>VZQC01004703.1:0-33398 GCA_009823505.1 Rhizomys pruinosus
AATGATTTTATTTTAATTTTTTTATTTGTATGAGTGTACTGTCTGCATGTAGATTGGTGCACCCCAGTCATGCAATGCCACGGAGGACAGAAGAGGATGTCAGATTCCCCTGGAACTGGAGTTAAAGACAGTTCTTAGCTGTCATGTAGGTGCTGAGAATCGAACCTGGATCCTCTCCAAGAGCAGTCGGTGCTGTTAACCACTGAGCCATCTCTCCAGCCCCTTCTCTTCACTTCTTGATTGTTCTTTCTTTATTTCTTCCCTGACCCACTCATTATTCAGAATTGTGTTATTTAGTCTCCATGTGTTCTTATAGTTAGTAGGGCTTATTCTGGTGTAAATATTGAACTTTATTGTACTGTGGTCTGATATAATGCATGAAATAATTTCAATCCTTTTGTATTTGCTGACATTTCTTTTCTGTTCCACTATGTGGTCTATTTTGGAGAATGTTCCATGGGGTGCTGAGTAGAAAGTATATTCTCTGGTGCTTGGGTGAAATATTCTGTAGATATCTGTGAGGTCCATTTGGTGTATTGTATTGTTCAGTTCTGATGCCCCTCTGTTTACTTTTTGTTTAGTTGACCTATACAGTATAATCAGCAGTGTATTGAAGTCCCCCAGTATTAGCATGTTGGTATTAATCTGTGTCTTGTGGTCTGGAAGGATAGTGTTTATAAAGTTAGGTTCACCAGTGTTTGGTGCATAAACATTTAAGATTGTGAAATCTTCCTGGTCAATTGTTATGTTGATAAGAATATAATGGCCCTCTTTGTCTTTTCTGATTAATTTTATTCTGAGGTCTATTTTGTTTGATACTAGAATAGCAACTTCTGGTTGCTTTTTGGTACCATTTGCTTGGAATATGTTTTTCATCCTTTCACTATAAGGTGGTGTCTGTCCTTGAGGATGAGATGTGTTTCTTGTAGGTAGCTTTTAGATTCTGTCTCCTAATCCATTCTCCTGGTCTATGTCCTTTGATTGGGGAGTTTAGACCATTGATATTTAAGGTTATTAGTGAGAGTGTTGTTTCTTTCAATTTATTTTTCATTTGCATTCTTGGTCTAGGTATTTATTTATTTTGTTATGCTTTCATTATTTTCTCTTTTGGGATGCTCGAGGATAGTTTCTCCTTTCCTCTGTTCTTTGAATTGCTTCGAGTATTTTCTGAAGTGTTGGATTTTTTTGACATGTGTTCTTTCATTTTGTTTATGTCATGAAAGATTTTTCCTTCTCCTTCAACTATGATCGACATTTTTGCTGGGTATAGAAATTGGGTTGGCATCTAAAGACATTTAGCACTGGTAATATTTTGGTCCATGTTCTTCTGGGGTTTCATAGTTTGCACTGAGAAGTCTGCTGACTGATGGGTTTCCCCTTATTTGTAACTTGTTTTTCTCTTGTGGTTTTCAGTGTTTTGTCCTTGTTTTGAGCATCTAGTGTTTTAGCTATAATATGATGTGGGGAATTTCATTTCTGGTCTTGTCTATTTGGTGTTCTATGTACTTCTATTTGTATGGGTTTGTTTTATTTTTTCAGTTTGCAGAAATGTTCTTCTATTATTCTGTTGAAGATCTGGTCAATAGTTTTGTCTTGGGATTCTTCTCCTTCTTCTATACCTATGATATGAAGGTTTGCTCTTTTCATAGTGTCTCACATATTCTGGTTGTTCCATTCTTGTTTTGTTTTGTTTTTAATTTTTCATAATCTTTACTTGAGGTTTCTAGCTGCACTGTGTTGCCCTGTAAGACTGATATTCTATTTTCTGCTTCATCCATTCTGCTTCTGATGCTTTTTCCTGTCCTTTTCTGCTAAATGGATGAATGTTCAATTTCCTTTTCATTTCATCCTATGATTTCTTCAGTATTTCAACTTCCTTTTGGAATTTTTCATTCTCTTCTTGTAGCTCCTTGCTTCACTGCTCAGTTTCTTTGAACCTGAGATCTTTTCAGTGTTTCCGCTTCCTTCTGGAGTTTGCCATTCTCTCCCTCTAGTTCTTTTCAGAGTTTGTATTTATCTTCCTCTATTTCTTTTTGGAGTTTGTCAGTCTCTCCCTTTAATTCTTTCTGGAGTTTATCATTCTTTCCTTCTAGTTCCTTCTTTAGTTTTTCATTCTCTCCCTTTAGTTCTCTGATTTGTTCTTTATATTCTTTGAATATGTCTACAGTTGTTCTTCTAAGGTCAGTGTCTTGGTTTCCTTCCAGGGAGATCTCATTGTTGGCATCTTCTACAGGACTGGTTGAGTTCAGTGGGGATTTAGTATGAGCATTTCCCATATTGTTTTTCCCTTATGTCATTGGCATGTGGATTTGTTTGTTTGTTTGTTTGTTTGTTTTTTTCCTTTGTTTGTTTAACTTCTGTTGCTAGTCTCAAATATTAATATGGAGGTGGGGGGTGGTTGTTACTCCTTCGGCCACAATCTGTACCCCACCTGGCCACCAATTGTGTGTGTTGCTGTCTGTTCCTCTATCCATGCACACAGTTCTTCTCCATGGTTCTAGTGGTGGGCAGTGGATACCCTCATGGGTGGGCAGCAGGGCTGCTCACCAGACACCAACCTGGACACCAAGTTCCCCAAGTTTTCTATCTATCCTGATGGTAGGGCATGGTCCAGAGTAGCTCACACCACAGTATTCAGAAGCACAGAGAGAAAGTGCATATTCCTACAAGGTTTTTTTTTTCCCCTTTCAATCCAGCTAGGACCCCAGTCAATGTGATAAAGCCATCCAAATGGGGTGGGTATTTCATCTTTTTATTTAAACCTCTCTGGAAATTTTATTATAGATACATACAAATGTGTAATTTACAAATCTCCTAGCTTTTTCTCAAGCCATTTAAATTGATGAACAAAACTAAAAAACACGATTTGATTTGTTTTTACCAGGCTCCCAAGCATATCTACTAACCCTAGCATTCCACACCAGGACCCCAAAGACCCCGTCCATCTCATAGCAAAAGACATTCTGTCAATGCTGAGTCTTTTGTTGTTTGTTTGTTTTTGTTTTGTTTTGTTGTTTGTTTGTTTTTGAGATAGGGTCTCTCTGTAACCCCAGCTCGCTTGGAACTTACTATGTAGAACAGACTGGCTCAATTTCACAGAGATCTATCTGTCTTTGCCTCCCAAGTGCTAGGGCTGAAGGAATGTGCCACCGCATACAATTGATGGGACAGAATGAGAATGAGAGAGAGGTCTAAGACAAAATATAGCTGTTCATAATGCTCCTTTGGTTGCCTAACTCCTCCAGCTAGACATTGCTTCCTAAAATTTCCAGACCCTGACACAAAGCCACCACCTCGCAGTCTCGTGTTCTTTGCATTTTGGCCAGTTGTGGCCTTCTGTACTCACTGCACTCTGTTGCATGAGGAAGCTTTGATGGTGAAAGTTCAGAGATGAATAATTATTCTTTTAGCTAATGCCCTGGAACTTAAATTACTGACCGTTCTTAGCTTCTAGGTGGGTGCTTGTAACCCAGCCTGGGTCCTCTACGAGAAGATCCAGTCATCTTAACCTCTGAGTCAGCTCTTAATTCAGTTTCTGATGAATTGTATTCTTTGTGTAACAGGTTTGTTTGTTTTTTATTGAAATAAAATTATTTGGCCTTCTAACATAATGTTGCTAAATTAATTTTGATTTTGTAGACTATTATTTTATTCTACCAAACAATGGTTTCACTTAAAATATTGCTCATTATTATATCATCACAGTGGAATTAAAATTCTCTCGGCTAAGTAGAAAGTAGAATGACTATTTGTTAAAAGTGAAGATATTTCTTATAATATCATCATTTCAATTTCCACCTTAACAGGGACCTTCTGGCAATTCTCACAATAAAACATAAGGATAAAGAGCAGATCCATCAGGGTCTGCTCTAAATTGTACTAATGGACAACTCATATTTTTAATCTTACTTTCACCAATTTTCTGGCTCCAATTCAAATGATGTTATGTTATGTATATTTATAAATAGGCTTTGTATGATCTGCTTCTAAAGTTTTCTTTTTTATAGAGTACACATAGCATCAAAGTAACATAAATGAAACTTGTGATACCAAAAAAGCATCAATATAATATATATATTATAGCAATATAATATATATATATTATAGCAATATAATATATATATTATAGCAATATAATATATATATTATAGCATATATATATATTAATAATATAATTAATATTGCATAAATATAATATAATATATATATAAATATAATATTTATACATATAAATTATATATATAGCAATATAAATATATATATAGATATAGCAATATAATATATAATTATATATTTGCAATATAATATATATATTATATGCAATATAATATATATTATAGCAATAATATTATTATAACTATAGATTAATATATATATTATAGCAATATAATAATATTTGATATTAATATATATACAATATATATATATATATAGCAATATGAATATATTATATTTTTACTATTTTTTTTTTTTTTAATTAATTATAGAATAATAAAATTATATTATAGTCAATATAATATTATGAGCATATAATTATATATATATTAGCAATATATATTATATATTTATGACTAGTTATTTTTAAATTTTATATATTATATCATTATATTATATATATACATATATTACATATATGATATCATAAATATAATTATTATAGTACAATATAATATAATATATATTATACAATACTAATATATATTATTATAGCAATATTAAATATATATATAGCAGATATTAATATATTATTTATAGCATATAATATATATATATATTATATTGCTATAATATATATATTATATTTATGCTTTTTTTGGTATCCACAAGTTTCATTTATGTTACTTTGATGCTATGTGTTCTCTCTCTCTCTCTCTCTATATATATTATATATATATATATATATATATAATATGTCTTGAGATCCACTATGGGACTTCAGCCAGAGTCCAGCCTATAAAGAGGAAATCTGCTCATGCTTCAAAAAGAGAAGCCTGGTCCAGCAAAACCTAACTGTGTCCTTGAGTGGATGGAACTGGTGATTGAAAGCCAAAAGAAGCCAGGGGTCCCCCCACCACCAAAACAAAAAACCTGAGTGAGACTTGAGGACCAGATCCTCAACTGACCTTGAGAAAATAATTATTCTTTTGACACCCTGTCTATGTAGGACTCATATTAAATTTTACCCACCCAGCATAAAGCTGAGGAACTATTGGTAGCTGATCATTGCCAGGTGAGCAAGAGTCAATCTTCTTTAAGGAATTGATGCTGGATAGGCTGAACAGATGCCAGTGTATGAACTCACACCAAAGGACATCTGTGTAAATAAACATGACACATCAGGCCTTAACATACATGACAGAATGCATGAAATCCTGTAACTGGGCTATGGAGTTTGCAGATAGGGGGAGTGAATCAAAAAAATTTTAAGATATATGAAATGAGCAAAAATCAATAAAGAAATACAGTGGAAAATCAAAATAAAAAGCCATCAGCATTCTTTAACAAGCTTTCAGCAATGAACCTGAATGAATTCTACATTCAATTCAAAACAGAAACTGCTAAAGAGGACAGAAAATTCTGGCAATGTAGTAGAGAAAATTGCTAAGAGAGATGATAACCTGGCAAAGGGGCCTGGCTCAGACTTGGCTGATTACCAGGAAGCAGGAGTGAGGACAAAGTGCATTTGATACTTCTGTAGCTTTGGAGACAAATCGTGTTTTATTTCTCAAGGAGAAATAAGATGAGGTTCGAGGTTTGAGGAAAGCCATCCCTGTGGAGTCCTGCACACCTCTAGCCCATATGGAGCTACTGCTGTCACTTGCTTGATTAACTGAATCTCAAAATTGCTGCATTGTTGAGATGAAAAAGATATTGGGTTGAAAAGTTGAGGAATTGGAGGGGAGAAGGATTTTTAAACTTCCATTACAGAAGTGCAAGTCTTCTGTTATAAGCTTTGTCTCCTGGCTATGTTCTACAGTACCTTCTGTCAAGGAATTAAATCACGGAATCAAGAAATTACAACTTGCCTCAGCAACTCACATTGCAAAGAGTCATAGAAATTCAAGGCATCTTCTTCCATGCTCGGGCACATACCAGGGCTGCAGGCATCTATTCTCTTAACTCTCTTTCTTTCTCCTTTACAGAAGTACAGTGATAAAATGCCTAAGCAACTGCTGTTTACTGCAACTACAAATGCATGAAACATCTCCTGTTTTTGTCTTTTCATTTTAAGTCCTCAAATTTGTTTCATGTTTTAAAGATAAATGAAAGTTTTGTAGCATTTTTTTTCTGTCTTACATATGGATGTTAGACTTGAAACTGTGGATGTATGTGTGTAACCTCCTGTGCCCATAGAACAATGAAAATAGTAAGGGGCTAGGAAGGGGTGGATTTCAAATGAGGTGGGATACAGGGGAGGTTGTATGTTTCATATAAATTACAGAATTCTAACGGTATTATTTAAGAGCTATCCAGCCTTAGGTGAGGAGAGAGGGAATCAAATACCTGGTGAACAGCAAGTTTATGATGGATATATCTGTCAAATTCTTTAAATTCAACACTAAGAAAGACCTATTTTATTCTTATTGATCAATACAAATAATCGTAACTGCTTAAAATGCCTAGTACAGATGGTTAGGCATAACTGAGACATGCATTTACTCGCTAAATCCAGTGTCAGTTAAGAAAACTAGTGGGAGTTACTTTGACACATACAAGGAAGGTCTGAATTTAAAAGCAACGATTTCCTGGAATTTTTAGAAAATAAAACCTTGAATTAAGTACTTCATGCAAATATGTATTCCCAGGACTTCCATTCACTCAAATAGCCTGAGTTTTGCCCTGTGATAGGTATAGTTTGGTTAAAATATGCACCAGTGCAGTGATGATTAAAATATAAACAGCTCTGCATTTAAACATGTCTAAAATAAGCAGGAAAAAAGCCAGGCAATGCTGACAATAAAGGCAATACATCTGTCAATTCACTGCATAATTTCCTCCTAGTTACAACAATGTGCAACCACCAAGAGCAAGGCTGCTTTACACAAACAAATTTATTGCTTCTGGTTGCTCTTCTATTGCTTTCAATAAGAAATGCCAAAATAACTATGATTTAAAAATGCTATCAACTGATTTGGATGTTCAATAGATTCAGTGCATTATAATAAAACTTCCCTCTAAGTGTTGTACTTAGACAAAAACATTGTATGGACTTAATCCTCTGTTTTGGCTGCACATTTCTGACGATGTATTTACTATACAGTTCTGCAAGTCTGTCTTAGGTTTCTTATCTGTATATTCATAAGGCTGTCAAGCAGCTTGGAAAGAGATTTTACTTAGTTATCCCAGTTTAACTATTAGGACCTGCTAATGTTCAGTTTATGCAAATCTTGAGTTGAGCTCATACCATCCTTCTAATGCTGTGGGTTATAATTTCTTTACAATACAGACATGAGACTACAAGACATGTGGATCATGGATCTTTGTATCTATATCCTTGTTTCTTTCTGGCAATTTTGAATTTGGGTATTCCCCCTTGCCCCCACCAAGAAAGAGAACTCAAATCTTTAACTGTAGCCTTATTTCAATGATTGAAGAAACAATATAGGAAACAGTCACACAGACCCTCCTTAGAGATGCTGCTTTTAGGGTAAACTTCAGTAACTTGGAAGCTACCTTTATAATAATGTGCCTTTAGCTGAGGAAATCATGTGTATAAATTTGTTGGGTACTGTGTGTGTGTGTGTGTGTGTGCGTGCACATGTGTGTGTGCAATCTGTAGGAGCATTTTGATTACCATTAAATTTTCTAATCTGTTTTGTAGAATCATATTTTGTCATTCTAGCTTGAATCTGTCACTGCAGTATTTGATAAAATTGTTATGATAGAATAATATCTTATGGTTATTTTTAATTTGCAGAGAGTTCTGTAACAAGTAGTAATTCATGGTATAGAATTGATAGGTCAATTAGATCACTATTAGGGCTAGTGGCTAAAATTTTAATTATTTATGTGAATGGTACTTTAAGCTGTGTAGGTAAAAGATATTTTGATTATGGTATGAGTTTACCTACAGGTGCTATTGACCCTTAACAATAAATGTTAACTGAATACTCCTAATCTTCACACATGATGCCCAGACTTCTGAAATCTCCACTTGCTCTTTCTGATGCATAGTCTAAAAAGAATAAATTTGATTAAAGTGGGAATTTTGTGTGACCAAAATAATCATTTCCCCACTAACAATTTAAAAAAAATTAACATAATATAATTTTCTTGAGTACAAAATTACCTCTTCATGAAAAAAAAAAAGCCATATGAGAAATATTCAGAATCAAATAAACACCTGCTCACTGGGGGTTTTCAATAAACAAAATATTTGATAATGTGATGTCTGGTGATCGTATGTATTTTGTTTTTATTATTATTTTTATATATTTTTTGTACAAGATTATGTTACTAATCAAATCTAGACCCATGTCCCCTACCCTACCCCCCCACCCCACCAGAGCTCATGCATTCTGCCAAACATGCTTTTCATTTCTTTCTCAGTCTTCGTCAAAATTTTCCATATGGAAGTTGACTGTTTTGAGCAGAAGTTCACCGTTTCAGTTAGTTCTTTGATGCAGTCCTTTCTGTTGTTGTTGTTGTTGTTGTTGTTGTTGTTGTTTCCAATATGCATCATTCCCAACTATTTGGACAAAAGCTCAAGGGGCCATGCACAAGAAATACAACTAGGTATTTGGCACTAGCATCCACAGATGAGGGATACCAATCATCTTTGGTTTTCTGGGACTGTGTCACTTCACTCATCATGATATCGTCTAGCTCCAGCCATTTACCTGCAAAGCTCATGATGTCATCTTTCTTTTTCATTTATTTATTTATTTTTATTTACTTTATTTATTTATTTATTTATTTATTTAGTTAGTTAGTTAGTTAGTTAGTTAGTTAGTTGTATGAATGTACTGTCTGCATGTAGGTCTGTGCACCCGTGTCGTGCAATGCCGCCGAGGTCAGAAGAGGGTGTCGGATTCCACTGGAACTGGAGTTCTCCTGAAATTGGAGTTACAGACGGCTCTCAGCCGCCATGTGGCTGCTAGGGATCGAACCCGGGTCCTCTGTAAGAGCAGTCGGCGCTCTTAACTGCTAGGCCATCTCTCCAGCCCTGATGTCATCTTTCTTTACTGCTGCATAGAACTCCATTGTGTAGACGTACCACATTTTCTCTATTCACTTGTCAGTTGAGGGACATCTGGGTTGGTTCCAGGTCCTTGGTGTGTTTCAGGTGGTCTTGGGACATCTCCCTGTATTTTTGAAGTTTCACTGTACTTGTGGCTGTTTCAAGGAAATGTTGAAAAAAGTTTAGAAACATAATTTCTATCATATTCTTTTGTCCCTAGATAGTAACCCTTTTTCTTACTTATAATTATTCTAAGTATCCATTTGTGTCCTTCAAACATATGTTCACAATGTTCAGATTTATGTGGATAAAAACTTTCACAATAATTTCCTTCTAAATCAATTGCTGCTATAGGGAGAAATAGGGGGTAGTTAGCCTTAGAGTTTTTGATGGAATTGAAGATTTTAAGGAGCTCAGGTGGATCCATACATTTGATAGGAATAAGCTTATCCTGAATATTAACTAACATTTATAAAGACATTTGACTCTGAAATGATGAATCCCAACATCAGCCAGTAAATAAAGGAGAAACACAACAGAAAATATGTTAAAGCACGGGCTGATCAGAGTAGTGTGAGGTTAAGATCAAAAGAAGAAGGCTAGAAGACTAACATATTGTCACATCAATACGGAGAAGAGGAAGAACATTCAGAACCCAAAACTTGTCAGTACTTGTCTCACACAATATTTTCCCAGTGACTTAAAATTATAGGACATTTCTTAATGTCCAGTTTCTTTCCATATATTACATTCCATGAAATTTATTCTAATCTGTAAACATTTACCTCTAAGCTTCCTTGTGATTTTTCAGGATACCAAACTGGTGTAATTCAGCTTTTGATCAAAGTGTGTTGATAGTCTGATTAGATGGAACCTGGCAGGTAAGTAAGAGAAAGGTTATATAATAGACCACAGGTTGCCTCATTTCTTTCAAGTAAGAAGTGGCTCTGCTTGTTATCTCCATGGAGACACAACCAAAGTAGAGACCGAGAGATACATCCACATGAATATTAGGAAGACATCGATTGAGCCTTTGGATAGTTGTGGAGTGCAAGGTCCACAGACTACAGTGGGATGCTACTAAGAACTGGGTAATGAGGTCTGGAAAGATGACTCAGCTCTTCAGAGTACTGGGTGCTTTTTCAGATGACCCAGGTTCAGTTCCCAGCACCCATATGGCAAGTAACTCCAGTTTCAGGGGATCATTCACCCTCTTCAGAATCTAAGGTCATGGTTTGTACAGGTGCCCCTACATATGTGCAGGCAAAACATATACACACACACATACAAACACACACACACACACACACACTACATATTATATATATATATATATATATATATATATATATATGTTTTCAAAGAGCTGGGAAATGGAGAAAGATAGTAATTTTCTTAGATACTTGGATTATAGATAGAATCTGCTGCTGATGCTTCACAATAGAGATAAACAAGGTCACTTTGAGACTTTGATTTATCCTCAATTACAGTCTTGAATGTGTTAAACTGTGCACACCGAATAGAATTTTAGTTACCAGAACTCATCCTTGAGATATCTCATTATACTTTCTGAGATAGTCAGAGTGACTATAAAAACAAATGCATTTCCCAAGCTCCATGTGAATACTGACTATTGCTGATTGAGGGATTTGGAATCATGATGGGCTGCTGCTTCCCTCCAACCTTGACAAAACAACTGGACAAGGCTGGTGAATAGAAGTGTATGTGTATCAGCCATTCTTGGGGAATGGAAGTCAGGCTCCTGCAACACAGGGAAGGAGGAAAGCCAAGATGCTGATCAAGCTGATGTCTCAGGGTGTTTCAGGGATAGAGCTGGGGCTAATTTCCTAAGGAAAAGCTCAAGGCACCAACAGTTTGAGGCAGAATTGTAGAGAGGGGAAAAAGCAATTCTTGGGGAGTCCTGCTGTGAGATAGGAATTGGATCCTCATAAATCTTCATTGAAAGCTACAAATAAAGGCCCAAATTGCTTTTTAATTACTCTTGCTAGACTGTGGACTCTTTAAAGTGTTGTCATGTAAGAAAGTGTCCATGTGGGTTCCCTGTTTATTGTTGCACTGTGTTTAAAAAAATAAGGAAATTAATTAAACCATAAAACCATAGACAATGAAAACACATTCAAAGTATTTGCAATTCTTCTTTGAGTACTGTCTCACTGGCAAAGATAAAGACTCAGTATACCTGCATTAGTAATAATATCAGTCTTGGCCTGGACTGGGGCTATAGCACAGTGGTCATTCCCTTACCCAGCATGAGAAAGCTTCCTGATCCCAGCACACAACCCTTACCATGTTATCAGTGGAAATTTAAATAATATTTTCTGGGTCCATACAAGCTATTCATTGTACTCTTACTACTTCATGTCAGGTTCCCAAGAAAAAAGAAAAGAACCTGCCTCCTGTTCCCTTAGCCTCTCAGTTCTCATTGCACAATAATAAATGAATTTCCTGACTTTGGCCTCTGGTGTCTGTGTACTCAGTGAATTCATAGCATCATCTCCTACCGCTGTTAAGTCCTTCTGTTCAGCCACTTCCTGGCTTGTTGAATGCCCTCTCAGAGCCTGTGCAATTGTTCTTTCATTCTCAGCAAGTAGCACTTTTTCATTGACTATCCGCAGTGTCTGTCTGCTCTCTCTGTTAGTCTATGCATTTGACTCAAATTTTAATTCATAAGGAAGATTTTTCACTGTAGTCTTCCTTATTACTATTTATTTTGCTTCATAATTCTTTGCCAAAATTAATGTATCTATTTTGTCATATCTGTTTTGTACATCTGTAAATATCTGTTTTCCCAGCTGTAGTAAATGTTATATGATAGAAGTAAGTTTGTTTGCTCACAGAGTGATTCATTCTAATGCAATGTTCAGTAGTACATAGTAGGCCCTAAATAAACATATTACTGCTATGACTCAGGGTATCCATTCTGTCTAACATTCCTTCTTCACACTGTGCCTTCCTTGAATCCTTTCACTTTTACAGTTTCTATCTTTCTGATCTTTTAAAAAGAAGCTCAGATATTGCTGCCCACTTCTAAGGAGAACATGGTTAAATGCTTTCAAACTATTTCTCTTAATGTTTATATTATCCTTATCATCACTTTTAACACTGACTAGGAGTTTGGTATTCTCTGTGCCTGCTGTTGCAAGGAATTTTTGTGTCACCAAAGCTGTGTGTTTCTACTAAGTAAATCTTTTTTCTTCAGAGTTTATGTTCTTTCCTTGTGCTACCTCATTTAGTCCTCAGAATAGCTCCATTAGCTACAGCTCTGTTATGATGAGTTTATTGACATTGTGAGAGTTCACAGACACCCAAATAAAAAAGAAATGATGTTAAATCCCATGATCACTATAATGCAAAGAACATGCTTTAATTGCTGGGTTTCACATCACAGAATTGCTTTTTGTAATTTTAGTAAAAATTGAATTGCTAGCACATAATAGTTGATGAGTAAGCCAACAAACAAATAGATGAATCTTAAAAATTGATGCTCCTTTATTAATTTTATTTTATGTGAATGTGTGTAATTGCACATGTGTTGTACAATACTCACAGAGGTCAGAAGAAGCCATCAGATGCCCCTGAAACTGGAGTTACACAGGGTTATTAGCTGCCATGTGGGTTTTAGGACTTGAAACCAGGTCCTCCATAAGTGCAATCAGTGCTCCCAACCACTGAGCCATCTCTCCCCCACATAATGTTCCTTTTCTAAGTTATGAGTTTGACAGGCAGAAATGTATCCTTTGCATGGATAAGAGTCAGGCCAGCTAAACAAATCTTGGATGTTTAGATTTGCATGCAGGAATAATGCAAAATAAATTTCTTGAAGCCATTGATGTGTTATCTTAGAGATTCTTAAATCCTTCTTTTATTTTTTAATTTTTATTGATGGTTTGTGCATTTCGTACATCATTTTCCAATTCAGATCAGGCATATTTCCCTTTCCCTTACCCCCCACCCCCACCCCTTCCCATATCATGTATTCTGCCATAACTGTCCTGCATCTTTCAGGGTTTTTTTTTTTCATTTTTTAGCTATAAGTGATAATCCATGAGTATAAGCATCCTTCGTGCAAAACCAATCTACAGACTGCAGAATTGGCTCTACCACTGTTGGGAAATGAAAGCTATGGTCAAACTGGAAGAGCTCAAATAAAACTTTAATCTTTGGTAATTTCTTATGATTGCTTAATTTCTCCTAGTTCAGTTTCTTTACTTATGCAGTGAAATAACAGCATCTACTTCACCTGGTCTTGGGTGAATCAATGAATTATTCTCTATGAAGAATCCAATGGACTGCCGGTATAGCTAAGCATTTATAAATTCTTTGCTACTCTTAGATATTGCATGCATTTTAGTGTCAAGTGGCTTCAACTATTGAAAGAGGGAAGTTTCTTATTCCTACATTTTGCTACTATCTCTGAAGCATGACTTAACTATTAATATTTAATCATGATAAACACATAAAGTCTGAGGATTTCTATTTTAAAACTTTGATGATGTTGGCAAATTGGAACAACAGGATTATTTTAGGGGTTTAATGGAAGAGTGTTTCCTTTAATATTGTTTTTACTGTGGATACCAGGTCATAGTGTTCTGAAGTTAATTCCTAAAATAACCATGGATCCACATCAGGGAAATGCTTGCAGAGTTCAGGTGGAGTTTGGTTCCTGAGGTTGCCAGGCAACAAGCCATGTCCCTGACATGGTAGTTAGTTTCCCGAAAACATTAGCAGAAGGAACCTAGCCACATTTGACTCTGCAGGTGTATATAGATCATGCAGATTGGACTTTAAAGTTATTTTCTGACATAAGAGAAAATTCCAGTACAACTCCTTTGGACACATGGTCTATCAGTCATCTTGTGAATTTAAGCTTACTTCATTAAAGAGTAGGCAGGTTTGGGTGGATTAAATTAAACATTTAAAAATAAAGTAAGCAATTACTTGTAAGAAATCAGTTGGTCTTTCCTATGTAGTAGTTCTTTTACTTTTTCCATTTCCCAAAGCAGTCAGTCAATTGACTGGTCAGAAGTCTTGTAATTCCAATGTAATAGGAACATTTTCATTAGGTATTTAGAAGTTAAAGGCTTATTGAAGTATAGTTCATATACTCTACAGATTTAACTGTTCTTTGGCATCAATAAGGATGTTGGAAGCTTTCTTTTATATTTACAATGAAAAGACCTTTGCTTGTCAGCGATTAGGTTGACTGGAGGAATAACTAGGCAAATCACAGAAAACAAATTTTAAGGCCGTTAAAACTATTTGGTACATAGTGGTGTGTCTATTACTATGATAGATCCATGTGATTATGAAATTGTTAAGTCTTAGAGCACACTACCAGAAGCAAGCCTTAATGCAAAATGTGGACTTTAGGTCATAGTGGGTACAGGTCAGTGTGGGTTTATTGATATGAATAACAATACCACATTGGTGGGAGATGTTGATTATGGTAGAATTTATATGTATGCTTGGGAGAGCAAAGCTCATTTTAATTCTGTACTTTATAAACAATTCTGTCGTGAACCTACAGTGTTCTAAAATAAAGTTTGTTAAAATATACTGATGTTAATATCATAGATGTATTTATGTTTTGTTATTCTTAGGTTAACATATTAGTATTTGGAGTAATTAATTTTATCATGATATCTTCACATGTATTTGTCACTATAGATTTTTCTCATTCATTCTCCTCCTCTAAAGTCACACATGCCCTTTCCACAGTACAGCTGATTCTTTTTCTTTACACACTTAGTACTCCTGTATTAGTTAAGGCTTTATAAAGGAACAGAAGCAATAGAATTAATAAGCCTTATAAAAAGGGGATTTACTAGACTGGCTAACAGGATGAAGGCAGCATAGTTCAATACTGATTTTTTGGACAATGAAGAGGCCTGGTAGCTCAGAACTAGGTAGCTGCTCAATCTATAAACCTGGATACATCACCAGTCATAGGTTGGAAGATTCCTGGAGTGTCAGTCATCTTCAGTTTATGTTGGAAAGCTGAGAAAGCTGGACTGGAGCAGCAGCACAAAGAGGTAGAAACACTCACCAAGGAGAAGTGAAACAAATGAAGAAATAGACTTGGTTCATTTTCCTCTGAACTCCAAAACTGAACTACTGGCCAGAAGGTTTTGCCTACTCTGAGTAAGGGTATTGTCCCCTCAGTTACTCTTTCCTGGAAATATCTCACAGACACTCACCCAGAGGTGCAGCTCTTAGTTAATTTGATATTCCATCAAGTTGATAATCAAAATTATCCATCAAAGTCCACCATTTGTCAACTTAATATCCAATCATGTCTCTTTATATCATGCTTAATCTTGAAATAAGGACAATAAAATGTCATACTTTTACTTAATAACTATCTATATATAACACAAAATGTACTATTCTTCCCCCAGGGTAGATGATAAAGCTTAATTTCAGTATTCCATAAGTTAAATATAATAACAGAAATTCAGCAATACAACTACTGATATAATCTCAGTCAATGTTATGTTACATGGTAAGGGAGTGAGAGAGGAAAATGGAAAGATTTTTATGTCAATAGTCATGCAAAATCAAAGCAGAATGCAGAGAATTCAACCTGTCATTGCTGCTTCAGTGAAGGTAGCCAGGAACACACTTGAAAGGAAATGCTGTATGAATAGAAACTTCAAGATAGTGTATGAGCCTTGTGAAGGAAGAAGATCCCAAGCCCATGGAGCAAGATGAAAAGCAAAGGGATTACTATTACATTTCTCCTAGGGCCATTAGAACAGCGGGTATGATACTGCTAAACAGTGAAATAGGTCAAAATATATAATCTCAAATCTCAGAAAACCTGAACATTCAAGGAATATACATTCTCTATTTTCATGGGTAGTTGCTAGGTCCATTTTGGCTGTTCTAAAAATTATACCATCAACTGGATGCTTATATTTAGGTTATATTTAGATCTTGAATTTCTGGAAACTTGGAAGTCTAAGATGAAGGTGCTGGTGTATTTGGTGTCTGGTGAATCAGCCTTTTTATTTCCTCTTCACACAACAGAAACAAGGCCACACATCATAGAATTAAGGGAGCTCAAATTGTTCTCTTTTATAATTTAAAAATGCTTTATGTGTAATAATTGCGCATATCTATGAGTGATGATTTGATTATTTGACATTTGTATAAAATGTGAAAGGATGAAATTAGGGCAATTATTGTTTGTAGTCCTTCAAAGACTTATCATTTGTTCGTGGGCAATCTGAAAATTCTATTTATTTTTAAGTACTGTGATAATTGTTTTCAAGGGAAAGGAAACAGAGGTAAAGGGAAAGAATGAGTATGAAAGAGGCAGATAGTAGGGAATGGGGACGTTACCAAGGGAAAATGGGGAAAATGAGAGCATTCAACTGGGAAGAGAGGGGAAACGACTTTCAAGGAATCCTGGGCGTAAAGGGAAGGAGGAACTCAAGCAGGGGGAAGATAGGAAAGGGGTATTATCAAGGGGAAAATGGGGTCACTTATACTAGAGAAGGGAGGTTAGAAGAGAGAGAGAGGAGAGATAAATCAAACTTAGGTGGTATAAAAAGCCAGAGGGAAATGTTTTAACTCAAAAATCTGCTGAAAAATATGCATGCGATATCTGAACATAGTGCATATGTTTGCAAGAAGGCTTCACTACATGAAGAATTAATGCCAGGTAAGAGAAACCTCCCTTGCATTTGTTGGTCTGGGTAGTCCAAGAGACTCTTGAAAGAACATAATCTATTTCCACATCCCTTGATTACTTCCCAGAACGTGAAGGTAACACCTTATTGCTGAAGACAGGATAGTTTTTGGACATAGGACTTGGAGCAAGCACTGACCAGAAAGCATTCTCCCCGAAGACTATCTCTAGAGTATATTATGCAAGCTGTTAAGGGAGAAAAAATCAATCAATTGGCAACCCAGCTCTAAAGCCTAATAACCACAATAACTGGGAGAACAAATTACCTCTATTGGTACACTAGTAGCACTTTTATTTAGTGAGTAATCAACAGTTATGTAATTTGACTTGAAGCCCTCTCGGTGGGAGGTAACTCAGGTTTCATTGTAAATATAGCCAAATACACATACTGGAGTGGTTATAGCTCCTATAGAAAACTCTATCTCCACCATAGCTATAGAAAAATGAACGAAATTTACTGCATGCTAAATATGGATCCTTGTATTTTCAGACAAGTATACCACACATCACTCATAAAAGAAGCTTTTTTTTGCAAGAGATGGAGTCTATTACACAGTTCCAAAACTGGTCACATACAGAGATACTCAGCTCTAAATGACATATCTATAGTGGAAACTCAACACATAAGGCTCATGGAACAGGGAAATAGGGGAGGGAGAGAATAACAATGCATCTATCAACTCTCATCAGTTACAGAGTCTGATGCATACTGTAGGCCATAACTGGTTAAGTTTTAAAGAATTGAGACTGCAGAGTGCATTCCCTGGATAGGGCTCTTATGTGAAACCTACCCCACTCGTGGCTCAGGAACCATTGCGGAACAAGGGAAGGGAAGATTTATAGTCTTATGAACCAGGGCTGGTGCATGAGCATAAAGAATCAGTGGAGTTCAGGCCACTGGAAACTTGCTCATATGAACCTGCAACAACAAGAACAGCATACCTGAGACCCATGCTGAATCAGCCAGACAAAATCCCAGCATAGATTGATGGAAAATGGAGCTGGTCCCAAATTTAGCCAAGGAACAATTGGCAACTGGTGACTGTGGGGCGATGGAGAGTAAATTTTCTTTAATAGAGAGACACTAGAAAGGTTGACTCTACTCCAGTGGATGAACTTGCAATGAAGGTCATTTGTGAACTAGTGCTTGATTGGAAAAGATTTAACAAATATAACAGAGTGCATGAGATACAGTGCGGGGAGACAACACACAGATGGTGAATGGGCTCTAAATTTGATTAATATCTATTATATGAAGTGTACCAGAGGGTAATGCAGTGCCTCCAAGACCCCATGAGAAATGCATATACACTGTCTGAACATTAGTGCACAGGTACACCTGAGGGCAGTATGGCAAGGAACACAATGCCAGACAGAAGACACTTCCTTTTGATTGGTTGGTGAGAATAATCCAAGAGACTCAAAATAACACAGACTATTATCAAAGTTGTGTATTATCTACCAGAACTAGAAAATAAGACCCCACTGCTCAAGAGAGGACAAACTTCAGAAATAGGACTTGGAATAACAGAGTAGGAACTGACCTGGAAGACTTCTACCTGAAGTTTAGCCCTCATAAGCTAAATAAAATGTCCTAAAATCCTAATAACCATAATGTCTTGAACAGCAAACTACCTCTACTAGTGCAGTAGTGGCACTGTTATCTGGGGTCTAATCAACAGCTAAGTAATTGGACTTAATACTTTCTCAATGGGAGTAAACTCATTGGTGTCACTATAAACGCAGTCAAATGCACATGGCCGGAGAGGACATAGATCTTACAGAAAACCCTATCTCTGTCATACATCTAGACAAATGAAATTTCTTACCATATGCTAAATATGGAATCTTATATTACAGACAAGCATACTATACACCACTCATCAAAGAAGCTTCTTTTTGCAACAGATAGAGGTACTGCAGAACCGCACAACTGATCAGACAGAAAATACACATCTAAAAGATGCCCAATCTTAGGAGACACATCTACAGTTGAACCTCTACACCTAAGACTCAGGAAACATATCAGAAAAAGGGGCAGAGAGAAAACGAGTGTATCCTTCAATTCTTTACCAGTGAAGCTTCCTTACACAGTAGAGTACAATGCACACAGAAAGCCACAACTGACAAAGTTTCAAATAATGGGAGCCTCTAGAGTGTGTGTCCGTGGATAAAACTCCTATATTAAACCTTACCCACCCATGATTCAGGGACCATTGTGGAAGTGGGGGCAGAAAGAGTGTAAGAGTCAGGGCTGGTTCATGAATATAGGGAAGTAGAGGCTTTCAGAATACTGGAAGATTGTGCATGTGAACATTGGCTGATAATGGTATCAGGCATTGGACCAATGCTAACTCTGACAAGGTCCCAGAGTAGAGCAAGAGAAATGGGTGGGGGTGCAGCCCTGGAATGAAACCTGCTGGAGGCTGATTACTGCTGAGAGAGAGAGAGAGAGAGAGAGAGAGAGAGAGAGAGAGAGAGAGAGAGAATGCCATACTTAAGATTTCTAGATCTGCTGACTAGACTCCAGTGGAAGAATTTGCACCAAGGGGTACCCGGATTCAAAAGCTTGAATGAGTGGGACTTAATATGCATGAGTTCTCATGGAGGGTTAAGGCATGGAGGGTTGGGGCCTAAATTTGAAAAGGAACCATATTATGAAATGTACAAATGCAAAATAAAAAAAAATAATAACTTTCAGCTTCAGTAGCTGCCCTGCACTGAGGAAGGCTGGAATTTATTCCCCATATCTGTATTTTGATATTCATTACAGATGGAGATTGGATAACTAGGTCTACTTAGGTCACTAATCTCATTTTATAGGACTCTGCCTTCACAACCTAATCATCTCCTCAAAGCTCTCATCTGCTAATATCTTGTATTAGGGTCATCATGATTAACTTTCAGCCCAAGAATTCTGAGGTCACAAATATTTATAGCAGAGTAGAGCACTTTTGAAGTCAATTCTTTGAAGTTCCAGTTGGATATATTTACTCAATTAATATTTATGAGCCTATGCACCACTAACTGCTTTTCCATGTTTAAGAATTTCTCATGGAGTTAACCGTTCATGGAGTAAAGTAATAAATGCTGGACAAGCATTTATCATTCTCCACTCCTGCATTTATAACCTGGACAGTTACAGTAGTTTCCTTCATGTCCTCAAGAATTTGAGTCTCATCTCTTGTGATGTCATCTTTTCATATCTACAATAAATTTTCTTAAAGGAACGATTTACCTACTGCTCTAACCATAATAGTAAAAGAGAATATAGTCTACCAAAGTGAGTTGAATTTCAGACTAGATGACAAATCTCTGAAATTAAAATACATTCATATCCAGAAATTTAAAATAAAATGAAACATTGGCTATGTAAAATTTGACACAGTGGTGGAATATTTTTTGTCATTTTATGTAAGAGCTTGCTGACTTCCTTGGAGATTCTAAATGCATTTAACACAATATTTATTATTGACTATGGTCCAGTTGTATTACAATTCATGAAACTATAGGTTAAAATTGAGAGCAATAAAACAAGCTGATTTATTTCTTATGATTGACAAGGGAAATTAAGTGTATAATTCTATTGAATTAAAATATGAGCCAGTTTATTTCAGACCTAATAGAATCTTACATTAGTGATTCTTCCCTAATTTAGATTTTATGAAATCCTATTGCTTTTGTATTTCTAATAAATTAGATTTATTTCTGAGTTAATACATAGATGCAAAAATGGCATACAGAAATGGGGTACTCTGGATAAATTTGGTACATATACCTAACATATGTAGACTTTTTATGTCATTTTGTATTCATTTTCCCAATTCAGTTTCCCTCATTAGTGAGTCAAGTAAAAGTTTTACAAAGGGCTATTTACTTTCTTAAGAATTGTGTTTTAGCATTTTGTGAATTACTTTGACACATGATTGCTGTCATGCTCTCAGACTCAACTGGCTTAGATTTTAATTGAAAGTAATTCTCTTATACAAAATTCTGAATCTTTTTATGTACAGAACAGTTTCAGAAATGTATTCTAACTCATCTACGATTATAACTGAAAATTGTTCACTGAGTGGTTTTAAATACTTTAGAAATTGGTCTTGAATTAGGATTTTCTTGGAAATATGAATTCTGTATATGATTTCAAATATTTGGGAAAAGCCTGATTTAGATTTATGAACAATAATTTTTTTTTCTGTTATACTTTGTAAGTGAGCTCAGCCCAGAGGTGTGCCACAAAAATCATTAGATACAACACAAGGAGAGGATACAGCACTTTTAATTACTAGAGTTCAAAATGCAGTGTGAAGCACTGGGATGATGGTTGGGAATTTGTATTTTTGAAGTGAGTAAAGATATGACTGAAGCCACTTACAGAAAATAGCTTCAGAAGAAAGATCACAAGAAGACTTGCAAGTTTATCAAAAAGTGGTAAAATTACTTAAAAAGCAAATTCCTTTATCACTACACACTGTAGCACAATTCTTGCATTTTAAGGTGTTCTATAAATTCTGAAGTCATTTATAGTAATTTGACATCAATAGTAATTAAGATATGGGCCATAGAATTTTAAGTAAGTAAATCAATGAAGAACCAAAATGGGAAATTGTTAAAATTCCAATACCTGAATACTGTCACAAACCCAGAATCTGGAAAACATCAGGGCACCTTTTTCTTGGTAGTATGACACATGTAAAATCTGAAGAAATAGTATTCTAAATCTTGTCTAATTGCCTCATTTAGTACATTGGAAGTTGAAGTGCAGAAGCCTAAAATGGCTTAGACAAATTATCAGTCCCCGTGTTACCACTGGAACCAGAGCTCTGCCTCCTTGTCCTGATGGGTACCTCTCCCTCCATATTAACAAGAAGAATGCAGAACCAGGACAGATGTAGCACACCCAAGTGTGCTGAGGCGTTGAGCATCCATGAAACTTCTTACTGAATACTCATTATGATTCCTATGCACCTTCAGCTTGATAAGACGTGTCTGAGCTGTTGCTTAGCAATGGCATAGTTTGGGAGTCTTAGGATTTCAACAGAGGATAGAAAAGGCACACTTATACCTCACTTTTATGCTTCTACCAGTAGCATGTTATCTGTCTAACTGCCCTTGCAGTGAGGAGAGTGCAGCAGCAAGCAAATGATAATGCTGACATGAAACCACCTTAGTTTACTAAAATCATTCCTTTGTGAGAGTTGGGGTAAGAGAAATGGCTGAGGTATTAGAACACATGTTCCTTTTTTTAATTTATTTTTTTTCTGTCCATTATCACAAGGAAATGATGTCATAGCCAAGAAAACTGAGGGACTTTGGAGCTATTTCTTGCTTTAAATGTCCCCCACTATTTACT
Organism: Rhizomys pruinosus; assembly: GCA_009823505.1. Taxonomy (NCBI): domain Eukaryota; kingdom Metazoa; phylum Chordata; class Mammalia; order Rodentia; family Spalacidae; genus Rhizomys; species Rhizomys pruinosus. Next base: position 22,249 of record VZQC01004703.1, read on the forward strand.
ATCAGTGTATTTTAGATGCCCTCTGCAGGGATTTCCACTCTGGGCTTCAGGAGACATCTGGCAGCAGCATGTAGCTTGATTTGCCTTATGGACACTTGCTGGAAAGATGTGATAATTCCATTTTCTGTCCAACAGCCGAATGCATGTTGTTAAATGTCAAGTATTTCCACAAACAGCTGGAAAAATGAAACCACAGAAAGTTTTGTTTATTATCCTACTGTCTTTTATTTTGTGCAGGAAACAACTTTCACCACATGGTCAGAATATTAATAGTATCTTCATCCAGGATAGATTTATTGTCTCTTTTAACAGTAAAAATGCCTACATTTCCTTCCTCTCATTTTTCTAGCCACCACTTTGGCTCAGAAGTCATCAGAGAAGAATTTACCAAATCTGTTTTCAAACTGAAAGAGACACAGTCCTCCTGCAGCTAATTCAAGCATACAGTAAATGCTATATAACATGAAGCTTGGTGGAGCCATGCGCAAGATGGAGAAATGGGAATTGAGTCTTCAGAAAAATGTGAATTTAATTACTGTCAAAAGACGGGACATTTTCTAAAATCCAGGAGGCAAACTTAAAGGGTCATTTCTTGAAATATCAACTCTTGCACTCATTCAGTCTGTTTAACCAAGCTCCAGAGGATGGACCCACATCAAAAGGCATTTGAGGACAAACATTTAACTTTACAGGCCTATATGTGTAAATATAATCCAAATATAGGGCTGGAGAGATGTTTCAATATTTCAGAGGACCTGTGTTTGATTCCCAGCACCCACATGGCAGCTGAAAACCATCTGTAACTCCAATTCAAGGGGATCCTATAGCTTCTTCTGACCTCTTACTGGCATTGTACGACAGGTGTACTTACACACATGCAGGCCCCATTTTTGTCTTCTTTGAGTCTTCTTTGGTGAAATCCTCACGTCCAGATACTCTGCAGTGTTCTGCCACTGCTACCAAGTAGCAAAGCAGAAGGAAACAAAGCAAAACAAACTCTACACACTTAGGTCCCAAATTAAACAATCAACCTAATCTTACATTTTAGATTCATCAGGTATTGAGATGAAACTTAGGGTGCATTCCAATGGACAAAAGGCTCATGCTGGCTTTTTAAATATGTCCTTAGCATAAATGCAAGCACTAATTTGAGGACCTTAATTTATAATTGTTTTTCTCCCTTTGGGGAATGTTCATTCTGCTCTGATCATATCTCATGCAGCCTTTTCTTCTGTCCCAAATCTTCAATATCTGGACAAATAAGCATCCTACATGGAATTTGGCTCAGAATGAAGGTCCAGCATGTGTTATCGCAAGCTTCATTTTTTTTTTCTATTCTGTTTCCAGAAAAAAGTATATTTGTTGATCAATTTCTAAAGAGTAATCTAGAGCGACTGAAGCTGATTACAACTTAGGAAAAGGGTCTATGTGAAGACCTATTGCCAGACCTAAGGTAGGATAGGAGTCAGAGAGTGAATCGCAGTACAGAGATAATCCCACACACATAGTAATCAAATTTGTTTCATTTTTGTTGAAATAGTGTACAAAAAAATAGCTGCCTGCTGTCCATGCCAGCTTGAATTTCCAATGAGCCAGCCCTGGTTTCTGGCCAATAAGGTGCTGATTGATTTCAAAAAAAAAGTCTTTATTATAAATACAAAAGGAAAGAATAAAGTTAAAATCTCTCCTCTGGGTGTTTTGAGTTTTCTTTTTCCCACAGATAATCAGAAAGAAATTCTGGCCAGGGTTCCAGCCTGTTTTATTTGGAAATGTCAATCACTGGAGCCATTTGAGACTTTCCAATGATCTGATCATGAGGTAGAAATTGTCATAGTTTGTCAAATGCAAACTATAAAAGACAAAATAATAAATCTTAACATGCCTTAGAGATACTCTCTGAAAACAGTGCTTATTTGGAGGGAAAATTCAAGAATCGAACATCAACTTTAATTCTCTTCAAGATTAAGGGCTGATAATCTTTGAAATACGGAATTTAGTAACTAAAATTTGAAGGTTTTTTTTTTTCTGAGTTTTATTTTGTTACCAAGTATTTGACTGCAGTTTGTGAGATATTTTGAAAAATAAAATTATTTGTAGGCACAGATCTTTCTTTGATTTTAGGTGGAAAGCCATGAACTTCACTGGAAAATTCTACTAATAGGGTTTAATCTAAAACCTAGGCAAAGTCTGGAAGATCAAGGAAAATGACTCAGCAATCTAATTTGAATTCAAAAACACACTCTAACACTCTGGTTTGACATCTTGGAGCAGCACATGCTCTACTTTCCTTAAACTCTTCTTTCATACTTGACACCTGTAATAGTGAGGTTGTTCACTTATGAGTAATAAAAGCATTATATGGCATGATTGAGTTCCTGACCAAGTGCTTGAAAGGGCAAAAGCCAAAGCAACACATGCTGGTACTGGACAAAGGAGGACCACAGGGATGACCTATGATGGTTTAGTTGTCCAGCAATTTCCTAGACTCTCCCTGGACATTTCTTAGATCTCCTCTTTCCATGGGCACCCCTTGCACACCTTCCTGAAACACCTTGCTCTTGTGTTCCTCTAGTGTTTATGCAGTCATCTTTGCTCCTGCTGTTCCCTCCATCCAGCATTCTGATTTATAAGCAGTACCCTCTCTCATGGCATCACTATTATTTGTGTTTCTGTTTTGACTGTTGCCATGCACTTGTCATATCACATATTGCATGAGTAGTCTCTTCATTTTGATTATTGCTTTAAATTCTGTCTGACCTTTACCATGAGGGAAGAGAGATTTCTTGCTTTGTTGATGAATGTGTCCCAGGAGAACATAGAACAGTGGCTGTCTCATAGTAGGTACTTGGTAATATTCTGTAAGTAAATTGACAAATGGATAAGGAAATAGATATATTTTTTGGTTAGATTATAAAAATCTTACATTTATAAATCACTTTATAGGTTAATTTTGAGAACTTTTCCTTCACCCATTAATGAAATTTTCTGGAATTGTAGTGAAAGTTATTATCACTCTTCTTATCTATGTAATAAAATACAACTACTGAATTGATCTAAGATTTTTTAAGAGTATGATGCTTGAAGCCAGACAGAGCTGCAGTTGGAATTACCTCTGTCATTTGCTAGAGGTGACTTCAGAAGAGTTACTTAATCTTAATAGATTATATTTTTTCATTAAAATGAAGCTAAGACCACTTACTCCACAAAGTTAATGGTACTGCTAATCCTGACATTTATAATGTACCTAATGTGATGCAAAGTGGAAACTCTGTAATTTTAGTTGTTTTCATTAGATGGTCTTTGTAGTGCTTTCATTAAATGTCAATATCTCCTACGATGGCATTTTTAAAGCTGCAAAAATACAACTGTGATCAAATGAATCAAATCAGGGGTGGTAGTGAGTGGCTTAGAAATCTTCCAGAATATACAGCTGGACTCTGGGTCATGAAGAGTGAATCATTACATCTCATTGGACCTCAGTTTCTCTTTAGTAAAAGGAGAATTTCAGACAGCATCTGTCTTCCCAATATCATGAATCAAATGTTACATTTAATAACTGAAAAATGATCCTACCTAGATTATGTAAAGTGAATTTCTGAACAAATGTAAGTACTCTTGGAGAAAATTACCAAGGTAATATTGATTTGTATGCCCTTGAAAACCTGTATGAGCTTGAACACACACACACACACACACACACACACACACACACATACACACACACATACACACACACATCACACACACACAGACACCCAGAAAATTCATTTATATTGGCACAACTTCATTGAAATCTTAGTCAAAAACTACTTAAAAGTGAATCAAAAATTGAGAAAATCATGTTTACAGGGATAAGAACTACCAAAATATAAAATATAGGGCATTATATTTAAGAGATGTATTCTTAGAAAACATCTTTAGAAAATGTCTAAAGACAAAATGAAATGTGTGAACATGCATACAAATTGTGAGGATCTCAAGAAAAAATTAAAAGCAATAATATATAATAACATCAGTGAATAAATCACAATTGCCCAGAAAAAGTACTACAGAGTTATCATTAGAGTTAAAATCTGGATGAAAACGGGAATTTTGTTGTATATGGGATTCTATTTCAATAATTTTAGTAACTCATTGGTGAAAATGAGGACCTGGATAAACTTAGAAAGGGCTGAACAGTATCCTGAGATTAGAAGGACAATTTGGGATAATCATCAAGGAGACTTTAAACACCAAGCAAATCACAGGAATTTGATTGGGTACATTTTGGAATTTTAGGTACTTGAATAAGAAATATCAATCACTGTCCAGATGCTCTTGTGAGGAGCTAAGTGAGACAGATGCTCTTAGGACAAACTCCTGTATTAAAATACCTTATTTCAGTGAGGTGCTGGTAAGGCAAGGAGGAACTGCCTTGAACCTTGGGGGGCTCACCACCCACCCCAAAAGTCCAAGCATGGACTCCAGACAGGCACATGGACTCATTGAGGTGCTGGTAAGGCAAGGTGGAACTGCCTTGACTGTTGGGGGGCTACCAGCACACAGGCCAAAGTGGCAACACAATCTCCTCCCCGACCCCCTCCCAACCCTAGTCAACCTGGTGGAGCTGTGGTGCAGAGGGACCTAACAGGCACAGAATTAGTGATTACAGTCTCTGCAGCCAATGTTGAGTTTCCAGAATCCAAAGAAAGAAATAAACAGACAAATCCACATGCCAAAGATATAAAGAAAAACCACATGAGAAAAACTCATAATAAATGCAAACTGAACTCTACCAACACTACAGAAGATCCCTACAATGAGATCTCTGAGGAAAGAAGCCAAGATACCAACCTTAGAGGAACAACTGTAGACATATTCAAAGAAATTATAGAACTAAGGGAAGAGAATGAAAATCTCAAGAAGGACCTAAAGGGAGATAATAAAATTGTTGGAAAGAACTAAAGGGAGAAAATGACAAACTCTGGAAGGAAGTGGAAATGCTGAAGAGATCCCAGGCCAAAATGCAAAAAAGAAAATGACCAAAGAAACAAGGAGCTACAAGATGAGAATGACAGACTCCAGAGGGAAGTGGAAAATCTAAAGAAATCACAGGATGAAATGAAAAGGGATATTTAACATTCATCTAATCACTAGGAAATTATGGGAAAAAGACCCAGAAGCAGATTGGAAGAAGTAGAAAAAAGAATATCAGACCTGCAGGATAATACGTAGCAACTAGAAAGCACAAGTAAAGATTATGAAAAATTAAAGAAAAAAAACCACATGAGTGGGACAACCAGGAAATATGAGATGCTGTGAAAAGACCAAACCTCTGCATCATAGGGATAGAGGAAGGAGAAGAATCCCAAGACAACACTGGTGACCAGATCTTCAACAGGATAATAGAAGAAAATTTCCCCAAACTGAAAAAAGACAATCCCATACAAATACAAGAAGCACATAGAACACCAAATAGACAGGACCAGAAAAGAAACTCCCCATGACATGTATTTGTTAAAACACTAGATGCTCAAAGTCAAGAAAAAATACTGAAAGCCACAGCAGAAAAATAGCAAGTTACATATAAGTGGAAACCCAACAGAATCACAGCTGACTTATCAGTCTAAACTATGAAAGCTAGAAGAATGTGGACCAAAGTATTCTCTGTGTTAAACGACTTTTGATACCAACCCAGACTACTATATCCAGCAAAAATATCCGTTATAGTTGAAGGAGAAAGAAAAAACTTTCACAACATGAACAAGGTGAAAGAATACATGTCTAAGAAACCAAGACATCAGAAAATCTTCGAAGCAATCCAAAGAACAGAGGAAAGGAGCAACTATTTGTAAGCAATTAAAGAGAGAAATCAACAAAAGCATAACAGAGTAAATACAAACCTATACCAAAAATGCAAACAAAAAATAAGGAGAATGGAAGCAACACACATCTCTCAATAATGACCTTAAATACTAAGGTCTAAACTCCCTAATCAAAAGACACAGACTGGGAGAATGGATTAGGAAACAGAATCCTTCTATATGCTGTCTGTAAAAAAAAAAAATGGTAATGTTACCCTCAAAGACGGACACCATTGTAGAGTGAAAGGATGGGAAAAAAAAAAATTCCAAGCAAATAGTACCAAGAAACAAGCTGGGGTGGCTATTCTAATAACAGAAAAAATAGAGCTCAAAGTAAAAATAATCAGAAGACACAAATAGGGCCATTCCATCCTTTTCAAAGGAATAATTAATTATGAAGACTTCAAAATCCTAAATGTCTATGCAACAAACTCTGGTGCACCCAACTTTATAAACACTAATCTGCAGGACCTCAAGACAAAGATTAATCCTAACACACTAATAGTGGGAGACTTCAACACCCCACTGAGCTCTTTGGATAGATGAACTGAACAAAAGTAAACAGATACATCAGAACTGAACAATACAATACACCAAATGGACCTCACAGACATTACAGAATATTCCACTCAAACACCAGAGAATATACTTTCTACTCAGCACCTCATGAAACATTCTCCAAAATCGACCACATACTGGGACACAAAAAATCTCAACAAAAACAAAAGGATTGAAATTATTCCATGCATTCTATCAGACCACAATGCAATAAAGCTCAATATGAACACCAGAATAAGCCCAACTAGCTACAAGAACACATGGAGGCTAAATAACATCATACTGACTAATTAATTGGTCAGAGAAGAAATAAAGAGTGTTATAAAAGTATTCATGGAACTGAACAAAAAAGACAATACAACCCGACAAAACTTGTGGAATACTTTAAAATCAGTCTTGAGAGGGAAATTTATAGCCTTAAGTGTCCACATTAAAAAAAAAAAAAAAAGAAAGGGAACAAATAAACCATTTTAACACTTCAGCTAAAAGCATTTGAGAGACAAAAACAAATGAACCCTAAACCCAAAAGACAGGAAGAAATCACGAAAATCCGAGCAGAAATCAATGAAATATAAACAAAGAAAACAATATATAGAATCAAAAAATCCAAAAGCTTATTCTTTGAAAAGATAAACAAGATAGACAGACCTTAAGCCCAGTTAACCAAAAGAAAAAAGAGCATCTTGAAATCAATAGTACTCATGATGAAAGGGGAAACATCACAACAGACAAAGTAATGATCCAGACAATCATAGGGGAATAATTCAAAAACCTATACTCCACTAAATTTGAAAACCTAAGATAAGTGGATGAATATTTGAAATCCTGGTAACCAACAAAGCTTAACCAAGAGATCGACAATTTCAACAGACCAATAATATTTGAGGAAATTGAGGATGTAATAAAAAATCTCCCAACTAAAAAAATCCCAGGCCCAGATGTATTCACAGCAGAATTCTATGGAACATTTAAAGAGGTCCTGCAACCATTACTGCTCAAACTTTTCAGAAGAATACAAACAGAGGGAATTCTCCCAAATTCCTTCTATGAAGCCAGCATCACCCTAATACCAAAAGCAGGCAAAGATACAACAAAAAAGAATGCTATAATCCCATCTCATTAATGAACATAGATGCAAAAAGTCTCAACAAAATACTTGCAAATTGCCTACAGACCCACATCAAAAAGATCTTCCATCGTGACCAAGTTGGATTCATACCAGAGATGCAAGGATGGTTCAACATATGTAAATCAATAAATATCATAGGACACATAAATGGACTGGAAGACAAAAAACACACAATCATCTCAATTGATCGAGAAAAATCCTTTGCCAAGATCAAGCATCCTTTCATGTTTAAAGTCCTAGAGGGAATCAGACTGAAGAGATATTCCTCAATATGATCAAAGCTTTATATAGCAAACCCACTGCCAACATCATCTTAAATTGAGAAAAAATTGAACCATTGCCCTTAAAGGCAGGAATCTGGCAAGGCTGCCCCTTATATCCACTCTTCTTTAACATAGTGCTTGAAACACTTGCTACAGCAATAGGACAAGAGAAGGAAATTAAGGAGTACTAACCAGTTTTACACTTTTTTTGGTATTTTTTGAGACAGGGTCTCCCTTTTAGTACCAGGTGTCCTGGAGCTCACTCTGTAGGCCAGGCTGGCCTTGAACCCACAGATATCCACCTATCTATGCCTCCTGAGTGCTGGGATTAAAGGCATGTGCCACCATGAACAGCAGGAGTACTAATCGGAAAAGAAGAAGTTAAGCTATCCCTTTTTTGCAGAAGACATGATAGTTTACCTAAAGGATGCTAAAAACACCACCAGGAAATTTCTAGAAATGATTAAGAGTTTCAATAAAGTTGTGGGATATAAATTTAATTTGGAAAAATCAGTAGCCTTCTTTACACTAACAATAAACAATTGGAGAAGTAATAGAATACCTTCCCACTCACAACAGCCTCCAAAATAATAAAATATCTGGGAACAAACCTAAGCAAAGATACCAAAGACCTCTACATCAAAAATTTTAAACCCCTGAAGAAGGAGATTGAAAATGGAGTCTTGCTCTGGAACACAGTTCTGAGAGAAATCAGAAGGAAAATGCTCTAAGCAGTTTGGGTACCCTCTTGGCCCTAAAATGCATGCTAAGAGTCATGCTGTTTCTTTATTATACATAACCATAATATGCCTTAGAAGCACAATAAACTATGGTGACCAGAGGCAGACTCTCATGGTTTTAATGAGAAATAATTCCCAAAGGCTGATATATTTTGAAGCCCAGTTAGCAGTGCTGTTTGGGACATTTATGGAACCATTAGGAGACACAGCCTTGTTGGGACCAAATATCTCACCAGAATTGGGTTTTAATGTTATACAGCCTGCTTCAGCTCCTGTTCTTCCTACTTCCTGTGTATGGGTGAAATGTGGTTAGATCGTCTCATGCTCTTGTTGATATGCCTCTCCCACCTGGATGGACTGTATCCATTATGGAAGTGTAGTCTCCCACAACAACAGTAAAGTAACTAATACACTAGTTTATTAAATTTCAGAAGTGCAAGAAGTATTTCATTTTTATTTCAGTACCATGAACAATATGGAATTAATGTCATTACTCAGTATGTACATGGTTTCTGCATCATAGGTTCAAGAAACTGTAAATAGAATATATTTGGGGAAAATATATCTCCAATGAATCTATACAGTGTTTTTATTTTTCTGGTTCCCTAAGAAATGCAATATAACAAGTTTTTCTATACTATATGAATTACATTATGACCTATGATTAATGATTTAAATTACATGGGGGGGTACACACAGATTATAGCTAAGTAACATATCATTTTCCATAAGAGAATCCTGTGTGTCTGGGTGGGTTTTGGGCATCTACAATGATCCTAGTCTCTCAAACATACTAAGGGAGAGTTAGACATTAGCTGAACTAATGGATGGCTAATTCTATAATAGTTAGTATTTAGATATGAAAGCTATGTTAAAGAGGAGCTTGGTTAAATGTTCTTGAGATTTCAGATGGAGCAACTGGGAACACTATTGCCTGACCCCAGATGCAAGTTAAATTCAATCCATTCTCTACATATTCACACATATTCACTATCTATAACCATTCACCTAAATATTTATGTGTAAAAACACATATTATGTTGGGCTCATTTAATTTTCATTACAGCAAAAAGCAAGATGGTCCCTTTATGCTTCCCGGAAATTCTACTTCACTTTTTTTTATTAAGTCACTGGCCCACACCTTGGATGCTACTCTTTGTCTGTCTTCCTTAGTCCTTCTGGTTTTCCATATCTTGTAACTTCTGCTAATGTTTTCAGGTTCCCTGGGAAGTAGGTCTCCATCGTGAAAAGTCCATAAATTCACTTCTTTACATTTATGCTTTTCTCGTTTCCAGACTAATTAAAAAGTCCAGTATTAGATAAAGTAAATTATCTAGTTTGTTAAGGCTTTCATCAGCCTCTCCTCAGCACATTAGAATACAAGCTGAAGACAGGACCTTTCTGTGGGTTCGCCGCCGAGATTTGTGGAGGGGCCCACTTAATCTCGTGAGGACCCATGTGGAAAGCACACGCAGGAAAGCACCCCATGTGTACGCATTACCAGCAAAGTTCATAATGCCATCTCTCTTTACTGCTGAATAGTATTCCATTGTGTAGGTGTACCACATTTTTGCTATGCACTCATCTGTTGAGGAGCATATGGGTTGGTTCCAGCTCTTTGCTATTGTGAAGAAAGCTGCAGTAAACATGGATGTGCATATATCTTTGCGGTAGGATAAGTCATTGTTGAATATACCCAGGAGTGGTATGATTGAGTCAGGTGGTAAGCTCATTCCGAGTCTTTTAAGGGTTTTCCACACTGCTTTCCATAGTGGTTGTACAAGTTTACATTCCCACCAGCAGTTGATGAGTGTTCCCCTTTCCCCCCAACCCCTCCAGCATCTGTTGCCTTTTGTTTTCTTGATCTTAGCTAGCCATAATGGAGTGAGATGATATCTGAGAGTGGTTTTAATTTGTATGTCCTTAATTATTAATGACGATGAACACTTTTTAAGATGTTTCTCAGCCATCTTTAATTCCTCACTGGTGAAGACTCTGTTCAGCTCTTTACTCCATCTTTTGAGTAGATCATTTATCTTACCTCACTTCACTAGAATACAAACTGAACACAGGACTTTTCTGTTTTTTTCACTCCTGTGACCTTAGTTCTGACAACAATCCATGGTAAACAATAAAAATTTTTGACACTGTGAAGTGGTGAAAGTTTCCATTGATAAATCTACCAATTTTTGTAATTTTAGAAAGGTGCATTCCATCCCTTATCTAAAATCATTTTTATGTTCTTAATACAAGAATGTCATGAATATTGATATGATTTATTCACTGCAAACAGAGTGTGCTAGAGAGGACAAATGGCTTTGGAAACCATCTGTCCAGAGCAAGGACTTATGCTGAATAACTGGGGTAGGGAATATTAGTAATTTTAATTTTCATAATCTTTTATCTACTCATGAAGTTTTATATTAAAATACTGTGATGACTCCCATCTTACAACATATAACTACCTTTAACTCTATATTTTTGTCTATCTCTTGCTCATTTATGTTGCACTTCATAGCCAAACTTCAAGAAGGTACATTATATCAGTAAAGGTAACTAGTCACAATCCTGCAAAAATCAGCCTTCAAATATCAATGGCTGGGTAGCCAATCATGCA
>VZQC01004703.1:34950-95504 GCA_009823505.1 Rhizomys pruinosus
AAACTGTGAAAAGGATTATTCTCTATTCAGAACCAAATATAATGCTAAAGTCTCCTTAAGCTATGCACTTAAACAAAATATATTAATACAGGAGCTCTGACATCAACAATGGATTATTCTACCAAGGAGATGTTGGCCAGGGGATCCAAGCCCCCACAAATGGTAAAGGCTCCTTGCCTCCAAACTGGGATATCTGCAGGAAGAGAGGCGATAAGGCCCTGCTGTTGAAGACCTGATATAAACATGGGAAAGATGTATGGAGACCGCACTTGCAAGTATACAGATGGTCTCTGGGATGCCAGAGAGTGTTACCAAAGACCACTAAACCAATAAAGCAAATATAGGTCTCCTTGAGTCACGCAAGACTCCTCCATCAGCACCAGCTACACCTCATCTGCCTGGAAATACTGTGCAGCAGTGGCAGCCATACGTCTGTATATCCCAAAATTTCTCTTTTCCCATGTATGCTAACTTTTCAATATTTTTTTTCCTCTAGGATTATCCTCTTTTTTCCTACTGGGTGTTTAGTGCTTTTGACACAGTCTAAATACTGGTACTGTGTTTTATCAATCCTGTGCATGACTGTTGCCCAGAAAAATCAGTTGACCAATGCACAACGTTTTTTATGTCGTAGAAAATACACTTGCTAAGGTAACCTGTTTCCCACACAATGTAGAGCAAGGTAAAGATATTGCTCATTTGTTTCTCTACTATAATTATCCCAGTTGTTTTGTTGTCACCCTGAAGCAACCACTAATCTACTCTTTGTCTCTACAGATTTGCCTATTGTAGGCACTTAGTACAAATGGGATCATAGTACATGCAGTATTCTGTGGCTTCCTTCAGTTAATATGATGTTCTTAAGGCTCAGCTGTAGGTTAGCAAGTAAAAATATTCAATGCCATTTTATCTCCTTTAGTCTTCCATTGAATGCTCTACTCTATTTTATTTACATGCCCATCAGTTTATGAACATTTACATTTTTCTACTTTTTAGCTATTATAATGTTGTTTTGAAAATTCATGTACAGGCTCTTGTGTGGACTCATTTGCTGTCCTTTGATTTGTCTCTTGCTGGATCATATCAGCACTATATTATTAAGACTTTAAGGAAATTTCACAGTGCTTTTCCTTTTACTTAAACTCTAGAAGTGTTTAAGTAAAAAATTATGATTTCTCTACTCGCTTGACAATACATATTATTCGCAGTCATCTTTATATGCCCCTTAATGGAGATAAAGTGGCAGCCCATGATGATGTTGATTCTTTCCCTGTTAATATCAAGCATCTTTTTTTTCCTGTATTTATATATTTATTTGAAGATATACTTATACAGTTCCTTTGCCCATATTTAATTTTGTACTCTTTATATTATTGCCTTTTAGGACTTCTGTATAAATATTCTCCCCTCTGGAGCTATACCTTCCAATTTTTTATGGTGTTATTTTCAGCACCAAAAATTTTTATTTTAGTGAAATACAATTTCTTTTATTTTCAAATTATCTTTTGTACTTCCAACGTTGTAAGAAAAATATCCTGGCGGGCATGGTGGTGCACGCCTTTAATCCTAGCACTCAGGAGGCAGAGGCAGATGGATCTTTGTGAGTTCAAGGGCAGCCTGGTCTACAGAGTGAGTTCCAGGACAGTTAGAGCTACAGGGAGACCCTGTCTCAAAAAGACCAAAAAAGAAAACATCCTAATCTAATGTGAGAAAGATGTATTAAAATGGATACTCTAAATGTTTTGGCTTCAACATTCAGATCCAAGCTCTCTCCTATATTATTTTGGGGTACAGAGAGTAGTAGAATTTTCAGCTTAATTATTTATGCATATACAGTTACCTCAGAACTAATTATTCAAAGGATTTTTCTCTTAAACACTTTGAATTGGCCAACCTCACTTTGTGCTACTAGATTATCGTGTCACTGAAATAAGAAGTGCATCTTAGAACTGTGTTTTTAAAGTGTGTGTGTGTGGGAGTGTGTGTGTGTGTGTGTTGAGTCTTATAAACTCCCATATGAATTTGAACAACAACTTTTTCAATTTTGCACAAAAATCACAGCTAGTATTTTTGTTGGCAGTAGCGGTTATCAAAGATGAAGAAAAAAACAGACAAGACAGTTGAAAATTTTAAAAATTTAATTCTTACTTGAACTTAGAAAATGAGACATAATGTTCAATATTACTGAGAATCTATGAGAATTTAATTCCATTTTAGTAAAAGTTATTTTATGATTGTTTATAAATATAAATTTTCCAGCTCATTAACAATGTAAAGGAGTATTAAATTATGCTTAGATATATGCACATAAGGATGAATTAACATTGCAAAATAATTCTAGCCAAGTGCAATTGTTATAAATATTGTATTAATTCTTGGCAATCTCCAACATTTATTAATTTCCAGAACTAAGAAAAAACTAAGAAAAAAATTTAGCACTAACAGGAAAAAATTTTTTAGTATATAATTATATTGACAGCATGCAGTTCATTTGGAAAGGTTTGACAAATTCCTTCCTTCCCCCTTTCTTTTCCTTCCTTCCTTCTTTCCTTCTTTCCTTCCTTTCTCCTTCTTTCTTTCTTTCTTTCTTTTTCTTTTTCTTCCTTCCTTTTTTCCTTCTTTCCTTCCTTTCTCTCTCTCTCTCTTTCTTTCTTTCTTTCTTTCTTTCTTTCTTTCTCTTCCTTCCTTCCTTCCTTCCTCTCTCTCTTTCTTGCTTTCTCTCTTATTTTTCTTCCACTATAAATACAACTGCTGCCCAAATCTATTTCTGACTACATAAGTGTGTCTATCTTCAGAGTCAACAGTGATATCCTATAAAAACCTCATTGTACTTGTATATCATGATCTTCCATTTCTGAAGCATGTGGAGTAGATGAGAAGATGCCTTTCCCTAAGGCGTGAATAGTGTTGGTTCCAGACATGAATAGTGAAGCTTACTGTGTTCACTACCATGACTGAGACTGTGATCTCAAGTCATAGTGGAATATCTGTGTTCTTAACTTTTGTCTATAGCTGTGTTTGTTACATAAATTATTCTCATTTTTAGAAATGTATCTTTTTAAACCTTTTGTTTACATGTGTGATCAGGGGTAGTGTGAAAGCTAATCTTGGTTATCAACTTGACCGGATCTGGAATTAAATTAAATGAGAGAGACTTTCTTGATTAGAGCATTTGAAACTGGAAGATCCACCCTAAATGTGAGTGTTACCTTGTGATGGCAGTCTATATAAAAGGCCATGGCATATGGGAGCTTTTTGCTTTTTGGTTCTTACCTTCCCTCTCCCTGGTGTTTTCATTATGTTGATGTGGCATTCTTCTGCTGATAGTAGATCCAACATATTCAGATTCCAATGCAAATTGAAGCCTCATAATCTTCCAGGAATCCTTCAGGTCATCAGCACCAGACTGGGGCAGCTGAGACATCTAGCCTTCTGAATCTAGTTACTATGGGATTTTTAGCCTCAGTTTTCTTTTTTTTTTTTTTTACAAATTATTTTTATTTTATATGTATGAGTGTTATACCTGCATGTATGTAAGTTCATTCATGTAGTGCAGTACCCAGAAGATATAAGAGGACATCAGATCTCCTGGAACTGGAGATGTGGTCAGTTATTAGCCCACCATGTACCCACTGGGATTTGAACCCAAGTCTTCTGTAAGAAAACACAGTACTTTAACAACTGAGCCATCTTTCAACCTCCCCCTCTTTAAAATAAATATATTTTAATTAATAGACTTTTTGACACAGGGTCTCCCTATTGCCGTACATGGCCTAGCACTCACTATGCAGACCAGGCTAGCCTTGATCTAACAGAGATCCTCTGTAGTTGTTCTTGAGTTATGGGACTAAAAGAGTGGTACCATGCCCTGCTCTGAGAACCTATGTGTTTTAGCTGTATGCACGTAAATGGACCCGTGAGTACAGTGGCAGCACGGGCCTGAAGAACGTGGAGTGACTTGATGGTTGTTAGCCACCACGTGGGTTCTGGGACCCAAACCCAGGTCCTCTTCAAATGCACCCAATGTTCTTAACAACCGTGCCATTTCTGCATCTTGAGAAGTTATGGTTTTTAAGAACATTTAGCTTATTGAGAAAAATTATTAGAATATTTTGCATCCAATTCTTTGATCTTAAGACACATTTTAAGGGTAACACATTTACACCTTTGCATTTACTATATCATTTAATTATAAAAACACTTCTGATTCATGTTAAAAAATCTTTATAGAATGAATTCCATTTTCTGGAACAAAGAATTTTGTTATTGTTCCTTGTGAAAAGTGTTAACACTTCTTTGACAAGACTCCTGTGTGTATATGTTTATATATCTGCTGCTGTGTTGCATAGCAATATCTTAGCAATTTTTTACACTTATGAATTTGTAAAAGAAAGAAAATCTTGAGCTCTTTGTCACAAACAAAGCAAGCAATTTCTATATAGTATAAAATGTTCCTTACATATTGCAAATCTTTTTGAAGATTCCAACACCTAAAATTTTAATACTGCCTAACTGTCCTTATGAAACACTTGCCAATAGGCTTTAAATGGCTGATAAGCTGGGCCAAAGGTTCTCACAGCCAAGTGCATGCAGGACCTCCTACTCTTCCCCCATGGCATGTTCAAATGATTATTTTATGGTTATTTCTCTTTAAGCTGAAATAACTGTAAATTAAGGTCTCCTGTTCTCCCCTCACTCCTGGGGCATGTTGATGAGGACTATGTAGGGTACTGTATATAGGTCCTATTTCATCATCCTCTGTCTAGAGTGATCAGTGCTGCCAAGAAGTCTGGTTGCTGAAGCATGAAACCAATGCAAAAATGTTGCCAAGTAATTAATAAGTGACTTTGACTCAATTCAAATCACCTCGGTAGGAGCACAGGTGTGATCTCAAGGAAATAGAACAGCTTAATAAGATGAGAGAAAAAAATGAAGTAATTCAGTAAGGATACAGCTATGGAAAATGAGTTGAGCTTGTACAGCAAGATAAAGATATGAGACCAAAGTCTCGATATGTAACTGCAATTTGTGAATAATGGTTGAAGTGTTGCTTCTATGGAGTAGTGTTATGACTGAACTGGAACTCTCTACTCTAGGTTCAGAGATTGAAGCCCCATCCCTACTGGGGCTATATTTGAACATAAGGTATTTATGCAGGTTACCAAGGGCAGATGAATATTTTAAGGCTGTGCCATGTAAGATAAAGTTGATGTTCTTGGGGCTGGAGCAGTGACTTAGCAGTTAAGAACATTAGCTTCTCTTTCAGAGGTCCCAGATTTGGTTCCTAGCACCCACATTGTGTAACTCCAGTTTCAGGGTGCATGACACCCCCTTTTGAAGTCTGTAGGTGCTGTACACATGTGGTATGCATGCATACATACAGGCAAATCAATCATACTCTAAAAATAAATAATAGTTACATAAATTTAAATAAAGTTGATATCCTTATAAAAGAGGAAAATGGATCTAAACTCTTTTTTTCCCCTTTGGTCTTTTTTGAGACAGGGTCTCTGAGTAGCCCCAGCTTTCCTGGAACTCACTCTGTAGACCAGGCTGGCCTTGAACTCACAGAGATCCTCCTGCATCTGCCTCTTGAGTGCTAGGATTAAAGGCCTGTGCCACCATGCCTAGCATAAATTCTTTAGTGATCTGTAATCCCTTTTCTCTTTCTGTACTTCACATGCAAAGACAGGTCCATGAAAGACACAAATAAGGCTTGTCTATAGCCAGGAAGAAAATTTCATTAAAACTCTATGTGCTAGTACATTGGGCATGAACTTCCAGCCTCTAGAAACTGAAAAGCAAATATATATGTTTATGACATTAGGTCTGTAGCCTTTAACCTGTGGTCTCCATGAGGTCAAAATGAGCAGCAAGGAAGGAAATACTACTTGAGTATGTTCAGGAAGTAGTATGTGGTAACATAGCAATGACTCAAAAATAGACAAATCTCCTTACCTCTTTGGTATAGAGAAGTAAATAAATTGATCAAGACTCAGAATACAGGGAAGGAGAGTGGTCAATCTGAACTTAATATGGACAGTATTTTTATAATTGTGTGTTTGGAGAATAGCCATGAAAAAGGAATATGGTGATGCAGCTCGATGAAGAAATACCATTCATATTAATAGTCTTGGGATGGAGTTGTAGGATACAGAAAATGCCAAGTCAGCTCACTGAGACGTAATCATAGACTGATCATTTACTTGGAGAAAATACAAAATATGTGACTACATAGGCAGGTAGACTTGATGGTACCAAAAATATCCAGTGCTTTTCTAACTTAGGAGCTTATAAGTGAAGATGAAAGGACAGCCAGGCAGAGACATAAATTTAGGAAATAAAATATTTTTGAGTAGTATCACAGACAAAGAAGAACAATTATCTGTGTTTACAACCAAGGCCAGAGATTTAATACAGAAAAGGTATCATGGGTAGAAAGCGAATGGAATAGTTAAAGAAGGGCTTGGTGTCTTCTTTAAAAATTAGGAAAGAGTTAGGGGCTGGAGAGATGGCCTAGCAGTTAAGAACACCGACTGCTCTTGCAGAGGACCCGGGTTCAATCCCCAGCACCCACATGGTGGCTGAGAACCATCTGAAACTCCAATTCAAGGAGAACTCCAGTTCCAGAGGAATCCTACACCCTCTTCTGACCTCCGCGGCATTTCACGACACGGGTGCACAAACCTGCATGCAGACAGTACATTGATACACATACAGAAATAAATAAAATTTTTAAAAAAAATTAGGAAAGAGTTAGGGGCTGGAGAGATGGCCTAGCAGTTAAGAGCGCCGACCGCTCTTGCAGAGGACCGGGGTTCAATCCCCAGCACCCACATGGCGGCCGAGAACCGTCTGAAACTCCAATTCAAGGAGAACTCCAGTTCCAGAGGAATCCTACACCCTCTTCTGACCTCCGCGGCATTTCACGACACGGGTGCACAAACCTGCATGCAGACAGTACATTGATACACATACAGAAATAAATAAAATTTTTAAAAAAAATTAGGAAAGAGTTAGGGGCTGGAGAGATGGCCTAGCAGTTAAGAACACCGACTGCTCTTGCAGAGGACCCGGGTTCAATCCCCAGCACCCACATGGTGGCTGAGAACCATCTTTAATCCAGTTCCAGGGGAATCCGACAGCCTCTTCTGACCTCCGTGGCATTGCACGACACAGGTGCACAAACCTACATGCAGACAGTACACTCATACACATATGAAAATAAATTTTAAAAATTAGGAAAAAATGAATTGCATATGCAAAAATAAAGAAATGATGAATATTGAGGAAAACCAAGTTGAAAACAAACTGCTAATGTAAGGGAAACAAAGAATAAATGAGGATTTATAAAAGGGAATAAAATAAAAATAGGAATGAGTATACTAAATAGATAATAATATGTTTAATTGGACAGAGGGTCAATAATAATGGTCCTGAGTGACTTAAATAGCATTTAACTAAGGTTATATTCCAAAGCATATGTGTTTATCTCTCTAGTAGTTGATGCTTTCATGGATGGTACTGGATGGGTTGAGAGCTGGAGTGGTAGAAGAAGAGCAGTGTAGAGGTGTACAGAACCTGTGCAAATTCCAGACAATCCTAAACATCTTGAAGTGGTGAGAAATGTGGTCATGTGTCTCTATTATATGAAGTGGTTAAGAAGAAGATTTGTGTAAAGTAAAGGAAGTGGAGAAGTCAGATTCACAAGCTCCTTTACTTTCTGGTCCCAATATAGTATGGAATGAATTTTGTTCTTTTTGAGGTATCAGAGGAGACTGTGAGAACTATCTAAACAAAGAGAAAATGGAAGCAGTTTGAAACATGAGCTTGCTTCCTCCTTTTCAGCTCTTTGAGCTGTCAACCAAGGGTGGGAAACTGTGGAGACTAAGAAGTCAGCTTCTCCTGTCCCTGGATCTGCCAGCTATTTAATGCTGGGTCTCCCAGTGCCCTGACTGTTAGAAGTGAATATTTAAACAGTTTACTGACTGGACAAGGTGCTTCAGACTCTTGTCATAAATAATGTCCCATAAGCATAAGGTAAATCATGAATCAAATTCAGTGATGACAAAGGCTAGGGAAGATTGGGAAAGTGAGGAGTAGATTCCCTGAATCTCTCACTTTATTGTCCTCATTCTTTTTCTCATCAGAAATTAGTTAATCTTTGAAATAGTTTCTGGGTATAGTGAGAGACTTTCTAAGGTTGACATGGATCACTTAAAATATATTTGAAGCAAAATGAAATGTTCAGTATGAAATTGAGCTAATTTACTGTAGAACAAGCATAGTCAATTGGTGAAAACGTTTTCAGTTTCACAAATACAGTATGAAAAGTACATATGTAATAATTATCTTCATGGCTTCTGCCTCTTCTCCTTTACTAGCAAGCATTCCCAGCACAGTAGCCTCCAGCAAGGCTCACAGAAGTGCTGTTCAGCAGTAATCCATGTTACCTTAACCTCCTAGAGAGCAGAGTTTGTTATTGTGAAGACCTTTCTTGGCAGGATGAAGAGTACAAAGGGTCCAGGGTGAGAGTCTAGCCATCAGGTTAAGGAAATCCTCCCATAATACTGTGGAGCTCAGGGAAGGGAACTTAGAATTGTTTATAAAGTAACACACCTTTGATCCTGTCATTTAAAGCCTGAAGATAAAATGACCCTCCTGCTCCCCAAATCTCACCTTGAATGCCTGCAGAGTTGTATTGCTTCATAAAACACAATAAAGCCCATTACTTAAGAAAAGATCCCTTGCTCCATCCCATGGTGTTTACACTCTTTGATCATTTTAAGCTCAAGAGCTGGCATGTGGCCAGAAGCAGGGAAATAGAAGGCTTTTGTCCTCTTCTAGCTATTAAAATATTTTTATGCATAAAAGAAAAAAAGAGAACGCCCCAAACTAGATACTTCTGTACTATGTAAATGTTGTGATTTAAATTGCTTGTTTTCAAATTTGCCTTGGAAAAATGAAAGCCTACCTGGAAGCTGTCAGGCTGCAGATAAATCTTATTGTTAGCATGCAGTCCTGTTAGCAGACTTCTTGAGATTAGATCAGCTCATTACATGTGGAATGTCTTCTGCATATTCCATAAGCAAAACAAAGCTAGAATGAGACTTTGATGAGCAATAGTCCAGCCTCATTCATATGTGGGTACTGGCATCGCTGAAAGGGGTTATTTAGGGTGGAATGCAGTGGCACACTTCTGTGATCCCAGCACTTAGAAGACTGGAGACAGAAGGGCAGTGAGTTCATGGCCAGTCTGGGCTACATAGCAAAACTCTTTCTCAAAAAGTATTGGGAAGAGAGATTTCCTTAAAACTATTTGGAATTTTTATGGTAGTTTCATGACATTGAAATCCCTTCCTTCCTTCCTTCCTTCCTTCCTTCCTTCCTTCCTTCCTTCCTTCCTTCCTTCCTTCCTTCCTTCCTTCCTTCTTTCCTCCCTCCCTCCTTNAATTTATTGATTCCCCAGGTTGCACCTTAGTGGAATTAGTAACTACCCACAGGAAAAAGTTCTTGCAACCAGATACTACACAGAAGGCACTTTAAAATATTTGTCTTTCTGTGTCTGGCTTCTTTTCTTTCCTTCCTTCCTTCCTTCCTTCCTTCCTTCCTTCCTTCCTTCCTTCCTTCCTTCCTTCCTTCCTTCCTTCTTTCCTCCCTCCCTCCTTCCCTCCCTCTTTCTTTCTTTCTTTCTTTCTTTCTTTCTTTCTTTCTTTCTTTCTTTCATTCTTTCTATTTATATATTATTATTTATGATAGCTACATATGACATAAGATCAGGAATGCCAGGAAAAGACATTCTGAAACTGGACATTGTCATAAAAATACAGGTTCTCAACTTTCTGAAGTATGCTAATCATGTCTGGGGTTAAAAGGTCAACAGCAACAACTATGCTCTTTGAAGAAAGAAAATAATAAAATTTCGTTTTTGGTTTAGACTCGAAGCTCCATGGTAATATCAGACCCTTAAGCAAGTCTATGTATGCACAGGGGAAAAATTATGAGCATCTCAACTAGAATATATTTTGAAGGAAAGTGGATTATAAATAACATTGAAAGTGCATTTTATCTCTCCCATTAGGTTTGGACATTCTTGAGTAAGAGGCTAACAGGTTATGCTTCTTGTATAATTTTCCATATTTCTTGCTGAACCAACATGCTTAACTCATCCCCAGGCCTACAGGCATTTGCATTTACCTGATTTGCTGCATTTACCATCAAGATTTCATTATGTTATTCAGTCCAATGAAATAATCCCAATTCATCATCATTCAACATTTGCTGAGTGCTTCTTGACTTCTTAGCACATGCTTTTAACTCACATGAAGCTCAGGTAGTCATTCAGTCCATTAATCCAGCCCTCAAAATAAGTGATCCAAACATGGATGTGTATAGTACCCACCCTCAATGACTTGGGTAAAGCTGACACACTGCTAGAAAGGCAGTACCTCTCTTCCTCTACTAGTGTCTACTCATACTTATTGCTGTGCATGGAGACTGAAATAAGGGGTCTATGACAGTAAAAGAAACTTCACTATGCATCTACTTGCTTGTTCAAAATGCAGAACAGGGTCAACACCAAGAATTCATGGGGAAGTGGTTCCTCCAGGACAAGTGGAGTGCAGTGTGAAAGATAATGAGACTATTGCTTTTCAAAATGTAAAAAATAAAAATGGAGCTGGAGAGATGTTTCATTGGTTAAGAGCACTAGTTTCTCTTGCAGAGGACCCATGAATTCTATTACTAGCACCCACATGGTGGCTAATAACTGTCCACAACTTCAGTTCCAGGGAATCTGACACCCAGTTCTGACCTCTTCAGGCATTGCATAACATGGGTACACCTACTTACTTGCAAACAATATACTCATACAAATAAAATAAAAATAATAAAGTATTTTTTGTTTGCTGGGTGTGGTGGTGCACACCTTTAATCCTAGCATTTGGGAGGCAGAGGCAGGCGGATCTTTGTGAGTTCAAGGCCAGCCTGGTCTACAGAGTGAGTTCCAGGACAGCTAGGACTACAGGGAGACCTTGTCTCGAAAAGACCAAAAAAAATAAAATAAAATAAAATCAACATTTTGTGTATGCTTATAAAAATATATTGTATATGACCATGTATAATATATTTTAGCGATTTTTGATTTTGAAAAAAAAAACAATTCTGAATTCTCCCAAACTATGTGCTCATTAAAACAAAATTGGAATCTGATATGAAGAGTTCATATTGAATTTCCAAGTCATGCTTATTCAATTTCCATCGTTTTCTTTTCCTTCTTCTGTTGCTACAGCTGGAAATCAAGGCCTTGTGCCTCCCAACTTCTGCCACTGGCCTGCCCCACTCAGGTTCCATTCTTGAATTATGATGTAAGAACACCACAAGGCTGCTAAACTTCAGTGAGTATTCATTATGTTGCAAGGATTGGATCTAGCACTCTAGAATGAATTAAGAGTTTTTTCCACAAACTGCTTGACTTTCTTAGATTACAATTCACTTGATTATTTATAAGAAGATACAAACTAAATAGCTTTGTAGAGTCCTAGGAGCCCTGGAACTATAGATATTGTAGTCAGTTTTAATTGCAGAAAATATAGCTATGACTATAAATTCACTCACTCTAGCATGCAAACACATGAAGAGTAATGGTAAGAAAATGATTCTGCAATGATGACTTCAACCAAATGGGCTGACAGTTGTTTGGAACTTTTCTATTAAGGCATTCTAACTTAGTTCCCTCATTTCAGCTTCCTTAAAAATGAAACATCATAGAGGAGAGAGGGAAAAAAATGAAACATCATACACAGTGAAACTTGCTTACCAGGCACATTCTGCTCTCTTATTATTATATTGTGAAATTAGCTTCTCCTCTTTCACTTCCGAATGGATTGAAAAGCAAAAGCAACATCCATCAGATGAGGTCATCTCAGCAGGAAGCCCAATTAACGCAGAATAAAGTCTCAAATTGTAGATGAACCAGAACTCATAATAAGCCTCCCCCAGGGTATTGTGACCCATTCATGCATTAAAATGTTTTAATGTGATCTTTCCCCATCCTCTTCAGCTCTATTGCCCTTTTAACCAATATATCACCGTCTTTAGTGAATAAAGTATTAGATAAATGGATAAATGCATATATGCATGTACAGGAATTGCTTGTGATCCTTTCCAGGTCTTTTTGTGGGTTGGTTTGTAGTTACCTGTACAGAAACATCTGCCTTTTGCTTCCTATGAAAAGAAAAAGATTACTAGGGATTTTTAAACATTTATGAATTATCATGATTTATTATGATTTTCTAGTACAATTTTGTAAAAGTGGGTTTGGTAGGACAGAAGGGAGGGGAGTAAAAGAAATATTAGAGAGAGTGAGAGGGAGAGGGAAAAGGAGAGAGAGAGAGAGAGAGAGAGAGAGAGAGAGAGAGAGAGAGAAACTAATTATAGAGCAGATGCCAGAAATGGTATTTGTTCACCAAAATTGCATGGGTCATTCATTAAAATCTCAGTTTTAATTAGCAAACACCTGTTTCCTGTTTGATTTTACACTGATATCTACTGTCTGCAATTTGCTTTCTTCAGTAAGCAATTAGCTAGCCCTGACAGTAACGGTTAATCTAATTAGTCTGGAGGTGCCCTGGGAGGTAAAGATCGACTTGGAAGAATTACAGATACAAGTGATCACAGCTTCATTCACCTGGATGAATAAGATTTGGGCACAGTTATTATTAGGTGTCAACTTTTGTCTTGGCTTTCTTTCTAGACTGGGTTTAAAAGGAGGAATATACTAACTAATGTTTTTCAGTATCTAAAATAGATCAGTTGTCACGCTAAGACCAGAAAGAATAGTGCAGGGAAGAGAGACAATTGTATTTCCTAGGCTACAGATGCTAGAATGATGAAGGAAACAGATACACAGATTATTGTATATATAAAAATCTGGGAAGGTTAGAGGATCCAATGCATTCAAGCAGTTTTACTCATGGTTTATCAAATTCTCTAATAAATGTCAGTTGTCAATAAAAGAGAGAATAAAGTCATTGCCTTTCACACACGAAGATTGTTCATGTTGTTAAACCAACGTTAGTTTGTTTGCAAACTCGCAATCTGAGTGACTCTACCAGGATGTTATCATGAAGTTTAATGAGGCTCTCTGATGTCTCTTTACATAGATTATGACATATATAAATATCTCTTTCCTAATTCTGAAATTTAGTCAAATCGAGTTGCCAATGAATACCAGGATCTAGAAAATGTGCTAGCAAATCTGCATCAAAGAAGCAGTCAGTCATAAGCTCTAATTCCACATGCACATTTCCATAATGGTGTGTTAGATGATTAGAGTGAATCTCCCCATAAGTAATGCAAAGGCTAATAAATGCTGCTGCTAGAGGTGTCTGGCAACGCTTCTTTTCCCTCAGGTCTCACTCTCATATGCTTATTTTGGAAAGATGAGAGGCTGGGTTACTTGGCTCCATTCACAAATTACATACAGAAGGATTAAAACCATATGTCAGTCATGTACAAGATGACACCCCTTTCAGTTATGCAAACAAAAAGACAGTGACCTCTGACTATGAGTGTAACATGACACTAAATATTGGGAATAAAGATGGCAAAGGGATTTGCAATAGCAGAACTCTAGAAATCAAGTTCTGCTCTGCCTATAACCTCTCAAAGATGTTTGTTGAAAGATATCCATCTGCTGGTATGTTTTAATTTACTGGAACTTTGTTTCTTCTTTATTAAGCAGAAATTCATATAAAGTAGGCTTGTTGGAGCTTTCCTAAAATATTAATTTTGATACATTGAATAATCATCATCGTCAAAGTCTTCGTGATAGAATGTGTCCACATTTGGCATCCAGAAGTGATGAGTATTAAAATGCATACTGACTGGCATATTACACACTTATACTGTTTTATATATTTATATATATATTTTATATATATATATATACATTTTTTTAAATTTTATCTCCTTTTTAAATTTTGTGTGTGTATGAATGTACTGTCTGCATGCAGGTTTGTGCACCTGCTTCATGCAATGCCGCGGAGGTTAGAAGAGGTTGTTTTATTCCCCCGGAACTGGAGGTAAAGATGGTTCTCAGCAGCCATGTGGGTGCTGGGGATCAAACTCGGGTCCTCTGCAAGAGCAGTCGGTGCTCTTAACCGCTAGGCCATCTCTCCAGCCCCCTGCATATATATTGACCATTTTCTATTACATAGGAAATTAGGAAAAGGTATGGACAATGATCAAACATGTATATTTAGAAAAATAAGAAAAAAGGCTCAAATTAATGAAGCATTTTTCATAAATGTTAAGTAGTTATAAAGCTTCAATCCTTGTTTTTTCCTGTGTCCTAATTCCTTATACTATCTGGCCGACTCCAAGAAAAGCTCACTGTTGGTGCTGGAGAGATGGCCTAGCTGTTAAGAGCGCAAACTGCTCTTGCAGAGGACTTGGGTTCGATCCCACATGGCAGCTGAGAACTGTCTTTAACTCCAGTTCCAGAGGAATCCAACACCCTCTTCTGACCTCCGAGGCATTGCACGACAAGGGTGCACGAACCTACACGCCGCAGACAGTACATTCAAACACATAAAAAATGAATACAATTTTAAAAAAAGAAAAGCTCACTGCTATTCCTATAATATTCTGTACTTCAAAACACACTTTAAAAAATTACATACAAAGTTATTACTCTGGCTAGTGGTGGGCATTGTATCCGATTGTTTGAGTCACATAGTAAGTTTCTGAAATCAAATCGTCTGGCAAGCATTATTTCTATATGTTAGAAAAGATCAACAAATAGCAAGTGTAGAAAACCACAGAAGTCTGATAAACAAAACTAAGCACCAAATGAATGAAAATGAATAATGCATGGGTCTACCCATAAGAAGCTTGTATACCATAGACAAAGCAGTCATATGCAAATAAACTATAAGGTAAAAAAGTCAATGCAGACAAAGGCAAGGAATTTCTCCCAAATATGAAATGGATAATTTCTTTCATAATTGGAAACTACTGCCATTTCTAATAATCTGTTACTGATTCAATATTTCCCTGCTCTGTGTTTCATTTTTTTTTTTTTTGAAATAAAGCAAAATGGGTTGATGTCCAAGGTAGCTTATAGGGATATGATTTATAATTAGTCACATGAGAAAAAAAATAAAAGACATAATTTTGTACATTATATTTGTCAATTTCTCTGGTGTGGATAGATATCTTTGGAACTTCTCTCACCACACTGTAAATAGTAAAGAGATGGGGAGTAGTGCAATGATTTTGGTGCTGATGGGATGTGGCTTCATCACACCTGTAGAGCCTGCCCTGGGGTGTCAAATGTTGTCAGTGCCCGCACCGTCTCAGCATTCACTGCATGCCCCATGAACACATCCTTCTTGGCACACACCTGATGCTCCCACATTCCTCACCTTCTCCAGGGTAATATTTACATTAGAGAAAAGGTCAATCAACTAGAGGCATTCATATTTCACTAATTGCAAAATAATGGTGATAATCAAAAAATAATGACCGGAGAGTTTTATATTTTACTTTTACTGGTTATGGAAATATGATTGTAAGACTGAGGAGGTAAGGAGTGGACTCCAAAGCAGAACCAAACTCTGGGTTTAAATCTTTGCAGAGGTGCAGTGTTTTTCACCATTCCCTTGACTCAAATGGGATATTAGTCCCTGGATCCTATGGGAAATCATTATTTTTATAGAAATATTTTAGCAGAATCAATGCAGCAGCACAGTGATTGTAGCACAGAGGACCAGGTGGGAGAAGTCCTTGTGATACCATTCTCATCATAGGGTACTGATATTGTTAAGGACCTGGAAGTCTTGAAGCATTACATTGCTGTCCCTTTGCTACTTCATTGTCAATCCTTTACCTTGGAAAGATTTCTGCTTGAGTCTTTTTCCTTAGCACAAATGCTTCTGTTTTTGTTGCTGGCAAGATGCAGAATCTAAATAAGTCAGTGTCGTCATTTCGGTGAGAGATGCTGGGGTTGGGCACTCAACGACTTACTTCTCAGTGCATAGATTTTTCTATATAGGTTCCTTTGCCTTTCCCTTGTCTTATTTGTTTGCCAAACAGAAAAAAAAAAAAAAAAACCAGCCCTGTCTAACTTTCACATTCATATTCAATAACTTGATTTAAGTTTTGTTTAAACTCTTCATCAGGAAATTACCATTTTCTTTTTTCAAGGCTTGCTGATTTTTAAGATATCTTTTTCTCATATCTCTAGGCTTATGTTTTCATGAAAAATGCATTTCCAAATTGATAATAGAGGTCGCTGAGGGATTCGTGTTTTGAAATGTACTCTTCAGTGGGCTCTTTATTTAGTACTCATAACAAACACATACAGCATGTGAGACATTGCATAAGGCACTGTACATAAGTTACCTCACATTTTCCTCATAACGACTTACTAGTAAGTGCTGCTATTTCCCCATTGTGACAAATAAGGGCATCAAAGTACCAAGGTTCATGTAGATAGAATGCAGTGGAGCCAAGCACCATTCAAACCCAACCTAGTTGGTGCCATAATATGATTTAATTATGTCCCATAAGTTTAAACTAAAATTGTGTTCTATGATATGGTATATCTTTTGGGTATATCAAGGGCAATCATATTCCACATTTAAAGATTTGTTACTGTGGTCCTGTCATTGAAGGCAGCATCACAGAGACAGCCAGGGTGTGAAGATCATTCTGTTCTCATATTAAAGAAAATGCAGAGTAGAAAAGAACAGAATCTCAAAAAGGAGGAGTATAAATCATCCAAATTAGAAGCTTGATGTAATGCCTGTATTGTTTACTGGCTTCTTTTACAAAAGTACATCATGTCTCCCTTAGTTTCTCATTGTAACAGGCACACAGAGACTGGTCAAATGACCACACTCACAGTGCTTCATGGGCTTTATTAAGTGAATGAAATTAATATAAATGGGACAGATTGCTGCTGCTATTGGAAGCTTGACAGAGTTAGAGAGGTTTTCTCTGAAGTATAAATTATATAATCCACTAATCAAATATAAATTTTGCTAGGAGGATTAGAGCATTATAATAATTTTTTTAAGCATAGCATAAATAAGTGTATTGACAGCAGCTGGAAATTACATATATACCGAGGTATCCCTAAAGTGATAATAGGCTGTGAAAACATGCACCCAAGTGATAAGCTTGGAAATATGACTGGAATGGAAATAAAACGGATCATTTCTGAGAAGCAGATGAATGGATATAGAATTGAAGGGAGCCCAGTATAGACTCATGGTTGAGAAAAAGAGTGAAGCCATCACTAACAAATGTTAAGAAGGGAGAGTTAGGTGGGAAACTGCTTGTTATCAGGAATCTGTTGTAAAAGGAGGAGCTTGAAAGCTGAGAATTGAATCCACAGATGAGAGTTGAAAGTTAGTATGAGCAAAGCAGGTGAATGAGAAATGTTTCTGAAAGGAAAATCCCAGAATGGAACTGGAAGGGTAGGAAGTCCTGCCAGGCAGGGAGGTAAGACTGGCTTTCCCCTCCCCAGCAGAGGCCTTTCTTACATGGGGCAGAGACCACTGTAGCTTGTCATTAAAAATGACAAAGCACGGGGCTGGAGAGATGGCCTAGCGGTTAAGAGCGCCGACTGCTCTTACAGAGGACCCAGTTTCGATCCTCAGCACCCACATGGCGGCCTGAGAACCATCTGAAACTCCCATTCCAGAACTCCAGTTCCAGGAGAATCAGAGACACTCTGCTGACCTTCGCGGCATTGCACAACACGGGTGCACAAAGTTGCATGCAGAGAGTACATTCATACACATACAGAAATAAATAAAATTTTAAAAAATTTAAAAAAATGACAAAGCACTTGTCAAAAGACTCAGTGGCTCTGTGGATAAAGTTAAACATAATTTTTAGCTTTAACAGATTATTGTAAAATTTAGTTTGTTGATTGATAAGCCTTGTTCCACAAATATTTGATGAGAAATAAAATACCCATGTAATTATTTAAAGTTGCAACAAAAGAAGCCATTTATAGTTGAATCTTGGATCTGCTTACTGTAGTAATGATAATAATAATGATGGTGATTGCTTAACTGAGCTTAATTAATGCACAATTGGCAAAGCAATATTTTGACACCCAGTCTGAACCAGGCCTGCTCTGTTGAGCATTAAGTCACTCCCACAGTATTGAACAAATGCAGTATATATTATCTTCCAGGCTACATCCACTGAGATCACCTTTGATGAGCTGTCCCCTGTGTTCTGCTGTATATTATTTCAGCCAGACACAGAGTGATTTGAGTAGCAAGCCCAGGTAAAATGTTTAAGAAGTAGCTTGACTGGAATCAATGTCAGTGTCCTTACTGTTGACCTCTATAGTACTAGGAACAGTATTCTTTGTCAAACAGAGCACATGGACCACCATAATTCATGAGGCACAGAGTGAAAATTTAAACTTGCCACTTCAGGGAGTGCCATTGATGCCATCAATGATCCTGGTTTCTTTCACAGAATTGAAAATGGGCAAAATCTTTTAGGAAACCAAGTTTCCCACTTTTTAGAGAACAAAGTTCTGGGACCAGTTGTTCACCTGCTGAAAGAGAAGGTCTTTTCTCAAAGAAGTCACTGTATCCTCCATCCTCTAAAAGGTTTTCTGCTGATTTTTCAATGGATTTGGAGATTGTATATGAACTGGAGGCTGAACACTGCCTTGCCGGGTTACAGTTGTTGGCCTGAGTGTGATTTTAAGAACAGTGGTATCTTCCTGCCTAATTACAAAAGGGATTTCTGATCTTGCTGTTATTAATAGAAAGGCAAATAAGTTCTCGTAGTTGTAAAGGCAGGTCCTGAGAATTCACCATCATTTATGTTCTCGTCCTGAACTGCTTTCTCTACCTTTCCTATTTCATTACCCATTTGATATCTCAGTGTGCTTGCATTTATACTTACACTCCAATGAGTTGAAACATCACTGTTTTCCTGGCTCTGACCACAGCTGCTGCCTATGATCACAATTCTGATTTAAATAGCTGGCTATGTTATCCCAAGTAATTCCTGATAAACAACACCAAGTTTCCCAGGACTCAGTCAGTGAAGTTCTCAATCTCCATCTCAGCACAGCTGCGGGGCTTAATTACTCTTTACAGAGAGGCATTCTCCATAGCAACTCTATCCCATTCCTTCTAACATTCAAATTCAGTCTCCATGCACTCCAATCCCAAATTCAGGGAGCATTTATATGCAGTTTCCTACCTGCCTTTCTATGTAGTGTATGTGTAGTAGCTGATGGAGATGAGGGGCCAAGTGGAAGATTTTAGCCTTATCAGCCAGTAGCAAATCACTAAGGAATCATTTATCCCCAGCAGAAAAAAAGGATCATTTAGAATGAAACTTATCTGGATAAGTTGTATAGCCCTGGAAAGTTGAACATATTTTAAGTAATAATCTTTGTACTACCATAGGACCAGAGAGGACTCATTTCTGGATGATATGAATGGAATGTAGTGAAGGAGATAGAGATGATTCAAGATTCTGAGTCAGATGGGTGAAGGAACTACTGTTTGAGCAGGACAGTTTGGAAGGAGGTCAAGCCTACTATTACTAAAGTGCAGTTGTTGTCTTTGCCTTGAAGAATACCTGAACTAATGCACAATGAAACCCCACTACAGTGAGACAGATCACAGACCAAGGAGATCAAAGTTAATAAGACATCTCAAAATCATTCCCAAGTGCTGCATCAATTGAAAGGGCTTTGAAATCAAGGCTAATAAGGAAAAACCCTTAGAAATATATTCATTTCTTCAGTAGTATTCTAAAGAGTGTCTATCATATGTCAGATACATTTCTAGATGGCGAAAGCACAATGGGGAAGGAAGCAGGAAGTATCTCTTTCCTCCATATTAATAATAGAGAAATGACAGAAATAACCTAGGTAAATAAAACATGCTTCTTCTAGAAGGCAGTCAAAGTGCAGTAAATGGGATAAAATTACATGAGGAAGGCGGTGCTCCAGGAGAACATTAATTGGGGGAACAGAGGAAGGCAATTTTTAAATAAAAACATGAAAGAAGATAAGACTTTTTCAAGGGCCGGGTGTGGTGATGCACGGCTTCAATCCTAGCATTTGGGAGGCAGACGCAGGTAGATCTCTGTGAGTTCAATGCCAGCCTGGTCTACAGAGTGAGCTCCAGGCCAGCTGGGACTAAAGGGAGACACTGTCCTCGAAAATACCAAAAATAAATAAGTAAATATAAATAAAAATAATAAGAAGACTTCTTCACAAAGGTAACAAAGATTAGGTCATTCTGGCATAGCACAAGTAAAGACACAGATCCTGAGAAGGATGTCCCTAGAAAGCTTGGTAAACAGGAAGGAAGCTGGAAGCGAACAAGAGCAAACCAAGGTGGAAATCGATGCCTTGTCAGATGTATCTGCAGTGACGGTTTCCTCCCACTCTGTGGGATTTCTCTTCACTTTCTTGATTGTTTCTTTTGATGTACAGAAGCTTTTGAGTTTAATGAGGTCCCATTTGTCAATTGTCAACCTTAATTCTTGTGCAGCTGCTGTCTGATTTAGGAAATCGTTTCCTACGCCTATGTCTTGTAGTCTGCTGCCAACTTTTTCTTCTATCACCTTCAGAGTTTGGGGTTTCACGATGAGGTCTTTAATCCATCCGGACTTCACTTTTGTACAGGGTGAGAGGTAGGGGTTTAAATTCATTCTTCTACAAGTGGTGATCCAGTTTTGCCAACACCACTTGCTGAAGTTGTTGTCTTTTATCCTTTGTGACTTCTTGGCCCCCTTGTCAAATATAAGATGGCTGAAATTGTATGTGCTTTTTTTAAATAACTGAGAACAAAGGCAGAAACAAATAGACAGAAAGGAGATGAATACTACACTCCTGTGGGAATCATTGGTAGCTTGGACTACAAAGAGGGGGAATAATGTGAGAGTATAGAATGCAATGAGTGTGTGGTTTGGGAGGAGAGCTCTGTGCATAGCAATGATCTCTGTTTTTTTTTACTCTCAAATAATGAACATACATAGGTTAAAACGAAGGTAATCAGACATGATATCACAGGTTTTCTGGCTGCTATGTTTTTTTTTCTCCACATAAATTTATTTTTATTTTTTTAACAAATCTAGACCCGTGTTCCTGCCTATTTCCCCACCCCACCAGAGCTCATGCATTCTGCCAAATGTGCTTTTCATCTCTTAGTCTTTCTCAATATTCTCTGTGAGGAAGTTGACTGTTTTGAGCAGAAGTTCACTGTTTCAGTCAGTTCTTTGTTGCAGTCCTGGGGTGTGGAGTAAGCAGGCAACTCCTCCCCAAAACAGGAATTCTGGGGGGAGCATTCATTAAGCCCTACAACCAACCTAGAGAAACTGGCTGGCAGCAGAGGGAGTACAGGGCTCAGAGAAATTCATATGGGTTGTTACTTACCCAGTTCTTGCAGAATAGAAAGGGAAGCATGAGCTATACCACCCAATATATAACTAAAATTGAAAGCCTAAAATCTACACAATTCAACATTCCATAAACAAGGAGAATAAAACAAAGACATCTGAAGGAATCAAGGAAAGTAATCCTTCAAGACGGCGAAGAAGCATTTGAGAATTGCATCGGAATATAGGCAAAAGGAAATCCAAAAGCCAAGTGCACAATGAAAGAACAATATGGGAAAAGCACAGAATAATTCCACAATAAACTCTACCAAGCCCATGGAGGATTCCCACAATGGGACCTCCCTGGATGTAGCCCAGGACACAGATTGTAAAACGATCACAGATATATTCAAAGAAATCTTAGAACTAAGGGGAGAGAATGAAAAAACTCAGAAAAGACCTAGAGGGAAAGAATGACAAACTTAAGAAAGAACTAAAAGGAGAAAACGACAAACTCCAGAAAGAGCTAGAGGGAGAAAATGACAAACTACAGAGTTTGAAAAATAAACAAGATAGACAGACATCTAGCCCAGTTAACCAAAAGAAAGAAAGAGCAACTCCAAATCAATAGAATTCATGATGAAAGGGGAAACATCACAATAGACAATGAAAAGATCCAGGCAATCATAGGGGAATACTTCAAAAACCTATACCCTAGTAAATTTGAAAACCTAAGAGAAATGGATGAATTTCTGAAATACTGGGAATCACCAAAGCTAAACTAAGAAGAGATTGACAACTTGGGGCTGGAGAGATAACCTAGCAGTTAAGAGCACTGACTGCTCTTGCAGAGGACCGGGGTTCAATCCCCAGCACCCACATGGCGGCTAAGAACCATCTGTAATTCCAAATCCAGGAGAACTTCAGTTCCAGGGGAATCTGACACCCTCTTCTGACCTCTGCGGTATTGCACGACATGGGCGCACAAACCTACATGCAGACAGCACACTCATACACATACAAAAATAAATTAAATTAAAAAAAAGAAGAGATTGACAACTTAAACAGACCCATAATATATGATGAAATTAAAAAGGTAATAAGACACCTCCCAATTTAAAAAGCCCAGGCCCAGAGGGTTTCACAGCAGAATTCTATAAAACATTTAAAGAGATCTTACAACCATTATTATTCAAACTGTTCAGAAGGATACAGAGGAAAATCTCCCAAATTCTTTCTAGGAAGCCAGCATAACTCTAATACCAAAACCAGACAAAGAATACAACCAAAAAAGAGAACTATAGACCCATCTCATTAATGAACTCAGATGCAAAAATTCTCAACAAAGTACTCGCAAACCACAAAAAGATCAAAAATATCATCCATCAGGACCAAGTTGGATTCATATCAGAGATGCAGGGATGGTTCAACATATGAAAATCAGTAAATATCATAAAACATATAGATGGACTGAAAGACAAAAACCATGTGATCTTCTCAATTGATGAAGAAAAAGCCTTCAAAAAAATCCAATAC
This sequence comes from Rhizomys pruinosus, assembly GCA_009823505.1. Taxonomy (NCBI): domain Eukaryota; kingdom Metazoa; phylum Chordata; class Mammalia; order Rodentia; family Spalacidae; genus Rhizomys; species Rhizomys pruinosus. The sequence goes on from VZQC01004703.1 coordinate 57,868, forward strand.
TACTTCATGCTTAAAGTCCTACAGGGAATTGAACTAGAGGGAACATTCCTCAACATAATCAAAGCCATATACAAGAAACCCACAGCCAATATTATCCTAAGTGGATAAAAGTTAGAAGGATTCCCCTTAAAGGTAGGAACTCAGCAAGGCCGCCCCCTGTCACCACTCCTCTTTAATATAGTTCTTGAAACACTGGCTTGGGAAATACAGCAAGAAAAGGGAATTAAAGGAGCATAATTGGAAAAGAGAAAGTCAAACTATCCCTCTTTGCAGACAATATGACAGGTTGCCTAAGGGGTGTTAAAAAATCCAACAGAAAACTCCTAGAAACGATTAAACATTTCAGTAAAGTGTCAGGATACAAAATTAACCTAAAAAATCAGTAGCCTTTCTATCTTTACACCAAGAACAAGCAACTGAAGAATGAATACAAAGAGACCTTCTATGCTGGATGACTTTGGTGTCAACTTGACACACCTGGGTTGAGGGAGCCTCCCTTGGGGAATTGGCACCATTGGACTGGCCTGTGGCCACATCTGTGGAGTATTGTCTTGATTGTCAAGAAATGTGGGAGGGCCCAGGCTACTATGGTGGTGCTACCCTGGGCAGGTTGTTGTGTATTGTATAAGAAGGCAGGCTGGGCATGGGCCAGGGGAGCAAGCCAGTAAATAGCATTCCTCCATGGCCTGTGTTTCAGCTCCTGCCTCCAGGTTCCTGCCCTGAGTTCCTGCCTTGGACTCCCTAAGTGATGAACTGTGACCCAGGAGATGTAAGCTGAATAAACCCTTTCCTCCCCAAGTTGGTGTTGGTCAGAGTGTTTTGTCACAGCAATGGGAGACAAGCTAGAACAGAAAAGTGACTAATACAGTATTTGGTACCAGAGAGTGGCCTGTTGGCTGTGAAGGACCTGAACATGTGGATGTCTGGAGAAATGACTTTGGAACTTTGGGTTAGAAAGCTGTTGACTACTGTAAGCAGAGGTTAATGGGCCATTCTGGAAGAAACCTGAAAGAAAGCATCGCTGCAAAAAATGTAATTCCAGAGGGAAGACTTAGGCAGTTACTGGGATAGTTTGGCAAAGATTCTGGTCACAATTTGCCCACAGCACAAATGCTTGCATGATGCTAAGTTAAAAAGCAATGGACTAATGCCTTTGGCAGAGGATATTTCAAGACAGCCTAACGTAGAAATGGTGGCATGGCTTTTAATGGTGAATATTGTGCAGATCTACAGTGAAAAGAGCAGACGGCAGAAAAAAAATGCAGAATGTACAGTTTGGATCTGAAAAGTGCACTAGGAAGATTAATGGTGGGGCCAAGGTATATGAAGGAGAGGCTCCTTTTGATAAGGAGATTAAAGTGATTAAGGAAAGGCCTAGCTATTTACAAGTAAACAATGGAAAAAGTGAGATTAAAGTGATTAAGGAGAAGCCTTGAAATTTACAAGTAAACAATAGAAAGAGTATCTTTTGGGCAAGACCACACCCAGCTAAGCCACCAGCTTTTGAAAGGAAAATACTGAAAGGGCAGAGAAAAGTTGTGAATGTGGTTGAAAGTAGGACAGAGTCCATACCAATCTTGCAGCCAAACTCTGCAGTTTCATTCATGTGGTTTTGGCTTTAGAGGCATGAAGGATGGATGCAAGAATGAAGGGGTCATCTGTTCTTCCTCCACCGTTTCAGAGATCCACAGAGGCCAGGCAGTGTGCATCAGCGGTGTCTCTGAATAAAGAAGGCCCTGATAGGCCATTGCATGAAGCTGTGAATATGAAGCCTGGTTGGCAGCAGAGACCCCAAGAAGACATTCGAGTTGCCAGAGCTGTGAAATATTTGCCAAGGAGAGCTGCATACAGGGAGTATTACCAGCCTAAGGAAGAGATGTATATTGCAAGCAAAGCTGGAAGAGCTGAGCCATGTAAGCCCTTTAGAAGTAAAGTCCCAGAAATTGCACATGGAACTACTGGATTTGGTGTTTGCCCTGTCAGTTTTTGGTCTCGTTTTGGTCCAGTATTTCCTCACTATGCCTCTATTCCTCCCTTTTGAAATGAGAATACGTATTCGGTTCTGCTGTATGTTGGGAGTATGTAATTTGTCTTTTGATTTTACAGGAGCTTACAGTTAAGAGATTAGCCTGAGTCTCAGAACAGACTTTGGACTGTAGACTTTTGAATGGAATTGAGACTGGTAAAGACTATGGGGACTTTTAACATTGGACTAAATGCATTTTGCATTGTATATGGTCATGAGCCCTGAGTTCCTGCCTTGGGCTCCCTAAGTGATGAACTGTGACCCAGGAGATGTAAGCTGAATAAACCATTTCCTCCCCAAGTTGGTGTTGGTCAGAGTGTTTTGTCACAGCAATGGAAGACAAGCTAGAACAGAAAAGTGACTAATACAGTATTTGGCACCAGAGAGGGGGCTGTTGGCTGTGAAGGACCTGACCATGTGAATATGGGGGCCAGGGAGTGGAATGTAGTGGTTTGAATGAGAGTGTCCCCCATAGGCTTTAAGTATTCAGACATTTTGTCCCCAGTTAGCGGCACTGTTCTGGGAAATCTTAGAAGGTTTGGCTATGCTGGAGGAAGTATGTCATTGGGGGTAGGCTTAGTGATTTTAACAAGCCTTGCAGTCTCCAGTCTCTCTCTCTCTCTTGACTTCCTGTGCTCATTGTGAGATGTGAACCTCGGCTTTCTGCTCCAGCCCTGGCCACCATGTCTCCTACCACAATGGACTCTGATTTTATGGAATCCTCAATAGTAAGTGCAAATAAACTCTTCCTTTTATAAGTTCCCTTGGTCATGGTGGTTTATCACAGCAACAGAAAAGTGACTAATACACCTTCCCAATCACAATAGCCTCAAAAACAATAAAATACCTAGGAACAAACCTAAACAAAGACACCAAAGATCTCTACAAAAAATTATAAACTCCTGAAGAAGATTGAAGAAGACTTCAGAAGATGCAAAGACCTCCCATGCTCATGGATTGGAAACATTAATATAGTAAAAACATCCATTCTACCCAAATTAATATACAGATTCAATGCAATCCCAACTAAAATCCCTAAGACTTTCTTCACATGCCTGGGGAAAAATATCCTTAAATTCATATGGAAAAACAAAAGACCCTGAATAGCCAAAGTAACCCTGAGAGAAAAGAGCAATAAATGGAGGATCTCTATACCAGACTTTAAACTATACTTCAGGGCTATAGTCATAAAAACAGCCTGGAACTAGCAGAAAAACAGTCCTGTAGACCAACGGATGAAACTGAAAATGTCTCACAAACCTGACACAGTAACATTTAGCCACCTTATTATTAGACACAGGGAATCCAAAAGCTCAATGGGAGAGAGACAGCGTATCATTTCAGCCCAATTCGGTGTTGCGGCAAAGAGGACTCTACCGACTTGTAGAAGAATAAATCAAAACCCCATCTAACCCTTCTCACCTGTAAAATCCAACTTTCACTATCGCGTCAAACTGCTCATCGTGAAACTCAAAACTCTGCAGTGAAGAATAAAAGTTGGCAGTAAACCTACAAGATGTAGGTGTTGGAAAAGACTTCTAAATCAGACAGCAGCTCCATGTCATAATATCAAGGTTTGACCACATGACAAGTGGGACCTCATTAAACATAAAAGTTTCTGTACAGCAAAAGGAAAGAGATAAAGGAGTGAAGATAGTTAACCACCAGGGGTGGAGAGTCAAACCACTTGATTGGTAATCCATCACCTGATAAGCAATTAATTTCATCAATATATAAACTATTTTCCAGAAAACAGAAGAGAAAGGAAAACCATGACTCACCTCAAAAGATCGGAATAAAGAGCCTGAATCAACATAAAGTAACGTGGGGGAATTGACTCTTCACCAGTGGGACCAGTAACGATAATCGCTGAGCAAAACATCTTAGAAGTTTTCAAAACATTCATAATAATAAAGCCGATAACAATACCCAATATTATATAAAACCACTAGCTTCACACTGATTCTTCTCACTCCGATATGATGACTAAACCTCCCCAAGACACAACAAAAGCACACCAAAAGCTGAGTAGAGTTGTGGGGAAAGGGACCGGCTATCCCACGCTGGTGGGAAATGTAAACTCTTACAACCATTTGGAAAGCAGTATGGAAATCCGTGAAAAGACTCACAATGTTAGCCTTACACCTGACCCAGTCATACCCTCTCCTGGGTATATACCCCACCCTCAAACTCCATCTACCCACAGTACATGCACATCCAAGTTTATTGCAGCGGCTCTCATGCACAATAGCAAAAGAGTCTGGAACCAACCATCCCTAATGCTCCTCAAACACGATGAGTGGATAAGAAATGTTGGCGTACACTCTACAATGGAGGCGCTTATTCCAGCCGTGTAAAAAGAAAGAATGACATCATATGAACTTTCGCAGTTATAAATGGATGGAACTGGAGGTCCTGTTATGCTCTTAACGTCGCAAGTAACACAGACACCAGCAAAACAACAAAGATGAAATTGGTTATCGTAGTTCTAGTCTTTTCCATTGCTGTCGTGACAAAAACACTACCTCCTAGTACGCATTACACCACATACTTGGGGACGGAAAGGGTTTATTCTAGCGCTTACCATCTCCTGGGTCAAAAATCTCACTCTGTGAGAGCCAACACAACAGTAAACTCCAGGCCCAAGGAACATGGACAGCCAGGAGCTGAAACACAGGCAATTACGAATGCTGCTGTCTGGTTTCCCTCACCCACCAGGCTCCTGATGCCGACCCAGATCCCTTCTAACTTCATTATACCAATACACACACCGCTGCAGAGAGGTGGCAACCACACAGTTTGTCGGGCAGGGCCCTACCCAACAAGCTCAACGACCATCAGACACAATATCCACATGTACATGCGCACAGGCCAACTCAATGGATTAGCCAATTCCCCAGTTGGAGGCTCCCTCAACCCAGGTGTCGTCAATTGAAATAAAAAGCTAATCCACGCACAGTAATCCCTCATCTGTGGGATGCTAGCACCAAGTGTCTTAGTTTAAGGCAAATCTGAAAACATTATTTTTATATATTCCTCATTGGCACCTCTGAAAACAAGTTGGCTCTTATATTGTGAATCCCGTAGACAGGTTACTAGAAATCTAATCACTATCCCAATTATAGTTTTCAAGAACTTTAGGATGTTTAGGCATATCGGCATAATGATGCTGGCTGAAGCACAGTATACATATTCTCAGGAAGTCAACAAGAGAGAAAAATGGCCGAAATTTGACATTCAACATAAATATACGTATTGAAATAACACACAGTTTGTTCTTTGACGATATAGACTATTCTAGCTTAATATGGTTGGGCGAAGTGGTATCAGAGCTAGGTGTGCTAACATTAGCCTTTCTGAGAGCAGTGCTTAATACACCACATACTTAATACCCCATAACATATATGCCACAGGGAACCTACGGGGAAACCTTTGTTGCTTCGCCCTCAGGAGTACTCATCTTTCAGGGGGACTATGCTGGGGCACTCTCCTTTGAAATTTCCTGCAGTACGTGGGGTCAAGCCAGTCATTACCTCGGTAGGAAGGATCATTGGCAAGATACCACTAATGGGACATTCAGCACAGCTGTCAGTCATAATAAACAAAGTAATGACTCATCTTCCGAAGAACGGGAACAGCGAGGTCCTACAAATGAACCTCGATTTATGTACCTATACAAGTACGGGATAGGAACTCGGTAAATGAAAAGGTGAAAAAGAGCCACGGTGCTCCCAATCCCCCCCCCAAACAAAAAAATCATGAGCCTTGAAGGATCATGATTCTCAAACTGACCTTGAGACCAAACAAAACCTTGGTATAATCTGGAACTAACTGCTGACTGTGCCTTAAGCTACTCCGCAAAGGACAATTATAATCAAGGATCATAAACAATCCAGCTAACCATCTGAGATATATCTAACTTCACGATATCAACAATTGAAGGTTCTTAGTAAACAGGCAAAGAAAAAAAAATAAGAAAGAGAAGCACACTGCTTGTTTGCTAGTCTTTTAATTACTTACTGGCCATATGCATTTTTACTCTGTGGCTCGCCCACTGCCGTTCTGGCCATCTCATTTCTTCTCGCAAGAACATGAGAACCACAGTCATTCTTTTAACCTTCCAATATGGACTGAAGAAGATTCATGTCTCTCCAAGATCCCTCCAAACCTTCAGTGCCAAAATGTGCACTAATTTCTAACTATATACCAGCCTTGGATGTCCTGACTAGCACAAACACGATCTATGGGAATTTCTTCAAGGCCCTCCATTCAGAGTGTAGCACTGCCATTGTTGGAACATTACTCCCTTACTGTGTCATGGAAGCGCCAGGCAGAGAAGATCAAGACAAGGATGCAGTCCTTGCTGGGAGCTCTTTGTAGGCAACCACCTGCAGGGAGAAACAGTGGTATTGGCTATGAGCAGATGTCGATCTAGAGGTTGTTTCTGTGGGACCTTTGCCATACAGGAGAACCTCTCGAAGGAGCTTCCTTAAGGAAAAAGTGACATCTTTTAAGAAAAAAAAAAAAAATCCCCCAATCAATCACTGGTGATATGTGAATGCTACGTTTGTTATTACTCTTATTTGAAGCACCACAATGTTGGAGAAAACACAACACACAAAGAATGGGAGGGGAAAGCTGAAATAATTGAGCTCCTCCCCAAGACAGAAGCCTCTGCTTGGAGGGAAAAAATACACAGGCAAAAACAAAACTAAAACCAACTCCTGTGAAAGACTTGGAACAAAAAGCAGATTAGCGGCTGCGGGGGCAGTGTAAAGGGAAGTTTGACTCTAAATCGAATCTGCAGAAATGATGTAGATTGCATGGAGAGAACCTAGTAATAATAATTATGATTATTGTTAAAATACAAACACGATTAAAATTAATATGTATCAAAACTAAATAAGAATTAACTAAAAATTAATTACAATGTTAAAACTCAAGGTTATTCCGAAATGCCAAGATTTGGGCCATCTGATCATCTAAGCCAAAGAATAAGAACCTAAACATCAGTAAACTGGTCGTCGTTAAGATGAACCACAAAGATGAAGATGCACGGGAAAAAAATCACAGAGACGCTGGGGTTTTGGGTTTTTAACGCTAGCAGAGCCCACAATGTTCACAAGGCACACAAGCATCTGCGCTATTTCTCAGATTGCCGCTCTCTTTTGTTTCACTTTCATTCCGTAGACCCTTTCAAAAGGGACAAGAAAAGCCGAAAAGCAGGGTTTCAGAAGCCTTCTTCAACTTTCTTTTGTGAGATCTGACAAGTTGGTTAACTGGGCATGATCATTATAGCTCACATCAAGACTCACAACACTATTGTTTGATCGCTATTACTTCAGAGCACAGAACTGTTCATACTTTCTTTAAACAACACATTATTACAGCAGCATTACAAACCAGCTTTTAGTTCTGTGGTGGATTAGTTTCTAAGATCTCAGTGTTATATCACAGCCTCCCCATAACCAGGGGATTTTATCTTCCAGTCATGATCATCTTTGCCCATCACTTGCAAAAGTTGAACACTCACCAACTCTTGTATTCACTTACTCACTAGGAATTGGAAGGCAAGTTGATTTTTGTATTTCTCTTTTCATGCAGTGCAATATCCATGACCAGCTGGAATGAGACAATGCGACATTCTATTTGGAATAGCATGACACCCTCTCTGGAAAGCATTGAAGAAACAGAAATGGCAACTCAAAGATAAATGTCTGTCTCTTACATATATGTCTGCCTGTCCCAGAAAAACACTGGAATGTCTGTACCTCTGGTTTGTTCATTACTAATTCATACTCTTGGAGAGTCCAATATAATCTTACCGATTGACCACGCTGTGCATGCCGATTCTGCCAGCAGGCTTTAGAAAAAGCTTCTACCAGCCTTTGTATATTCTCCCTCCCCCATGATTTTTTACCCATTTTATCAGTTTCTAGACTTTAATGAATAGTCAGTTTTTCATCATTTTTTAACAAATGACAATTATTCTCCCTTCAGCATACATTTTTTCCTCTTATTGCTTACCTAAGTGACCTTCAGAATGCATTCGCATTTATGTTTTTAAATTGACTAATGTTAATTTTTAAACTGTAATGACATATTAGTGTATTGAGTCTAATTTTTTTCACTAATCATATCTCACAAGGACTGCTTCCAAGGACTTTTTCACTTCATGGCGAAAAGGAGACCCATCTATTAGCGCGATCAGAGTTTTTTTTTTTTTTTTTTTTTTTACATTTCTTCCCTCCTATATGCTTCTAATTCTACAGTTGTATTATCTCTCTGTTTATGAACTGTTACTCTTAGAATAATGCTTAAAACCCCTCTCCACTAAAGCAGTTTCTTCTCTTGAGTACAGAATCCTAGCAAGTTGGGACTCTGTAATATAGTGTTTTAAGGTCAGAACTGAGGACACAAGTACTGGGAAGGTGAGAAAGCAAGTGAACTATGTGTCTATGTCCCTTTTCAGAAGAATGTGAATCTCTCATAAAAACTAGCACTGATGAAGTCCACACACTTTTGTATGTGAAAAGGTTCATTTGCGTCAGTCTAACATCAATGTTGGTCTTAGAACATGGCGTTCTCTGAATCAATGTCGTGTTTTGGTATCTCCAGTCACCATTATGATTTTTCCTTGATTTTGCCATGCAGCTGAAAACTAAGTCCACAGAATAATTGTTTAGGAGTAAAAATGAGGAATTCAGAATGGAGACATCATCACTCATCGGTGTGAGTGTGGCTGCTCCTGCAGAGAACCCCAGTTTTGATTTACAGCACCTGCATGGTGGGTAATAACCATCCTTAACTCCATTCCAGACGGGGAATTTGATGCCCTCTTTTTAACCTCTGCGGGCACTGAAGGAGATTTATGGGTACATACTATTCCCATAACTATGACACAATACAGTAATAATATAAAATTAAATAAAAAATGATTACTTTTATTAGGAACTTACAAAAAGAAGACAAGCAATTTAGGATACATCTTATAACTAATTTCCGAGACTATGGCTTAATAATCACTTCGGGCTGATCGGGGGAAAGATTGTAAGAAGGAACGAGAACGGAGCAGAGATGTGCTATCAGGGGAAACTTATGAGGCTCTGTATTTTGCTATCATACGACCTTCAATGAATTAGTTTTTCTTTTTTATGTTAACTTTTTTAGAAAATTTGTGCATTCCACTACAACATTTCTTAATCAAATTTAGACCCATTACCCCCTTCGTGCATTCCCCCACCCACCTACTTTGTTTACATCGTTTTTCTCAGTCTTTTACTAATTTTTCAATGCAGAAGTTTATTGAGGGGGCAGAAGTTTATATGTTTCTGCTTGAGTTTTTGTCCAAGACTTTTCTTTTTTTTTTTTTCTTTAATTATTTTCTTATTAATTAATATTTATTCCGTATGTGTATGAATGTCTGTCTGGCATTGCAGGTCTGTGCACCCGTGTCGTGCAATCCGGCGGAGGTCAGAAGGCGTTCTCTCGGAATTCCATGAATGGAGTTTCTCCTGGAATTTGAGTTTTAGACGGTTCTCAGGCCGCCATGTGAGGTCGCCTGGGGATGAGCCGTGCGAGTCCTTTGTAAGAGCGGTTGGTGTTCTTAACCTCTAGGCATCTCTCCAGCCCCGGCCCAATTACTGACTCCTGTTTCGTATGTTGTTGTTCTCTCTTTGAACTTTATTTTCAAATATGCATATATACACTCCAATATACTTAAAAAATTAACAAATGTTTGACGTTAACTACAGATCGTTTAATTTTCAATAGGTTTAGAGATTCATATTTTTTTTAATTTTTATTTATTATTCTTGTACGTGTATGAAAGCGTACTGTCTGACATGCAAGTCTGTTGTTACCCGTGTCAGTGGCACATGCCATGGCAAGGCTCAGCAGGAGTGTGCTCGCATTCCCGTGGAATAGAGTTCTCCTGGAATTTGGGTTTCAGATGGTTCTCAACCCCATGTGGGTTCTGGGAATTTGAATCCAGGTCCCTCTGTAAGAGCGGCTCGGCGCTCTTAACCACTAGGCTACGGCTCCAGCCCCTCAGATTCATAGTGATTTAACAGTAGAGTTGGATGTTACAAATTTACATTTGTAAATTACATCAAGTTTGATGTTACATTTTTAATGTGTATCTTTTTTTACCCTGGACATCAGTAAAGCAGGTAGATTTGAGTCTATAATATTTACTAAAAAAGCAGAAAAAGTACTCAGTTGCTTACAGTGACACACATTGCCTTTTTATTTTTTCCAAGTCACGTTAAAGTAAAGGTTTGATTAGATTCTACGTTGGATAGTCACAAAACTGGCTTCATTCCTTCTTCATGAAGATAAATTTTAGGAAATATTAAAACCACAGAGGCTATCTTTCTTTATCTACTCTAATACACTGAAGTAGAAATGTCACGAAATATAAACAATTAGATATATGTTATATATAAGGAGTTGAGAGGTAGGATCCTACGAGATGAGGCACTATACGTCAAGTTTTTTCAAAGAGAAGAGTTGGGCTCATTTTTATTTGAAGATTATGACAGGAAACTTACAGTAGTAGCCTTGTGTGACAGCAATCCTTGGGCAGCTGAAAGGGAGACTGGAAAGTAGAAGAGGAACGAGAAAAACACATAGTTATCAAGACAATCAGTCCAGGTTCGCGTAGTGGAATCTCGCGCACAGCAGCCAGAGTCGAAAGTAGGTCTTCGGAGGAAATGTATAAGAATACCCAGAATTGGCGTCTGAACTTGCATTAGCACTGGGCGAATATATAAAAAAGAGACATGATGTATACAGAGAGGAGTAGATGTGGTTTGGTCATTGTGTGTTCTTCTCTTCACTTCTTTCTTCCTCCTCGTCCTCCCTCATCCTCCCTCACCCTCCCTCACCATCCCCCCCCCTTTCTCTGTCACAGTATACCCTATCTCTCAGGCTTTTATTATGGCTTGAGGAGATTCGGTGGTATATTCTCCCGATTGCACCGCAACAGGCGGGTGCTTAACAGTTGTTGTCGATGAATACAAAACATCTGAATGCTGCTAGCTCAGCGGGGGATTCCAGTAGAAATGAGGGAACATCGGGGTCCAAGTTGGGATGGGAGGATAGAAGAGCTTTCCATTCCGCTCTCATTCCCACCTTATCTCTCTAATTCCATTCTTCAATCACTGGTCATTACCTGACGACCTCCTTGAATCATTCTGTCACCGAGTGTGTGGTGTGAATGTTGAGGTGTGTTTGCTATCTTGCAGTTTGCTTTATATTATTATTGAATTATTCAGATCCTTCGTAGTTCTGTTGAGATGGACTCAGTGATTAGAGTCGATTGACCTTTACAGAGGATGCGTCATGATGGATAGCACCACAAGCAACTAAAACTGTCTAAACTTCGAGTTCTTAGGAGCACTTCACACACGAGGACATTTATAAAGTAATAAGATAAAAAATTAAACTTCTTGTTATATTTGATTAAAGTTTTGCTGGTTGTTGTGTTAAAATAAAAGCTCTTCTATCCTCTTCTCTGCGAAGCCCCATATCGAAGTACTTGGACCGAGGGCGCCCAGCTGGGTAGGGACCAGCCGACCCCACCTCCTTTAGGCCCTGCACTCCAGAGGCAGATGCCTAGCGTACCAAGCACTTGCTTTCTACCGGCCACTAGGCCGGGAAACGTAGGCCCAGGGCTGCCTGTGCAGACCCTTGCCTGCCTTGCTGCATCTCGATGGACCTGACGAACAAGGCCGCTGCAAATCACACCCAGTCCTGAGCAGCACTGATCTTCCACCAAATATTTAGTCTACAGTTGATGAGGAAGCAATGGAAGCATAAATGAAGATCAAGTGAGGGGAGGAGAACGATGCCCAAGGGTGGGTGTTCTAAAACACCACAGCAAGAAGACTTTCCTCTCAGCAAGGACATGGTGGAGAAATGAACTGGGAAGAAGGATAAAGATAATGTTTTTCTAACCAAGACCCCAAAGCTGAACCACAGTGTTGGAGGGAATGAGGTGAGACAGTGAGCCAAAAAGCTCTCTCTCCTTCACCTTGGGGGCCAATGGAGAGCTGAAAGACTCTGACGCAGATGCCTCCAGCTCAGTCCATGTTGTGGTAGTGCAAGACTTGTATGGTCCTCGCAAGCACGCATGGATGAAATGGAACATGTTCCCAGAAGAAAGGAAAAAAGAGAAGGAAGGTTGCGGAAAAAGAATCAAGAAGTAGCCTGTTCCCCGAAAGTCTGGCCTGCTGTTTGGCCTGGGGCTGTCTGGAATCCCAGCTGGCTATGGCCTCTCTGAGCATCAGCAAGTGACTCTGCTCAAGCAGATGACTGCTGAGGAGTCTGCAAACAGTCCAGTAGACACAACACCAAAACACCCTTCCCGGGCTACAATGTGTAAGAGGGGGACACCCAACTCTGCCTCAAAAACCAAAGGTAAGGTAAAGAAAATTAACCATGAAGACCACAATCATGAATATATATAACACCAAACTCTGTGCACAACCGTTTATAATACACTCTCACAGGGATTAAGGCACAGATTAACCCAGCACATTCATAGTAGGGAACTTTCAATACCACACTGAGTCCTTTGAACAGATAAACTGGACAAATAATAAACAAAGAGAAATCTGAATGAACAACTATAATACCAGAAATGGACCTAACATTCATCTATCAAATATTCCACCGAAGCACCAGAGAATACTTTCTACTCAGCACCCCACAGACATCTTCCAAAATTGAACAACCATACTGTGGACAAGTAAAAAAAAAAAAACTGCACAAATACAAATAATTAAAATAATTTCATACATCCTATTCCACGCCATAGTGCAATAAAGACTCCTGAATAATCGTATCATACCCAGTGCGTAAAGCACCTGACCTCATACATCACATATGGAGACTACAACTACTTGAATGATGAATGGGTGAGGAAAGAAATAAAGATTTCTGGAACTAAACGAAAAAACAGTACAACACAACAAAAGCCATCATGGGAATATCTTTAAAAAGCCAACGTCCATAGGGGGATTTATGCCTCTGGGTGCCTATCTTAAAACACAAAACACACTAATCTGCTAGGGATGTAGGCTCGTGGAATCAGCCATGGGTTTTTTCTCCAAGGGGAGAGCCAACTAGCCACTTGATTTGGGAATATCTACAGGACATTGTGCTGGCCTCTGACGATTTGTCACCAGTAATTTTTCCACTCCAGCCCAATTCGCAAGGAAATCAGCAGACCATTCGCTGCAGCGTCGAGTCAACAGACTAAACAGCAGAACGCTGGACCTCTTATACTCTATATCCACCTGTGCCCATTCCAATTCTCTACAGCCATATGAGAGAACACCCTGCGGAAGAATGGACGGGGGATCGTGATAATTGTAGGGCTTCGATTGGGAGTGAATGTGTTGAACTACAGCAATGGTAGTCTGGACACTCATTTTGATCAACTTCATTGAACAAAATACCCCTGTCCCCCCACTGGAGATGGTGACCGGGCTTGTATGCTGTCTGGCAACATACCAGCATATGAAAGATCAGGTTTTGCGAATGAAGATGCATAATGCTAGTTCAATGCAGATATTAATCATGCGCTCTTAAGACATAAAGAGTTGTAACAAAAAAAACAAAAAAGAGAGAAAAAGGCGCAGGAGTCATGGCAGAAATGGCATGATAGGGAATGGGGTGGGAAAAAACAAAAGAAAGTAAAAAGCAAAACAGTCATGGTCTGACATTCAACACCATCATCACTCGATGCTGTCATCACACTCAAATCCCAACTGCCAAGAATCAATCAACTCAATACCGAACAGTCCATCCACTGTATTCACCTACATCATCCCACTCGACATCAGTCACCAATCTCGCTCTCCCACCATCCCATCACATCGATCACTGTCAAACCAATCAACCATCCTCCTTGTTCCACAATTCACAATCCGAACGATCATCACTGAAAAACTATCTTTCTCCTCCCCCTTCCACAATTTCATCCTCACCACATCACTGACATCATGACCAACACCCCCTGTTTTTTAGGTGGGGTGAGGGAAATGGAAAGGGAAATAAGCCTGAACTGAATTGTGTGGAATAATAAAATGTGATGCGCAAGCTATCAATTTTAACAAACATTAAATAACCATTAAGCAAAAAAAAAAAAAATACATCAAATACACACCATACAAAAAAAAAATCAAAACTAAGAACTTTATANTCCTAGGCGTTTGAGGATTGGTCGTCCTCTCTTCTGCCCTTTGGAAGTTGCTTCAAGGGGATATTATTGAAGATGTTGGGTTCCAGACATCGCTATTCCACTCATCTTATTTCAAGCATGGAAAGATTTTTCTCTCTCCTTCTGGTATAGCCGACAATTTTTGCTGGGTAAAGTTATTCTAGGTTGGGTCTCGTAGTTCCCTTAACAACGGGGAATCTTTGCTCCCTGTTGTTTCTCTTGCTTATCATATGCGTTTTGAGGTGAGAAGTCAAGTTGTGAATTCTGTCATTGGGTGGTCCCTCTTGTATGTTGACTTGTTGTTCTTGTAGCCCTATGAATTTGTGGTTCTTTGTTTTGAGCATCTAGCATTTTAACTATGAATATGGCATGGGGTGTTTCTTCTGTGATCTTGTCTATTTGGCGTCCCTCTGTGGTTCTTGTGTTTGTATGGGCTTGTCTATTTTTTAGTTTTTGGGAAGTTTTCGTCTATCTATTCTGTTGAAGATCTGATCAAATACTATTCTCTTGAGATTATTCTTCTTCCCCTTCCTCTTTTATTCCTATGATGCAGAGGTCTGGCCTTCATAGTGATCCCACTATTTTCCTCTTGGTTGTTCCACTTTTTTGTGTAATTTTTAAACTTTCAATAATCTTTATTTGAGCTTTTTAATTGCTCTAATGTTATCTTCCAGATCTGACATTCTTTGTTCTGCTTCCTCATTTGACGTACTTCTGAGGCTCTTCCCTCTTTCTTCTTCCTTGAATTGAGACTGAGTGTTCTTAATTCCTTTTTTGTTTCCTCCTGTGTTTTCGTTAGTACTCTTCCATTTCCTTTTTGAGCTTCTCAATCTCTCTTTGTGCTTCTCCATCTCTTTTTGGTGCTCCTTACTTGCTTTGTTGGCTTCCTTTTTCAGTGTTTCTACTTTTTCATTTACGGAGGTTTGTTTTTTGTTCTCCCGCTAGTTCCTTTTCTGGAGTTGGTCATTCTGTTCCTTTAGTTCTTTC
The DNA here is from genome assembly GCA_009823505.1 of Rhizomys pruinosus. Taxonomy (NCBI): domain Eukaryota; kingdom Metazoa; phylum Chordata; class Mammalia; order Rodentia; family Spalacidae; genus Rhizomys; species Rhizomys pruinosus. Next base: position 73,110 of record VZQC01004703.1, read on the forward strand.
CGAAGTTTTGTCCTTGTCTTCCTCTAAGTCCTTTGTTGAGTTTTCATTTCTCTCTCCTTAGTTCTCTACTTCTTCTTTATTTTCTTATTTCTCTGTGTAAATGTCTGCCAAGTATTCCGCTAAGCTCTGTTCTGGGTACTCCTCCCAAGAGGGAATCCCATGTTGTACCGCTATCTCCTCGAGGTGTTGGTAACGGGCCTCGGCGGTATATCCTGGCTGCCTTTCCCATGTCATTGTCCCTTGCTGTCCCTGCCATGTGGCGGTTTCCCTTTGTGTGTGTTCAAGTCACAAAATGACTTTTCACTGATAATTCACGGATCTGGGTCCTCGGCTTGCCTTCCTTTCTGTATGAGCGCTTTTTTCCCTTTGCCTCCTCCTTTTTTTTTATTTTTTATTTTATGGGTGTATTTGAGTGCCTAGGTTTCACGGTTTTTTTCAATTTTTGGTGATATTATATGATGTTGGAATCCGATAAGTCTCAGTGCTTCTCTTTCTGTTTCTGAAGGTTCTCCAAAAGGAAGACCACTTGGATTCTCAGCAATTCCGCTTGTGGCGGGGAAGGGGAGGGTCTGCACGCCTGGACCTAGCCTGCAGCCCCCGGGGTTACCGTCCTGGGACAGGGACCCTGGAAAGAGGGTCAGAGCTAGAACCCTCTCCCAGCTGCCCCTGGCCAGTACCACACCCACCGTAGCCGTGTACCTGCCCTGTTTGATGCGCGAGTTATGGTGTCTTGCCTGCGACTCAGGAGCCCACCCACTAGTCTGCAGCGGGACCAGAGCAGAAGTAAACAAGCAACCTCTGTTCACTCTGCCGAGGAAGAGCGTGATCCCTCTGGGACAGGGACCCTCGAAAGAGGGCACAGACGAGAACCCTCTCACAGCTGCCTCTGGCCAGACCCCGCCGCCGCTTAGTCTTGCTGTACCTGCCCTTGTTTGCATGAGTTTGCTGGCGTTCTTGCCCTTGTACCAGCATTTTCTTTTTGTTGTTATTTTTAATCTTTTCTTAATTTGTTTTTTTTTTTTTTGTTTTTTGCTTTAGAACAGGGTATCCTGACAACCCCGCTAGCCTGGAACTCACTATGTAGGTGAAGCTGGCCTTGAATTCACAGAGATCCACCTGTCTCTGCCTTCTGAGTGTTTGCATTAAAGTGGTGCATCAACATGCTCAATTGGTATTTCTTCAAATTAGGTCTTTTACTTGACAACATTTACAAACTCAGTCCAGAATAGAAACCAGGGACAATGGCTCCACATGGAGCTATAGGTCCAGGAGTGCTGGGGGGCAGGTTTAAGAGTGTTTTATTGCCAGAACTGGAGAGATGGCTTAGTGGTTAAGAGCAACAATTGCTCTGACAGAGGACCTGGGTTCTAATTCTTATTAGCCGCCGATAGGTGGGCTAACATGGACTCGAAACTCCATCACAGGGATCCTAGTGCCATCTTCTCATGGTTTTCCACAAGGAATTGCACCAAAAAACAGGCACAGCTAAATACATGCATGCAGATGCACTCAAACACATGAAAACACAAAAAATGAATTAAAACAGTTTCAACAGGGTGTTTTATTTTCATATATTCTTAATACATTCATTAGCATTACATTCATTATCACATTTCCATATGTGCATATCAAATACTTAGAATATAAACACCCTCATCAACCTCTTTTCCCCTCCATTTCCCTCTGGTTCTCCATCTTCTTTTGGTCCCTTTTCTCTTTGCAAAGTGTTCCCCTTGTTTATTCACATACTATTTATATATGTATTATCTATATTCTCTTATTGTAAAAAAATCTATATTCTGCATATGAGAGAAAATATGTGATATTTGTTGAAAGTTCTGGCTTATTTCACTTAACATGATGCTGTCCACTTCAATCCAATTTCCAGAAGACTTTCAGGATTTAAACTTCTCAATTATTGGTTGGAAATCAAAAACTCTATTTGACTTTCAATGCAGAAAAAAAATCCTTAAAAAATCATCTAGAACAACATTTTACCAATGGTCTAGGCACTAAGTCCCTCTGAATTGACAGACAAAATTAAAATCAATAAAAAGAGATGATAATTTTATACTTAAAAATTGAGAACATTTTATTTTATTGTATATTTTATTGAATTTTTGTGCATTTCACACAAAACATCTTAATTATGTTAACCACTCCCCCATATACACCCTCCCTTACTCCCCCCCAATACTGGATATATTTTGTAATCAGTTAATATTCAGGCCAAGGATAATTTAAAACTGTATATTCAGGGGGATTATATTTTAATCATTTTCATCTCAATAAGAATGGGAAAGTTAGTCTTAAAACAGAAAGAATTAATAAAATAAAAAATTTTACCAGTAATAGAGTGAGTGAAAGTTAATGTCAATAAGTCGTATTACAAAAAAAACCTGTAAATGAGCCCAAAACGTTTAGACACAGATGAAATCTAATAGTTTCATCAGAGCAAACCTGATAAAATACTTTTTCCTAATTTTATATTATTGTGAAAAATAAAAACCTCTGCAATTTAAACCACTAATCATAAAAATAGAATGCTTATATCAGCACCTATTGTATATGTATAAACATTTATAGTTATTAAAATTTAACATATATTTGTTCAAAACATAAATTATGAACACTAAAGTATTCTTCAACAGCTTAAAAGACTGAGTTTGGTTCTTAGCACAGAGATATAGTGACTGTGTATTTATTTCTTTAACACAGGCTCTCCCTAGCTAGTCTGGAACTTGCTCTACAGACCATGTTTCTCATCTCACAGATGTATTCTTCACTGTTGCTCTACCCCTCCTGAGTGCTGGGATTAATTGCACATAACATTGCGCTTGCAAAAAGTTTTAATAATATTCAGGCAGTATTTATTCAGTTAGCATTTAAATTGTCATGAATCACAAACACTGATACTTAGCATATATATATATATATATATATATATATATATGACTTTTCTTCATATGAGTAATGGGATAACAGAATGTAGATGAATTAGAATAAAAGTACCAGAATACTTTTGATAGATAGAAAGTTAATTTTACTGATCCAATATTTAAGAAAATCTGGAAGTCAAATCGCTGTTGTCATTTCAAATGAATATTATCTCATGTTAATTTTTGGTAAAGAAAACCACTTCCTAATTAGAAACATTAATCTTTACCTAGGAATTTCTATAAGACTATTAAATTGCTGTGAAAATTTAAGACTATAGCTGTTGATATATAAGTAAATTTAAATTTTGCAGGTCATAAATAAAATTTGAAACTTACTAAATAATCTTTTTAACATTATAGTCTATGAGGTTTTTTTTTATACAGGTTTCGCATATACAAATATAATTTAACAAAGAAGATATGTTGATTATATTAGGAAGAATAATACTTCTCTCCAGGTTGCAAAGGACATATATTGACTTTTTCATTTTTTTTTTCTAGTTGTTTGAGTAAAAAGATTTATTAAGTTCTTTGGATAGACCAAAACTGGCTGCATGTTTTTTTAATGAAGATAAATTTTAGGAAATATTAAAACACTTAAGAAGGCTCTCCATTTCTTTATCTACTCTAATACACTTAAAGCAAAAATGTTGGAAATTTAAAAATTAGATATATGTTACATTAATAGATTTTAATAACCATTTATTCTTCCTGTTTTGTATGCTAGATTGAGTGGATTAATATATTCTGTTAGAGGAGGTCATTTTTTAACCCAAAAGTCTTACTTATTCTAAAATAATGTTCTAATATTCTGTGATATATAGCAATTTCCAGTTATAGTAAATATTTGATTAGAAATGAATTTGCAATATTTTTGAGTAATACATTTTAAATGCCTTTTGCTGCCAGAGAAATCAATAATCTTACATCTCATATCTTGAGGCAATATCCATTTTGTTTTTAAGCTTTGCTTAAAAGAAGTAGTTTTGAATAACCTCTAAGATAATATTGAGATATTTGGGTGGGAATAAGAAGCCAAAGTGTAATTTTTGTTTGTTTGTTTCTTTGTTTTTGTTTTTATATAAATTTTATTTATTTATTTATTTTTATTTATTTGTATGTGTATGAGTGTACTGTCTGCATGTAGGTTAGTGCACCCGTGTAGTGCAATGCTGCGAAGGTCAGAAGAGGGGGTTGGATTCCCCTGGAACTGGAGTTAAACAGGGTTCTCAGCCGCCATGTGGTTGCTGGGAATCGAACCTGGGTCCTCTGCAAGAGCAGTCAGTGCTCTTAACCGCTAGGCCATCTCTCCAGCCCCAAAAGTGTAATTTTTGGTATAAGTTTTGGGTGGAGAGTATGTATGCATATTTTAGAGTAATATAAAATAAAAAGAATGAGAAAAAAAACCCAAAGTGTTTAAATGTATATTGTTCAATATTGTTATTTTATTGGCTTCCAGATTAAATTCACTCTTATTACATTTTTATAAACTGTTTTTAGCATCAGTAATTTGGTACTTTTTGTAACAAAATATCAGAAGTCAACACCCTAATTCAACTTAATTCAACATAAAAGTTAAACCAATACCCATTATTTCAATAGTGAAAAGAATATTACAAACTTTTTCAGAAAAATAAAATCTGGATTTATGTTGACATGGGTTTAAGCTTGTCATATAAAATAAATGAAATAGATAATAATTTTTTTATATTTCATATAGCCATTGTAGAGATAAAAATAAGTAAATAAACGCAAAATTCCTATACATTAAGGATCAGGTTTCATCCATGTTGGAATGACCTTAGTAGATATCTTATGTAGACGTTTGGACCCTAACCCTAGGGTGCTTTATACAAAAAGCTAACCTCAGTAAAATAATTAGGTTGGAAAATCTTCTTTTTATGTTAACTTTTTATTGAACTTTTGTGCATTTCATACAATCATAATCAAATTTAGACCCATTCCCCCTTCTGTGCATCCCACCCCACCATACTTGTCTTACATGTTTTTCTCAGTCTTTTATAATTTTTCAATGCAGAAATTTATTGTTTGGGGCAGAAGTTTACTGTTTCTGTTGGTTCTTTGACCAAGACTTTCTGTTGATGTTGTTGTTCTCTTTAATTTTATATTGCTCCAAAATATGCATATATACACTCCACATATACCAAAATTACAAAGTCTGACAGTAAACTACAGGTAAATTCCAAAACATGTTTAGGGATTCATATTTTTTTAATTTTTTTAAATTTTATTTATTTCTGTATGTGTATGAACGTACTGTCTGCATGCAAGTCTGTGCACCCGTGTCGTGCAATGCCGTGGAGGTCAGAAGAGGGTGTCGGATTTCCCTGGAACTGGAGTTCTCCTGGAATTGGAGTTTCAGACGGTTCTTGGCCACCATGTGGGCGCTGGGGATCGAACCAGTGCCCTCTGCAAGAGCGGTCGGCGCTCTTAACCGCTAGGCCATCTCTCCAGCCCCCGGGATTCATATTTTAACAGTAGAGTTGGATGTTACAAATTTACATTTGTAAATTACATAAGTTGTTACAGTAACAGCAGGTAATTTGGTATTATACTTACTAAAAAAGAAAAAAAAGTACTCAGTTTGCTTACAGTGACACACATTGCCTTTTTATTTTTTTTCCAAGTCAGTTAAGTAAAAGGTTTATTAATTTCTTTGGATAGCACAAAACTGGCTTCATTCCTTCTTCATGAAGATAAATTTTAGGAAATATTAAAACACAAGAAGTCTCTTTATCTACTCTAATACACTTAAAGTAGAAATGTCAGAAATATAAAAATTAGATATATGTTATAAATAAGGAGTTAGAGGTAGGATCCACGAATGAGGGACACTATACGTCATTTCTTTGCTGGCACTGTACAACTTCACTTAGCATAATGTCTTCTTTTTTTTTTATTTTGTTTATTTATTTTATATGTGTATGAATGTACTGTCTGCATGTAGGTCTGTGCACCCGTGTCATGCAATGCCGCGGAGGTCAGAAGAGGGTGTCGGATTCCCGTGGAACTGGAGTTCTCCTGGAATTGGAGTTTCAGACGGTTCTCGGCAGCCATGTGGGTGCTGGGGATCGAACTTGGGTCCTCTGTAAGAGCGGTCGGCGCTCTTAACCGCTAGGCCGTCTCTCCAGCCCCCAGCATAATGGCTTCTAGCTCCATCCATTTTCCAGCAAATTTCATGATGTCTGCTTTCTTTACCGCTGCATAGAATTCTGTTGTGTACATGTACCACATATTCTTAATCTGCTCATCAGTTGAGATACACTTGGGTTACTTCCAGCTCTTCCCTACTGTGAAGAGAGTGGCAGTAAACATGGTTGTGTATGTATCTCTGCAATAAGTTGAGTCTTGTGTGTATATACCCAGGAGTGGTATGATTGGGTGAGGTGGTAGGCTCATTTTAAGTCTTTTAAGAATTCTCCACACTGCTTTCCATAGGGGTTACATGAGTTTGCATTTCCACTAGCAGTGGATGAGTGTTCCCCATTCCCTACAACCTCTTTAGGATTTGGTATCATTTGGTTTCTTGATCATAGCCACTCTTATGTGGGTAAGATGGAACTATAAAAGGATTTTAATTTGATGTTCTTAATTATTAGTGATGTTGAACACATTTTTAGATGTTTCTCATCCATCTTTACTTCTTAATTTATGAAGTCTCTGTTCAGCTCTTTACTCCATCTTTTGAGTGAGTCATTTGTTTTCTTGTTCCTTTATTTTTGAGTAATATATATACTCTGGATGTTAAACCTCTGTCAAATGTATCACTAGTGAAGATTTCCTCCCACTCTGTGGGTTTTCTCTTCACTTATTTTGTTGTTTTTTTTCACTGTTCAGAATCTTTTGAGTTTAATGATATTCCAGTTGTCAATTGTCGATCTTATTTTCTGCACCGCTGCTGTCTGATTTAGAAAGGCTTTCCCAACACCATTATCTTGTAGGTTACTTCCTACAATGTTTTCTTCCATCATTTTTAGAGTTTCAGGTTTCACACTGAGGTCTTTGATCCATTTGGAGTTGATTTTTGTATACGGTGAAAGGTAAGGGTTTAGGTTTATTCTTCTACAAGTGGTGATCCAGTTTTTCCAGCACCATTTGCTGAAGATGCTGTCTTTCCTCCATTGTGTGTTCTTGGCCCCTTTGTCAAATATGAGGTGGCTGAATTGCATGTGCTCAAGTTTAGATCTTCAATTTTGTTCCATTGATCTATGGGTCTGTTTTTGTGCCAAAACCAGGCTGTTTTTATGACTATAGCCCTGTAATATAGTTTGAAGTCTGGTATGGTATAACCCCCTGCATTGCTTTTTTTGCTCAGGGTTGCTTTGGCTATCAGGGGTCTTTTGTTTTTCCATATGAATTTTAGGATTTTTTTTTTTTTTTTTTTTTTTGAAGAAACTCTTGGGGAATTTTTTTGGGATTGCATTGAATCTGCAGGTCACTTTGGTCAGTATGGATATTTTTGTTGTTAACTATATTAATTCTTCCAAACCATGAGCACGAATCAAAAAGATGATTTTCAGGTCCTACAGAAAGTAAATATGATCCTCCCTCCTTTGCTCTTCCTATGTCTTTATTATGAAAACTGTGAAGAATGGAATTTAAAAACCAAAACCTCTCTGATATCTTTGTGTTCTTCTAGGCTCTGTGCATGAGTGCTGGTGCACATGGGCTACCACACAGGTTGTGGAGGTCTGAAGACAACTTGGGGGAGTCAGCTCTTTCCTTCTACACTGTTGGTCCTGGAGATGGAACTCAGGTCATCAAGCCTGGCAGCAGACACCATTACCTGCTGAGCATCTCACTGGACGTTAAATCTAATAACTCCGCCTCCATGGTTTTAAGTGCTAAATTTTTGTTAGGATGCTGCCTTTGCTTTGATAACAAAAAAAAAAAAAAAAAAAAAAAAAAAAAAAGATAAGTCAACTCAAACCAGTAAGGAGCAAAGGAAGATAGTTTAAAAAGATGAGTATGGGAAGGTGGTAAACAAGAATTGTGCACAGTAAAAAAAGATAGCGTCCTAAGGCAAATGACTGGACTTTTTTCTTAAACCCTCAAATGTGTTTTAATAAATAGACAAACCCCACTAGTCTAATACAGCACACTAAGTTCAGAAGACAGGGAAAACTAGGGAGGGAAGATCCCCTTAAAAGTGACACAATCTCCCCCATGACCCTCTGGCTAAGGCACTTTGTGGGAGACATGTTACACAGGGTGAGTGGGAGAGAGAGACCAGGGCCCCCTTCTTCCCATCCAACATCAGGACATACCAGCCTTCTAGCCCTGCGCCATAACCCATGCTTTATTTACTTCCCCATATCATAGCATTCTAAAGGGACTAGAGAGATGATTCTCATGGAGAGAGAGGTCTGTGCACACTGAGGAAGCAGATCCTGCCATATCTCAGTGTGAGGCCAGCACCCCACTCCACTCTTTGCCTCCTGAGGAGCCATCTTGGGAAATGGTAAAGGGGACCCACAGGCCAGGCTGGAACAAAGGAAGCTAGGAAGTGACTGGCACCAAATGGCCATCAGGACTTAATTCAGACTTCCCATCACCCGCGGGGACAGGATGTGCATCGGAGCACTTCCACCGCCGATTGCCCCTGTTGCTCCTCTTTTAACTGCTGTTGGTCTCCTGAGGGATCTTCACTGCATGGTATTTGGACACAGTGGCCCTCAGGTGCTTCACCAAGCAGTAGCACCAGTACCAGCACCCCCAGCAGCACAGCAAGGAAGAGACTCACCAGTGGATTCCATTTTCCACCACAGACATGGGGCCTAGGTATACCAGGAACCACTGCAGAGGTGTCTCTGAGCAACAAGTTCTTGATATAAGACTTCACTGTGTTGTTGGCTACTACAGTCATTTCCTGTGACTTCACAGCTCTGTATTCCTCCTGAAACATGTCATTCCAGAGGCGGGCCCAGGCATGCAGCATTGCTGCATAGTCAAAGCTATAGACTGGGCAACTGAGCACCACACAGTTGGCAGTGCTGCATGCACAGTCCAGGGTGATGTTTCTCTTCTACTCAGCAGAGGACACTGGCCATCAGCATGTGCTGGGTGCCAGCCTCTCAGAAGGCTCTTGAGGCTCTGGCTGCCCCAGCCCTTGTCACCTTCTATCCCTGCTGTCCACATCCAGAGAATTGGGAGCAGAGCCCTTTCACCCCAGACTTCTTCCCACCCTCCAGCTCCCTGTGCATGAGGTACAGCCCTCACTTCTGGTTGGCAAACTCATGGGGCCACATGGTGTTGAGGAAGGCAGATCCCAAGGTGTTGAGAGGCTGGCCTTGGTTGGAGACAGTGACCCCTTACTTGACCTTGCTGCCCACGTCCTGCTCAGACTGCATGACATAGTCACGTTTCACCTTGCCAGAGAAGAAGTCACTGGAGAATGGCCACCCTGCAGTAGATAGTGACAGTTCAAGGGAGACAGGGGCTCCAGCAGAGGCTGGATGCACCTCTTGCTCACTGACATGGCCAACAGCAGCTCCACCTCCAGCTCTGTGGAATCCATGGCGATCTTAGATGTACTGAGCATGATGTAGAAGGTGACCTGGGACTCTCTCTTCTTAGAGGTCCCCAGCTCACCCTGGACATGGGAGTCATTATCATTTGATAAGCAGTGTGGTTTTTCCACAGGGTCCAAGGCCCAGACTCCTGAATTGTGCAATGAGCTGGGAGAGTGACCAGGAGCTGGATATCATGGGCATCATCCCCATCAGCCTAAGGCTGGGCCTGGTCTGAGGGGAGGGCAATTTGGTGACCATCAGCTCCAAACCAGCCCACTCAGTGCAAACAGGCTGGTCATCCCATTCACATCCTTGGGCAGAGGCTAGAACTCCATGTGGCTGATCCAGGCACAGAAGCCAGCCTGTACCAGCTGTGGATTGATCTGACAGATCTTGTCTTCACCACATTACTTCAGAAAGTGGATCTCTATCCACTGAATGCTAAGTTGATGAGTATTGAGGATGGTGGCAACAGGGGGAAGCCTTGGCCAGGAGGCATTTGCTACAACTGAGGAATCTGCAGACTATAGGAAAAGGTCACCACAATGGCACAAGTCTTGTTTTTGATGTCCTAGAGCTGGAGTATGGTTCGTTTGTAGACAGTCATGCTGGTGCTTCAGCCCCATCGTGCCTGAGACCTGGTGCTTTGGGGGATGGAGAGGAGAATCATCTGGCCTGTGGTTCAGGGAAGAAGAGCACAAAATCTGAAATCATAAGCCTCTCACAAAGTCAACTGAAGGATTACAAAAAATAAAACATAAAGAGAGCATTTGTAGTATGATTCAAGGATTTTAAATTTCTAAAATCAAAATTGAGTACAGTGAATATAAGACAAAAATCTTTCTCTTAAGATATTGCTCTGCTCTTGTTAGCATTTATAAGAGCTGGATTAGAAACCAAAGATTTTGTGCTTTATCATAATAAAATTTGACATTTTTCTTCTAAATTTCTTAAGATTTTAACTACTTGGAAAACTGAGTCTTAACAAAGAAAGGATTTATTTTTAAATGTTTGGTTTTGTCTAAGATTTGTGTAACTATTACACAAAAGGTGAAACTGAATCAATTAATTAATCACTAATAAAACTGTCTTGGTTTATAAGAATTAAAGTTTATGGGCCTGAAATAAGATGAAAGTGACCAGAAGAGCAACAATATGTTGATCCCTCCAAGATCATTCAGGACCCTTTGGATGATAGGATCTGGCTAAAAAGACCCTACAACTCAGGTGAATCTCCCATCCCTTTGATCAGAGAGGCAAGGCACAGGGCTATGTCACAATCAATACAAAATTTAAAGAATTTCTTGAATCCCTAAATGTGATCCTTAAGAAGTCTTGATTGGTTTTTATGCCTATAAAGATTAAGCTTTGATCATTTATATGCTCTCCTTTTTCCTTTGAATTTTAAAAATATGTATGAGTCTTTTGCCTGAATGTACATATGTGCATTATGTATGTCCCTGGTTCCAATGGAAGCCAGAAGAAGGTATCAGATCCCCTGGATTGGGAGAAATAGACAGTTGTGAGCTGCCATGTTGGTGCTGGGAACCAAATCCAAGTCCTCTGTAGGAATAGCAAGTGATCTTATCTGCTGAGCCATCTCACCAATACCAACTTTTGGCTATCTATATGTTCTTAACACCCAACAGGAATATATAAAAGAAAAATAAAATAATTAGTGGTATTCTGAAATTACAGTCTACCAGCTCCCAACCAGGAGTCTCATCCTGTCCTGATTCTTTCAAGATGCCTGGTGCTTCTGAAACAACCAATCATATGAAGCATAACCCATGATATTTCTTTTTTTCAAAGCCAATATTTTAATGAAGCTCTGTGCATTTCATACAAAATTACATTACAAATCAAATCTAGACCCATGCCCCCCTTCCTGCCCCTCCACCCCAACAGGGCTCATGCATTCTGCCAAACATGTTTTTAATTTTTTCTCAGTCTCTCTCAAAATTCTTGATGCAGAAGTTTACTGTATCAAGCAGAAGTTCACCGTTTCAGTCAGTTCTTTGACTCAGTCTTTTCTGTTCTTGTTGTTATTTCTTCCAATATGTATCACTCTAAAATATGCACATATGCATGTCACATATATCATAGGTTTTAGCATCTTCAGCTAATGATTTTTTTTATTAGGCTGAAAGATGTCATGTTTGAAATCTCCTCTTTGGCAAGCCCAAACTACCATCAGGTCTGTCCTTGTGTTGCACACTGGGGATTTCCCTCCCCATGGTCACTAAATGAGATTCATTAAGCAGCACATTCTGTCTTGATCTTCCTGTACTGGTCTCCATGATAGAGCCTGGGTAGTTCAACAATGGCAGTCTATATTCTGATCAGGCTGAAACCCCAGTAGTAGCTCAGTTCACAAGTTGGATGAAGGCCTGGAGGACATGAGTCTTCAGTCCATATTGGAAGGTTGAAGAGCTGTGTCTTCTCATGTCTTTGAAGGATGGCAAAAGAAGTGGCATCCACAGGGTAGCTGCACTTGCCTGAAAGACAGGCAAAACAACTGTGCTTTTATTTTTCTTATTTTTTCGGAATAGTGATCCCCCTTATATTGCTCTTTTTGCTCAGGGTTGCTTTAACTATTCAGGGTCTTTTGTTTTTCCATATGAAATTAAGGACTTTTTTTCCAAGCCTGTGAAGAAATTCTTGGGGATTTTAATTAGGATTGTATTGAATCTGTATATTAATTTGGATAGAATGGACATTTTTACTATATTAATTTTTTCAATCCATGAGCATAGAAGGTCTTTCCACCTTCTGATATCTTCTTCAAATTCCTTCTTCAGGGGTATAAGAGCTCTTTGTAGAGCTCTTTGGTATCTTTGGTTAGGTTTGTTCCTAGGTATTTTATTGTTTCTGAGGCTGTTGTGAGTGGGAAGGTCTCCTTGTATTCCTTCTTCAGTTGCTTGTTGTTGGTGTAAAGAAAGGCTACTGATTTTTCTAGGTTGATTTTCTATCCTGCCACTTTACTGAAACTCTTAATCATTTCTAGGAGTTTTCTGGTAGAATTTTTTTAGCATCCCTTAGGTAAACAATCATATTCATCAGCAAAAAGGGATAGCTTGACTTCCTTTATTCCAATTAGTACTCCTTTTTCTTTTCTTGCCTTGTTGCCCTAGCAAGTGTTTCAAGCACTATATTGAAGAGGAGTGGTGACGGGCGCAGCCTTGCTGAGTTCCTACCTTTAAGGGGAATGCTTCTGTGTTTTCTCTATTTAAGATGATATTGGCTGTGGGTTTCCTGTATATGGCTTTGATTACATTGAGGAATGATCCCTCCAGTCCAATTCCCTCTACGACTTTAAGCATGAAGGGATGCTGTATTTTGTCAAAGGCTTTTTCTGCATCAATTGAGATGATTGTGTGTTTTTTGCCTTTCAGTCCATTTACGTGTTTTATGATATTTATTGATTTTCATATGTTGAACCATCCTGCATCTGTAGTATGAATCCAACTTGGTCATGATAGATGATCTTTTTGATGTGGATCTGTATGCAGTTTGCAAGTATTTTGTGAAGAATTTTTGCATCTGTGTTCATTAATAAGATGGGCCTATGGTTTTCTTTTTTGGTTGTATCTTTGCCTGGTTTTGGTGTTAGAGTGATGCTGGCTTCACAGAAGGAATTTGGGAGAATTCCCTCTGTTTGTATCCTTCCAAACAATTTGAGTAATAATGGTTGTAATTATAGAATTCTGCTGTGAAACCATCTGGGCCTGGGCTTTTTTTAGTTGGAAAGTTTCTTATTATATTTTCAATTTCCTCATATATTACATTGAGGAATGATCCCTCCAATCCAATTTCCTCTAGGACTTTAAGCATGAAGGGGTGCTGGATTTTGTCAAAGGCTTTTTCAGCATCAATGGAGATGATCATGTGGTTTTTGTTTTTTGGTCCATTCATATGTTTGATGATATTTATTGATTTTCTTATGTTGAAACATCCTTGCATTTCTGGTATGAATCCAACTTGGTCATGATGGATGATCTTTTTGATGTGGGTCTGTATGTGATTTGCAAGTTTAGAATTTTTACATCTGTGTTCATTAATTAGATGGGCCTATAGTTCTCCTTTTTGGTTGTATCGTTGCCTGGTTTTGGTGTTAGTGTGATGCTGGCTTCATAGAAGGAATTTGAGAGAATTCCCTCTGTTTGTATCCTTCTAAACAATTTGAGTAATAATGGTTGTAAGTCCTTTTGAAATGTTTTATAGAATTCTGCCATGAAACCATCTGGGCCTGGGCTTTTTTAGTTGGGAGTTTTCTTATTACATCTTCAATTTCTTCATATATTATGGGTCCGTTTAAGCTGTTGATCTCTTCTTTGTCGAGCTTTGGTGAGTCCCAGGATTTCAGATATGTATCCATTTCTCCTAGGTTTTCAAACTTAGTAGATTATAGGTTTTTGAGGTATTCCTGTATGATTGTCTGGATCTTTTCATTGTCTGTTGTGATATTTCCCCTTTCATCACAGATTCTATTGATTTGGAGTTGCTCTTTCTTTCTTTTGGTTAACTGGGCTAGAGGTCTGTCTATCTTGTTTATTTTCTCAAAGAAACAACTTTTGGCTTCATTGATTTTTTTTTTGTAAATTAGTTTCTATTTATTTCTAGTTCATTGATTTCTGCTCTGATTTTAGTTATTTTTCTTTCTGTCCTTGCACTTTAGGTTGCATTTTGTTGTTGTCCTTCCGCAATGTTTTTTTTTTTTCGCAGCTGCATGTTTTAGATCATTGTACAATGTGTTCTTTCTGGTTTTTCTAATGTAGGCACCCGCTAATAAAAAAATCCCTCTTACGACTGCTTTTTTTTTTTTTTTTTTTTTTATCTTTTTAATTTTTTTTTCCTGTTTTTTTTTTTTTTTTTGTAAGATAAGGGTCCCCTGCCCTGACCGGCTGCCCTGAAATCAACTGCGTAGCACTCTAGACTGGCCTTGAAACGCGCACAAAAATCCCGGTCACTGCTCGCCTCCAAAGATGCTAGGAAAAGGCCAATGTGCCACCATTCCTGGGCAGGAAACTTGGCTTAAAGTATCTTATAGGTTTTGTTGTGTGTATTGTCATTGTCATTAGGTTCCAGGAATGCTTTTATTTGTTCTCTTGTATTTCTTCTCACTTACCCATTCATTATTCACGGAGTGGTTGTTCAAAATCTCGACACTGGTGTCTGGTAAGATAGTAGGCTTTATCCTGTGTGTTGATATTACACTGTTGTCTGATAAGAATGCATGAAGATTATTCAATCATTTTATTTGTTGAGTTTTTTTCATGTGTCCCAAGTAAAATGTGGTCAATTTTGGAGAACGTTCCGTGGGGTGCTGAGTAGAAAGTGTATTCTCTGGTATTTGGGTTAAACAGTCTGTAGATGTCTGTGAGGTCCGTTTGGTGTATTATTCAGTTCAGATGTCTCTGTTTATTCTTTGTCCAGTTGACCTGTCCAAAGGGCTCAGTGGGGTATTGAAGGCCCCTACTATGAGTGTGCTGGGGTTAATCTGGGCCTTGAAGTCCTGGAGAACTGTCTTTATAAAGTATGGTGCACCAGAGTTTGGTGTATATATATTCATGATTATGAGGTCTTCATGGTCAATTGTTCCTTTCATATAGATGTAATGGCTTTCTTTGTCTCTTCTGATTTCTTTCACTTGGAGTCTATTTTGTCTGATAAAATAGTAGCTCCTGCTTTCTTTTTTGATACCATTTGCTTGAAATATTTTTTTCCATCCCATCACCTTAAGTTGGTGCCTATCCTTGAGAGTGAGATGGGTTTTTCTAGACAGCATATAGATGGGTTCTGTTTCCTAATCCAATCTCCCAGCATATGTCTTTGATTGGAAAGTTTAGTCCATTAATATTTAAGATTATAATTGAAAGATGTGTGTTGCTTCCTTTCACTTTATTATCCATTTGCATTTTTGGTCTAGGTTTCTACTTCTGCAGTTATGCTTTTATTACTTTCTCTTTCTAGGTGCCTAAGGATAGTTGCTCCTCTCTTCTGACCTTTGAATTGTTTCAGGTATTCTCTGAAGGGTTGGCTTTCCAGACATGTATTCTATCATCTTGTTTATGTCATGGAATATTTTTCTCTCTCAGTCAACTATAATTGACATTTTTGCTGAGTATAGTAACCTGGGTTAGCATATGTAGTCCTTTAACACTGGGAATGATTTGCTCCACGTTCTTCTTGCTTTCATAGTTTACATTGAGAAGTCACATGTAATTGTGATGGGCTTCCCCTTATATGTAACTTGTTTTTCTCTTGTGGCTTTCAGAATTTTGTCTTTGCTTTGTGCATCTACCATTTTAACTACGATATGGAGTGGGGAGTTTCTTTTCTGATCTTGTCTGTTTGGAGTTCTATATGCTTCTTGTATTTGTATATGTCTTTTTTTAGTTTGGGGAAATTGTCATCTATTATTCTGTTGAAGATATGATCAATACCATTCTCTTAAGATTCTTCTCCTTCCTCTATCCCTATCATTTGGAGGTTTGATCTTTTCATAGTTGTTCCTGGTTGTTCCACTTTTGTGTATTTTTTAATTATTTGTAATCTTTATTTGAGCTTTTTAGTTGTTCTGTGTTATCCTCCAGGTCTGATATTCTTTGTTCTGCTTCCTCCATTCTACTTCTGAGGCTTTTCCCCTTCCTTTCCTCTTGATTGGATGAGTGTTTGATTTCTTTTTTCATTTCATCCTGTGATTTCTTTAGTATTTCCACTTCCTTTGGCAGCATCTCAATCTTTTCCTGTAGCTCCTTGCTTTGCTGGTTGGTTTCCTTTTTCAGTGTTTTCACTTCCTTCTGGAGTTTCTCTTTCTCTCCCTCTACTTCTTTCTGGCATTTGTCATTCTCTCTCTCTAGGTCCTTCTTGAGTTTTTCATTCTCTCTCTTTAGTTCTCTGACTTGTTCTTTATATTCTTTGATTTCTTTGAATATGCCTGCAATTGTTCCTCTAAGATCTGTGTCCTGGGCCACCCTTCTGGGGGATCCCACTATAGGAATCTCCCACAGCTTTGGTGGAGCTTGGTGTGGATTTATCCTGTTCCTTTCTCATGTTGTCCCTTCATCCTGTCCCTGGCACGTGGGTTTCCCTTTGCCTGTATTCCGATGGGAATCCCAAATGCCAGTTAACTGTGTTGAAAGCTTGCTTTCCTTGCTTCCTTCGGATGCCTTCGTTTTATTTTTGTTGTTGTTCTTGTTGCTGTTGTTGTTATTGTCGTTGTTGTTTTCTCCTTGTTTATAGAGTGCTGACTTGTCTACGTTTCAGGCTTTCAATTTTGTTTACATATTGGAAGTCTAACTCACTCTTCCCTTTCTGTTCTGAAGGTTCTCCAAAAAATCGGGTAGGGAACAACCCAGTGAGTACCCTGTTGAACACTGTGCTCACTCTGCTTCCTGCCAGCCAGTTTCTCTAAGTTGTTTCTAGGGTTTGGTGATGAAGAACTAGAGGTGTCTCAGGTTCACTGTTTCATTTATTGCCTTGCCTTGTGCCCTGGAATCACTATCATGGTTTCACCTGGACACTCCCTCAGCAATTCCAGTTGGCTGGGGTGTGTGTGTGGGGGGGGTGTGCCTCACCTCTGTGCTTCATGTGGTCCTGGGAAATCCCTGATCTAAGGTCTGTGCACTCAAGTCTCACAGTGGCAACAGACCCACCTTTTATACCAGCTAGCAGGGCGACTCGGCCCCCACAGCCACACAAGACAATGATTCAATTATCCAACAATCCAATGACACAATTATCCAACAACCCAGTGACAGAACTATCCAACAGTCTGCCTGGCTGAAGCACCCAGCTCCTACCTGTGCTTCAGGTGGTCCTGGGAAATCCCCAATCTAACCATGAAATGACATGTCTCAAAAATTAAAGCACACTGTCCAACTTTCTGTTTAACAAGAAGTCTGCAAATATACTCATATAAGATCATGACCAGAAAGGAGTCCCAGCATGATAAGAACAAAATCCTCCTCCTTAATGAGATAAAGGAACTCCCACATTTACCCAGCATTGCATTCCTCACCTGGAGATCTTGCATGCTGCTCTCTTTCACTGTAATTCAATAATTTCTGTCATTGCTTGATTCATATCATGGTAAATCATTTTACCACGAGCATTCACAGCCTTCTTTTTTTAAATTTAATTTTATTTTTTATGTGTATGAATGTACTGTCTGCATGTAGGTTTGTGTACCCATGTCGTGCAATGCTGTGNTTTTGGTAAAGAAAACCACTTCCTAATTAGAAACATTAATCTTTACCTAGGAATTTCTATAAGACTATTAAATTGCTGTGAAAATTTAAGACTATAGCTGTTGATATATAAGTAAATTTAAATTTTGCAGGTCATAAATAAAATTTGAAACTTACTAAATAATCTTTTTAACATTATAGTCTATGAGGTTTTTTTTTATACAGGTTTCGCATATACAAATATAATTTAACAAAGAAGATATGTTGATTATATTAGGAAGAATAATACTTCTCTCCAGGTTGCAAAGGACATATATTGACTTTTTCATTTTTTTTTTCTAGTTGTTTGAGTAAAAAGATTTATTAAGTTCTTTGGATAGACCAAAACTGGCTGCATGTTTTTTTAATGAAGATAAATTTTAGGAAATATTAAAACACTTAAGAAGGCTCTCCATTTCTTTATCTACTCTAATACACTTAAAGCAAAAATGTTGGAAATTTAAAAATTAGATATATGTTACATTAATAGATTTTAATAACCATTTATTCTTCCTGTTTTGTATGCTAGATTGAGTGGATTAATATATTCTGTTAGAGGAGGTCATTTTTTAACCCAAAAGTCTTACTTATTCTAAAATAATGTTCTAATATTCTGTGATATATAGCAATTTCCAGTTATAGTAAATATTTGATTAGAAATGAATTTGCAATATTTTTGAGTAATACATTTTAAATGCCTTTTGCTGCCAGAGAAATCAATAATCTTACATCTCATATCTTGAGGCAATATCCATTTTGTTTTTAAGCTTTGCTTAAAAGAAGTAGTTTTGAATAACCTCTAAGATAATATTGAGATATTTGGGTGGGAATAAGAAGCCAAAGTGTAATTTTTGTTTGTTTGTTTCTTTGTTTTTGTTTTTATATAAATTTTATTTATTTATTTATTTTTATTTATTTGTATGTGTATGAGTGTACTGTCTGCATGTAGGTTAGTGCACCCGTGTAGTGCAATGCTGCGAAGGTCAGAAGAGGGGGTTGGATTCCCCTGGAACTGGAGTTAAACAGGGTTCTCAGCCGCCATGTGGTTGCTGGGAATCGAACCTGGGTCCTCTGCAAGAGCAGTCAGTGCTCTTAACTGCTAGGCCATCTCTCCAGCCCCAAAAGTGTAATTTTTGGTATAAGTTTTGGGTGGAGAGTATGTATGCATATTTTAGAGTAATATAAAATAAAAAGAATGAGAAAAAAAAACCCAAAGTGTTTAAATGTATATTGTTCAATATTGTTATTTTATTGGCTTCCAGATTAAATTCACTCTTATTACATTTTTATAAACTGTTTTTAGCATCAGTAATTTGGTACTTTTTGTAACAAAATATCAGAAGTCAACACCCTAATTCAACTTAATTCAACATAAAAGTTAAACCAATACCCATTATTTCAATAGTGAAAAGAATATTACAAACTTTTTCAGAAAAATAAAATCTGGATTTATGTTGACATGGGTTTAAGCTTGTCATATAAAATAAATGAAATAGATAATAATTTTTTTATATTTCATATAGCCATTGTA
The DNA here is from genome assembly GCA_009823505.1 of Rhizomys pruinosus. NCBI lineage: Eukaryota > Metazoa > Chordata > Mammalia > Rodentia > Spalacidae > Rhizomys > Rhizomys pruinosus. Next base: position 92,344 of record VZQC01004703.1, read on the forward strand.
GAGATAAAAATAAGTAAATAAACGCAAAATTCCTATACATTAAGGATCAGGTTTCAGCCATGTTGGAATGACCTTAGTAGATATCTTATGTAGACGTTTGGACCCTAACCCTAGGGTGCTTTATACAAAAAGCTAACCTCAGTAAAATAATTAGGTTGGAAAATCTTCTTTTTATGTTAACTTTTTATTGAACTTTTGTGCATTTCATACAATCATAATCAAATTTAGACCCATTCCCCCTTCTGTGCATCCCACCCCACCATACTTGTCTTACATGTTTTTCTCAGTCTTTTATAATTTTTCAATGCAGAAATTTATTGTTTGGGGCAGAAGTTTACTGTTTCTGTTGGTTCTTTGACCAAGACTTTCTGTTGATGTTGTTGTTCTCTTTAATTTTATATTGCTCCAAAATATGCATATATACACTCCACATATACCCAAATTACAAAGTCTGACAGTAAACTACAGGTTAATTCCAAAACATGTTTAGGGATTCATATTTTTTTAATTTTTTTTAATTTTATTTATTTCTGTATGTGTATGAACGTACTGTCTGCATGCAAGTCTGTGCACCCGTGTCGTGCAATGCCGTGGAGGTCAGAAGAGGGTGTCGGATTTCCCTGGAACTGGAGTTCTCCTGGAATTGGAGTTTCAGACGGTTCTTGGCCACCATGTGGGCGCTGGGGATCGAACCAGTGCCCTCTGCAAGAGCGGTCGGCGCTCTTAACCGCTAGGCCATCTCTCCAGCCCCCGGGATTCATATTTTAACAGTAGAGTTGGATGTTACAAATTTACATTTGTAAATTACATAAGTTGTTACAGTAACAGCAGGTAATTTGGTATTATACTTACTAAAAAAGAAAAAAAAGTACTCAGTTTGCTTACAGTGACACACATTGCCTTTTTATTTTTTTTCCAAGTCAGTTAAGTAAAAGGTTTATTAATTTCTTTGGATAGCACAAAACTGGCTTCATTCCTTCTTCATGAAGATAAATTTTAGGAAATATTAAAACACAAGAAGTCTCTTTATCTACTCTAATACACTTAAAGTAGAAATGTCAGAAATATAAAAATTAGATATATGTTATATATAAGGAGTTAGAGGTAGGATCCACGAATGAGGGACACTATACGTCATTTCTTTGCTGGCACTGTACAACTTCACTTAGCATAATGACTTCTTTTTTTTTTATTTTGTTTATTTATTTTATATGTGTATGTATGTACTGTCTGCATGTAGGTCTGTGCACCCGTGTCATGCAATGCCGCGGAGGTCAGAAGAGGGTGTCGGATTCCCGTGGAACTGGAGTTCTCCTGGAATTGGAGTTTCAGACGGTTGTCGGCAGCCATGTGGGTGCTGGGGATCGAACTTGGGTCCTCTGTAAGAGTGGTCGGCGCTCTTAACCGCTAGGCCATCTCTCCAGCCCCCAGCATAATGGCTTCTAGCTCCATCCATTTTCCAGCAAATTTCATGATGTCTGCTTTCTTTACCGCTGCATAGAATTCTGTTGTGTACATGTACCACATATTCTTAATCTGCTCATCAGTTGAGATACACTTGGGTTACTTCCAGCTCTTCCCTACTGTGAAGAGAGTGGCAGTAAACATGGTTGTGTATGTATCTCTGCAATAAGTTGAGTCTTGTGTGTATATACCCAGGAGTGGTATGATTGGGTGAGGTGGTAGGCTCATTTTAAGTCTTTTAAGAATTCTCCACACTGCTTTCCATAGGGGTTACATGAGTTTGCATTTCCACTAGCAGTGGATGAGTGTTCCCCATTCCCTACAACCTCTTTAGGATTTGGTATCATTTGGTTTCTTGATCATAGCCACTCTTATGTGGGTAAGATGGAACTATAAAAGGATTTTAATTTGATGTTCTTAATTATTAGTGATGTTGAACACATTTTTAGATGTTTCTCATCCATCTTTACTTCTTAATTTATGAAGTCTCTGTTCAGCTCTTTACTCCATCTTTTGAGTGAGTCATTTGTTTTCTTGTTCCTTTATTTTTGAGTAATTTATATACTCTGGATGTTAAACCTCTGTCAAATGTATCACTAGTGAAGGTTTCCTCCCACTCTGTGGGTTTTCTCTTCACTTATTTTGTTGTTTTTTTTCACTGTTCAGAATCTTTTGAGTTTAATGATATTCCAGTTGTCAATTGTCGATCTTATTTTCTGCACTGCTGCTGTCTGATTTAGAAAGGCTTTTCCAACACCATTATCTTGTAGGTTACTTCCTACAATGTTTTCTTCCATCATTTTTAGAGTTTCAGGTTTCACACTGAGGTCTTTGATCCATTTGGAGTTGATTTTTGTATACGGTGAAAGGTAAGGGTTTAGGTTTATTCTTCTACAAGTGGTGATCCAGTTTTTCCAGCACCATTTGCTGAAGATGCTGTCTTTCCTCCATTGTGTGTTCTTGGCCCCTTTGTCAAATATGAGGTGGCTGAATTGCATGTGCTCAAGTTTAGATCTTCAATTTTGTTCCATTGATCTATGGGTCTGTTTTTGTGCCAAAACCAGGCTGTTTTTATGACTATAGCCCTGTAATATAGTTTGAAGTCTGGTATGGTATAACCCCCTGCATTGCTTTTTTTGCTCAGGGTTGCTTTGGCTATCAGGGGTCTTTTGTTTTTCCATATGAATTTTAGGATTTTTTTTTTCCTAAGTCTGTGAAGAAACTTGTAGGGATTTTAATTGTGATTGCACTGAATCTGTATAATACTTTGGGAAGGATGGTCATTTTAACTATATTAATTCTTCCAATCCATGAGCCTAATCAAAAAGATGATTTTCAGGTCCTACAGAAAGTAAATATGATCCTCCCTCCTTTGCTCTTCCTATGTCTTTATTATGAAAACTGTGAAGAATGGAATTTAAAAACCAAAACCTCTCTGATATCTTTGTGTTCTTCTAGGCTCTGTGCATGAGTGCTGGTGCACATGGGCTACCACACAGGTGTGGAGGTCTGAAGACAACTTGGGGGAGTCAGCTCTTTCCTTCTACACTGTTGGTCCTGGAGATGGAACTCAGGTCATCAAGCCTGGCAGCAGACACCATTACCTGCTGAGCCATCTCACTGACTTAACTCCTCCATTGTTTTAAGTTGCTAAATTTGTTATGCTGCCTTTTCCTTTGATACAAAAAAAAAAAAAA
>VZQC01004703.1:96785-111855 GCA_009823505.1 Rhizomys pruinosus
CAGCCCTCACTTCTGGTTGGCAAACTCATGGGGCCACATGGTGTTGAGGAAGGCAGATCCCAAGGTGTTGAGAGGCTGGCCTTGGTTGGAGACAGTGACCCCTTACTTGACCTTGCTGCCCACGTCCTGCTCAGACTGCATGACATAGTCACGTTTCACCTTGCCAGAGAAGAAGTCACTGGAGAATGGCCACCCTGCAGTAGATAGTGACAGTTCAAGGGAGACAGGGGCTCCAGCAGAGGCTGGATGCACCTCTTGCTCACTGACATGGCCAACAGCAGCTCCACCTCCAGCTCTGTGGAATCCATGGCGATCTTAGATGTACTGAGCATGATGTAGAAGGTGACCTGGGACTCTCTCTTCTTAGAGGTCCCCAGCTCACCCTGGACATGGGAGTCATTATCATTTGATAAGCAGTGTGGTTTTTCCACAGGGTCCAAGGCCCAGACTCCTGAATTGTGCAATGAGCTGGGAGAGTGACCAGGAGCTGGATATCATGGGCATCATCCCCATCAGCCTAAGGCTGGGCCTGGTCTGAGGGGAGGGCAATTTGGTGACCATCAGCTCCAAACCAGCCCACTCAGTGCAAACAGGCTGGTCATCCCATTCACATCCTTGGGCAGAGGCTAGAACTCCATGTGGCTGATCCAGGCACAGAAGCCAGCCTGTACCAGCTGTGGATTGATCTGACAGATCTTGTCTTCACCACATTACTTCAGAAAGTGGATCTCTATCCACTGAATGCTAAGTTGATGAGTATTGAGGATGGTGGCAACAGGGGGAAGCCTTGGCCAGGAGGCATTTGCTACAACTGAGGAATCTGCAGACTATAGGAAAAGGTCACCACAATGGCACAAGTCTTGTTTTTGATGTCCTAGAGCTGGAGTATGGTTCGTTTGTAGACAGTCATGCTGGTGCTTCAGCCCCATCGTGCCTGAGACCTGGTGCTTTGGGGGATGGAGAGGAGAATCATCTGGCCTGTGGTTCAGGGAAGAAGAGCACAAAATCTGAAATCATAAGCCTCTCACAAAGTCAACTGAAGGATTACAAAAAATAAAACATAAAGAGAGCATATGTAGTATGATTCAAGGATTTTAAATTTCTAAAATCAAAATTGAGTACAGTGAATATAAGACAAAAATCTTTCTCTTAAGATATTGCTCTGCTCTTGTTAGCATTTATAAGAGCTGGATTAGAAACCAAAGATTTTGTGCTTTATCATAATAAAATTTGACATTTTTCTTCTAAATTTCTTAAGATTTTAACTACTTGGAAAACTGAGTCTTAACAAAGAAAGGATTTATTTTTAAATGTTTGGTTTTGTCTAAGATTTGTGTAACTATTACACAAAAGGTGAAACTGAATCAATTAATTAATCACTAATAAAACTGTCTTGGTTTATAAGAATTAAAGTTTATGGGCCTGAAATAAGATGAAAGTGACCAGAAGAGCAACAATATGTTGATCCCTCCAAGATCATTCAGGACCCTTTGGATGATAGGATCTGGCTAAAAAGACCCTACAACTCAGGTGAATCTCCCATCCCTTTGATCAGAGAGGCAAGGCACAGGGCTATGTCACAATCAATACAAAATTTAAAGAATTTCTTGAATCCCTAAATGTGATCCTTAAGAAGTCTTGACTGGTTTTTATGCCTATAAAGATTAAGCTTTGATCATTTATATGCTCTCCTTTTTCCTTTGAATTTTAAAAATATGTATGAGTCTTTTGCCTGAATGTACATATGTGCATCATGTATGTCCCTGGTTCCAATGGAAGCCAGAAGAAGGTATCAGATCCCCTGGATTGGGAGAAATAGACAGTTGTGAGCTGCCATGTTGGTGCTGGGAACCAAATCCAAGTCCTCTGTAGGAATAGCAAGTGATCTTATCTGCTGAGCCATCTCACCAATACCAACTTTTGGCTATCTATATGTTCTTAACACCCAACAGGAATATATAAAAGAAAAATAAAATAATTAGTGGTATTCTGAAATTACAGTCTACCAGCTCCCAACCAGGAGTCTCATCCTGTCCTGATTCTTTCAAGATGCCTGGTGCTTCTGAAACAACCAATCATATGAAGCATAACCCATGATATTTCTTTTTTTCAAAGCCAATATTTTAATGAAGCTCTGTGTATTTCATATGGAATTATATTACAATCAAATCTAGACCCGTGCCCCCTCCCTGGCCCCCACCCCACCAGAGCTCATGCATTCTGCCAAACATGTTTTTCATCTTTTGCTCAGTCTCCTATCAAAATTCTCGATGCAGGAGTTTACTGTATCAAGCAGAAGTTCACCGTTTCAGTCAGTTCTTTGACTCAGTCTTTTCTGTTCTTGTTGTTATTTCTTGCAATATGTATCACTCTAAAATATGCACATATGCATGTCACATATATCATAGGTTTTAGCATCTTCAGCTAATGATTTTTTTTTATTAGGCTGAAAGATGTCATGTTTGAAATCTCCTCTTTGGCAAGCCCAAACTACCATCAGGTCTGTCCTTGTGTTGCACACTGGGGATTTCCCTCCCCATGGTCACTAAATGAGATTCATTAAGCAGCACATTCTGTCTTGATCTTCCTGTACTGGTCTCCATGATAGAGCCTGGGTAGTTCAACAATGGCAGTCTATATTCTGAACAGGCTGAAACCCCAGTAGTAGCTCAGTTCACAAGTTGGATGAAGGCCTGGAGGACATGAGTCTTCAGTCCATATTGGAAGGTTGAAGAGCTGTGTCTTCTCATGTCTTTGAAGGATGGCAAAAGAAGTGGCATCCACAGGGTAGCTGCACTTGCCTGAAAGACAGGCAAAACAACTGTGCTTTTATTTTTCTTATTTTTTCGGAATAGTGATCCCCCTTATATTGCTCTTTTTGCTCAGGGTTGCTTTAACTATTCAGGGTCTTTTGTTTTTCCATATGAAATTAAGGACTTTTTTTCCAAGCCTGTGAAGAAATTCTTGGGGATTTTAATTAGGATTGTATTGAATCTGTATATTAATTTGGATAGAATGGACATTTTTACTATATTAATTTTTTCAATCCATGAGCATAGAAGGTCTTTCCACCTTCTGATATCTTCTTCAAATTCCTTCTTCAGGGGTATAAGAGCTCTTTGTAGAGCTCTTTGGTATCTTTGGTTAGGTTTGTTCCTAGGTATTTTATTGTTTCTGAGGCTGTTGTGAGTGGGAAGGTCTCCTTGTATTCCTTCTTCAGTTGCTTGTTGTTGGTGTAAAGAAAGGCTACTGATTTTTCTAGGTTGATTTTCTATCCTGCCACTTTACTGAAACTCTTAATCATTTCTAGGAGTTTTCTGGTAGAATTTTTTTAGCATCCCTTAGGTAAACAATCATATTCATCAGCAAAAAGGGATAGCTTGACTTCCTTTATTCCAATTAGTACTCCTTTTTCTTTTCTTGCCTTGTTGCCCTAGCAAGTGTTTCAAGCACTATATTGAAGAGGAGTGGTGACGGGCGCAGCCTTGCTGAGTTCCTACCTTTAAGGGGAATGCTTCTGTGTTTTCTCTATTTAAGATGATATTGGCTGTGGGTTTCCTGTATATGGCTTTGATTACATTGAGGAATGATCCCTCCAATCCAATTCCTTCTAGGACTTTAAGCATGAAGGGATGCTGGATTTTGTCAAAGGCTTTTTCAGCATCAATTGAGATGATGGTGTGGTTTTTGTCTTTGATTCCATTTATGTGTTTGATGATGTTTATTGATTTTCGTATGTTGAACCATCCCTGCATCTCTGGTATGAATCCAACTTGGTCATGATGGATGATCTTCTTGATGTGGGTCTGTATGCGATTTGCCAGTATTCTGTTTAGAATTTTGGCATCTGTGTTCATTAATAAGTTGGCCTATGGGTTTTCTTTTTTGGTTGTATCTTTGCCTGGTTTTTTGTAATAGAGTGATTCTGGCTTCACATGAAGGAATTTGGGAGAATCCTCTGTTTGTATCCTTCTAAAAAAACTTGAATATTAATGGATGTAAATCTTTTTGAAATATTCTATAGAATTCTGCTGTGAACCATCTGGGCCGGGCTTGTTTTTAGTGGGGAAGTGTTCTTATTAATATTTTTCAATTTCCTCATATATTACATTGAGGAATGATCCCGTCCATCCAATTTCCCTCTAGGACTTTAAGCATGAAGGGGTGCTGGAGTTTGTCAAGGCTGTTGTCAGCATCAATTGGAATGATCATGTGGTTTTTGTTGTTTTGGTAATTCAGAGTTTGGATGATTTTTATTGATTTACTTATGTTGAAACATCCTTGCATATCTGGTATGAATCCAATCTATGGTCATGATGGATGATCTTTTTGATGTGGGTCTGTTGTGATTTGCAATTTTTAGAATTTTTACATCTGTGTTCATTATTAGAAGTGGGCCTATAGTTCTCCTTTTTTGGTTGTATCGTTGCCTGGTTTTGGTTTAGTTGTGATGTTGACTTCATAGAAGGAATTTGAAGAGAATGTCCCTCTGTGTGTATCCTTCTAAACAATTTGAGTAATAAGGTTTGTAAGGCCTTTTGGAAATTTTGAATAGAAGTGTTCTGCCATGAAACCATCTTGGGGAGCCTGGGCCTTTTTTTAGTTTTGGAGTTTCTTATTACATCATCAATTCTTCATATATGATGGGTCCCCGTTATGCTGTTGATCTCTTCTTTGTCGAGCTTTGGTGAGTCCCAGGATTTCAGCTATTCATCCATGTCTCCTTCTCCTAGGTTTTCAACTTAGTAGATATAGGTTTTTTGAGGTATTCCTGTATGATTGTCTGGATCTGTCATTGTCTGTTGTGGATATTTCCCCTTGCAATCACAGATTATATTGAATTTTGGTAGTTTTCGCTTTCTTTCTATTTGGTTAACTCTTGGCTAGAGGTCCCGCTATCTTGTTTATTTTCTCAAGAACCAACTTTGGGCTTCATGGATGAGTTGTTTTTGTATTGTTTTTCTTTATTTCTAGTTCATTGATTTTGCTCTGATTTTAGTTATTTTTTGTCTGTCCGTGCAGTTAGGGTTCATTTGTTTTGTTGTCTCTAAAGTTTTTTTTCAGCTGCAGTGGTGAATCATGTACTTGTTTTTCTGTTTTTTCTAATGTAGGCCCCACCCAGGGGCTATAAAAAATTCCCCTCTTAGGACTGCGTTTTTTTTTTTTTTTTTTTTTTTTTTTTTTTTTTTTGAGAAAGGGTCTGCCCCGGCTGTCCTGGAAATCACTCTGTAGACCAGACTGGCCTTGAACTCACAAAAATCCGCCTGCCTCTGCCTCCAAAGTGCTAGGATTAAAGGCATGTGCCACCATGCCTGGCAGGACTGCTTTTAAAGTATCCAATAGGTTTTGTTGTGTTGTATTGTCATTGTCATTCAGTTCCAGGAATGCTTTTATTTGTTTCTTTATTTCTTCCTTGACCCATTCATTATTCAGGAGTGTGTTGTTCAATCTCCATGTGTTCTTGTAGATAGTAGGGCTTATCCTGGTGTTGATATTTAGCTGTTGTCTGATAGAATGCATGAAATTATTTCAATCATTTTTATTTGTTGAGGTTTTTTTCTGTGTCCCAGTATGTGGTCAATTTTGGAGAATGTTCCGTGGGGTGCTGAGTAGAAAGTGTATTCTCTGGTATTTGGGTTAAACAGTCTGTAGATGTCTGTGAGGTCCGTTTGGTGTATTATTCAGTTCAGATGTCTCTGTTTATTCTTTGTCCAGTTGACCTGTCCAAAGGGCTCAGTGGGGTATTGAAGGCCCCTACTATGAGTGTGCTGGGGTTAATCTGGGCCTTGAAGTCCTGGAGAACTGTCTTTATAAAGTATGGTGCACCAGAGTTTGGTGTATATATATTCATGATTATGAGGTCTTCATGGTCAATTGTTCCTTTCATATAGATGTAATGGCTTTCTTTGTCTCTTCTGATTTCTTTCACTTGTAGTCTATTTTGTCTGATAAAATAGTAGCTCCTGCTTTCTTTTTTGATACCATTTGCTTGAAATATTTTTTTCCATCCCATCACCTTAAGTTGGTGCCTATCCTTGAGAGTGAGATGGGTTTTTCTAGACAGCATATAGATGGGTTCTGTTTCCTAATCCAATCTCCCAGCATATGTCTTTGATTGGAAAGTTTAGTCCATTAATATTTAAGATTATAATTGAAAGATGTGTGTTGCTTCCTTTCACTTTATTATCCATTTGCATTTTTGGTCTAGGTTTCTACTTCTGCAGTTATGCTTTTATTGATTTCTCCTTCTAGGTGCCTGGGGTTGGTTGCTCCTTTCTTCTGTTCTTTGAATTGCTTCAAGTATTCTCTGAAGGGTTGGTTTTCCGGACATGTATTCTTTCAAGTTGTTTATGTCATGGAAGGTTTTTCTCTCTCCTTCAACTATAATTGACATTTTTGCTGGGTATAGTAACCTGGGTTGGCATCTATTGTCCCTTAACACTGGGAATGCTTTGCTCCAGGTTCTTCTTGCTTTCATAGTTTGCATTGAGAAGTCAGTTGTAATTCTGATAGGTTTCCCCTTATAGGTCACTTGTTGTTTTTCTCTTGTGGCTTTAAGGATTTTGTCTTTGTTTTGGGTGTCTAGCATTTTAACTATGATGTGGCGTGGAGAATTTCTTTTCTGATCTTGTCTGTTTGGAGTTCTATGTGCTTCTTGTATTTGTATTGGTTTGTCTTTTTTTAGTTTGGGGAAGTTTTCATCTATTATTCTGTTGAAGATCTGATCAATACCATTCTCTTGGGATTCTTCTCCTTCCTCTATTCCTATGATGCGGAGGTTTGATCTTTTCATAGTGTCCCACAGTTCCTGGTTGTTCCACTTTTGTGTATTTTTAAATTTTTCATAATCTTTACTTGAGGTTTTTAGTTGTTCTGTGTTATCTTCCAGGTCTGATATTCTTTGTTCTGCTTCCTCCATTCTGCTTCTGAGGCTTTTTCCATTCCTTTCCTCTTGATTGGATGAGTGTTTGATTTCCTTTTTCATTTCCTCTTCTGATTTCTTTAGTATTTCCACTTCCTTTTGGAGCTTCTCAATCTCTTCCTGTAGCTCTTTGCTTCGCTGGTTGGTTTCCTTTTCTTTTTCAACATGGGATCTTTTCAGTGTTTCCACTTCCTTCTGGAGTTTGTCATTCTCTCTCTCTAGGTCCTTCTTGAGTTTTTCATTCTCTCTCTTTAGTTCTCTGACTTGTTCTTTATATTCTTTGATTTCTTTGAATATGCCTGCAATTGTTCCTCTAAGATCTGTGTCCTGGGCCACCCTTCTGGGGGATCCCACTATAGGAATCTCCCACAGCTTTGGTGGAGCTTGGTGTGGATTTATCCTGTGCCTTTCTCATGTTGTCCCTTCATCCTGTCCCTGGCACGTGGGTTTCCCTTTGCCTGTATTCCGATGGGAATCCCAAATGCCAGTTAACTGTGTTGAAAGCTTGCTTTCCTTGCTTCCTTCGGATGCCTTCGTTTTATTTTTGTTGTTGTTCTTGTTGCTGTTGTTGTTATTGTCGTTGTTGTTTTCTCCTTGTTTATAGAGTGCTGACTTGTCTACGTTTCAGGCTTTCAATTTTGTTTACATATTGGAAGTCTAACTCACTCTTCCCTTTCTGTTCTGAAGGTTCTCCAAAAAATCGGGTAGGGAACAACCCAGTGAGTACCCTGTTGAACACTGTGCTCACTCTGCTTCCTGCCAGCCAGTTTCTCTAAGTTGTTTCTAGGGTTTGGTGATGAAGAACTAGAGGTGTCTCAGGTTCACTGTTTCATTTATTGCCTTGCCTTGTGCCCTGGAATCACTATCATGGTTTCACCTGGACACTCCCTCAGCAATTCCAGTTGGCTGGGGTGTGTGTGTGGGGGGGGTGTGCCTCACCTCTGTGCTTCATGTGGTCCTGGGAAATCCCTGATCTAAGGTCTGTGCACTCAAGTCTCACAGTGGCAACAGACCCACCTTTTATACCAGCTAGCAGGGCGACTCGGCCCCCACAGCCACACAAGACAATGATTCAATTATCCAACAATCCAATGACACAATTATCCAACAACCCAGTGACAGAACTATCCAACAGTCTGCCTGGCTGAAGCACCCAGCTCCTACCTGTGCTTCAGGTGGTCCTGGGAAATCCCCAATCTAACCATGAAATGACATGTCTCAAAAATTAAAGCACACTGTCCAACTTTCTGTTTAACAAGAAGTCTGCAAATATACTCATATAAGATCATGACCAGAAAGGAGTCCCAGCATGATAAGAACAAAATCCTCCTCCTTAATGAGATAAAGGAACTCCCACGTTTACCCAGCATTGCATTCCTCACCTGGAGATCTTGCATGCTGCTCTCTTTCACTGTAATTCAATAATTTCTGTCATTGCTTGATTCATATCATGGTAAATCATTTTTTCATTCACAGCCTTCTTTTTTTAAATTTAATTTTATTTTTTATGTGTATGAATGTACTGTCTGCATGTAGGTTTGTGTACCCATGTCGTGCAATGCTGTGGAGGTCAGAAGAAGGTGTTGGATTCCTCTGGAACTGGAGTTAAAGATGGTTCTCAGCCACCATGTGGGTGCTGGGGATCGAACCCAGGTCCTCCGCAAGAGTGGTCAGCACTCTTAACCACTAGGCCATCTCTCCAGCCCCCACAGCCTTCTTTATGCCATTTCTTATGAGACTTTTAACTCATTGGTCAGACATATTTCTAGAGCTAAGGATGTGGCTAAATGAGAGAGGGCTTGTCTAGCATAGGTAAAGTCCTGTGTTTAATATGCAGCAGCACACAAATCACATATGCCTGTGTGCACAGGCACACACACACACACACACACACACACACACACACAAACTGACATATTTTTGTTACCTAGCACAGTGGTGAATGTTGGAAATTGATAAGGTGGCAGTGAATAAAAAGGTTTCCTAAGCATAAACAGAAGGTCCAATTACCCTACCAGTAATCACAATGCATAGATAATGTCCTCAATAAAAACATAGTTATATGCATTAACAATCTAGTGAAAATCATGCAAATTACTTGCTAACACGTAAGACAGGGATTAATAAACAAGTCATATGTTTTCCTAAGCAAATTGCCAATTGTAAGTGGAGTCTCTAAGAGCAAGGCATAGCCTGAAACCCATTGTTTTACACAATATGAATTAACTTGGAGCAAGCAGGGCACTGCTGGATTTCAACATACATAGACAATATGGATGAAATAAGGAAGCAGTGAGGTTGAGATTAAAACTAGAAAAAAATGCAAAGTGTGCATATTTTCTTTTAAAAACCATAATATAAAAAAAAATCATTCAACCCATTCCTTTTTTCCTCTATGTGATGAATATTATTTAATTATTTTAATCTGCCAGTAACAGAATTGGGAAATTAGTACCATATACAACCTTCTAAAATGATATAACCTAATTATGTCAAAATGACTTTTTTCTTATGTCATGTCATAACAGGGTTTTGGGTTGTGGTTGTTGCTTGTTTATTTGTTTGTTTGCAACAGGGTAGCCTCAGCTGGCCTGAAACTCATTATGTAGACAAGACCAGTCTTGATCTCACTGAGATCCACCTACCTCTTTTTCTTGAGTGTTGGGATTAAAGGCATGTGCTACCATACCTGGCCATAACTGGTTTTGTACAAACACATACTTCACCAAATACAGAAACTTCAGTAATATATTTCAGCTCTCTTCACAACAGCGAAGAGCTGGAACCAACACAAATGCTCCTTAAGCAATGACTGGATAAAGAAAATGTGGTACAACACAATGGAGATCTATGCAGCGGTAAAGAAAGATGAACTTTGCAGGTAAATGGATGGAACTAGAAGCCATTATGCTAAGTGAAGTAATGCAGTCCCAGAAAATCAAAGGATGAATGGTATCCCTCATTTGTGGATGCTAGCACCAAATCCTTAGTTGAATGGCAAACTGAGCAACGTAATGCTATATTTCTTTTTATCTAAAAGCAATTATGCTGTTATAGTGTGAATCTCTTAATGGGCTCTAGAATTAACCTACCACTTATTTTCAGATTTTTTAAATTTTGGTATATGGGTGGAGGATATGTATTCATATTTTATAATAATGAAAAATTAAAGGGAAAAATGAATTCTTAAACATGTTTTGGAATTAACATACAGTTTATTTTCAGAGGTCATAATTTTGGTATATGTGTGACATATATATGTAGGCCCATTTTAGAGCAATACAAAGGGGAGGGAACAACAACAATAAAATGACTGGGTCAAAGAACTGACTGAAACAGTTAACTTATGTCCAAAACAATAATCCTCTGCAGAGAAAAACTTTAAAAAGTCTGAGAAAAGGATGCAAGACATGTATGGCAGAATGCATGAACTTGGGTGGGGTAGGGGCATGGAAAGGGGAATGAGTCTAAATTGGACTGAGAAATGTTGTATGAAACACACAAAACATCAATAAAAATATTAAAAAAACAAACAAACAAACCATCCTCACTGTTTCCACAGTGTTTCAAACTTCAGATACTAGATACCTCGTTCACAAATTGCTTTCTATCTATACTGAAAGATACAAAGCAAACAGCCACAATGGAGATGTTACTCAGGGGTTGGAAATCCAGCATTAGTCAGCTTCCCATCACTGTGAAAAAATCCCTGAGAGAAGTGTCTTTAAGATCAGATAGCAGATAGCTTTATTTTGGCTCACAGTTTCAGTCAGACCTAGCTTAATGTTCCCATTGCTTTGAGCCTGGAACAAAGCCAAATATCTGGGAATAGATGTTAGAGGAGTTAGCTTCTTGTGTCCCCCTGCTCTTGGAGAGGCAAACCCTGCCTGCAGGGTTAAGGGGAAGGGGAGGAGGAGCCACCAGTGGCTTCTTGTGGGAGCTGACATAAAGTCTTGGCAAGCTAGCTGCCTGTGAAGACTTCTGCCCCACAGCTTGTCTGGCCTGGCTATTCGCCCAATGCAGACCCTTGGCCCTGCGGAGCTGGCCACCACTCCATTATGGCCACATTAATTCCATGTGTCAGGGACTAACCACACCCCGAGACAGATTCCACAGACAGGTGGCTTCCTGCAAGACTCTGTCCAGCCAAGACCCAGGTGGCAACTCCATACTCTCTTGACAGGTTGGTAGTCTAACAAGAGGACCCAATTCCAACCAATTCTGCTAGCACTCAACACTCAAAACACAAGCCTGATGGGCTTAACTTACACAAATGGAAATCATGTCACATGGTCATGGAGATTTGATGTACTGTTTACAGCCCATTCTTTGTATAGAAAAAATGATGTCATCTCTCTCAGCCAGTCCTAAACCTCTGCCTCACACCCCCTGTATACATCACTCACTATTGTCTCACGCACCCCTCCCCCATCTTGTGCTTGGGCCACAAGCAGGTGAGTCACAGGTTGATAAAAGCCATTCTCACCTAGGGGCAGAGTCAAGTGTGAAAGACAGGCAATTTAAAACAATGCAGTCACAGGTGGCCTGCCTCTACCTAAAAAGCTTCTATCATGTTATGGAGGGAGAATGGACAAGTTATCTCCTTCAAAGCCACACTCCATCAATCTACTTCCTCCAAGGAATCCCTACCTCAGAACAGCTCAATTAGAAACTCATCAATAGATTATTTCCTTGGAAGTATCAGAGCCTCCATGATCCAAGCACCTGCTTTGAAGAGCACACTGTTAACACCTGAATCTTCAGGAGATGCTTCAGATCCAAGCCATAAAAAAAGGGGCTTCCAAATGGGTAAAACCTTCAACTTTCTGGCCACTTAAATTCTATCAAGGAGAGCAGACAAGGAGCTCTGTCTTCCTTCCACAATGCCTCGAAGAAAATGGCCTGGAAGAGTGGCAGCACCTACTGTTAACCCTCACAAGTCCAGTTTAGACAGTGAGAGGCAAACATTCTGGGACAGACCAGAGAGCACATATTTTAGGTTTTCTGGGGCATATTATGATTACTATCCCAACTATTCCATCCCATGAGGCAGAGGGATGGCTATAGATATTATGTAAAGAAATGAATGTGGCTATATTTCCATAACACTTTATTTATGGACATTAAAATTTGAATTTCATCTAAAAAAAAAAAAAAAGAAGATCCCTGGCTCTGATTTCCAAACTTAATATGCTGATTGAAACATTCCCTACATAGGACATAGAATGAAAATCTGGAAGCTAACACTGTAACTAACATTGTTAGTTACTATACTGAATAAATTGCTTAGAAACAAAGAGCTAAGACTGGGTTTTCTTTTATGTATACATATCTAGTGTGCTGGATAGTTTTAGTGTCAACCCGACCCTCTGGATTTGGGGAGACTTAATTGGGGAATTGCCTACATTGGACTGGCCTATGGCCACATCTGTGGAGTATTGTCTTGATTGTTGAGTGATGTGGGAGAGCCCAGCCCATTATAGGTGGTACCACCTATGGGCAAGTTGTTATGTATTGTATAAGAATGCCGGTTGGGCATGGGCCAGGGGAGCAAGCCAGTTAGAAGCATCCCTCCATGGCCCATGATTCAGCTCCTGCCTACAGGTTCCTGCCATGGGTTTCTACATTGGGCTCTTTCAGTGATGAACTGTGACCCAAGAGATGTGAGCCAAATATACTTTTTCCTCCCCAATTTGGTATTGGTCAGAGTGTTTTGTCATAGCAATTGAAAAGAAACTATAACATCTAGCAATGAAGAAAACCCATAGTAAATATCTTCAGGAAAGGTTCCAGTTTTCAGTCATCAGAAAAACTGCTTGCTTATGTAAATTAGTATCAGAATTTGGGCAAAACAAACTCTCTTAGTCACAAAAAGTGTTAATGTGATATTTTTGATTCTTAGTGTCAAAAAGGAGCTCTCATTAAGAAATGATTTTATGACTTTAATTCTAGCACTGGGGAAGCAGACACAGGTTCTCTGTGAGTTCAAGGTTTGATGTAGATAGTGAGTTGCAAGCCTGTTGGGGCTAAAAGGAGATAGAACAACAACAACAAAAAAGAAATGATTTATATTAACCTTCATATGTCTTCACTAGAATCAGTCTCAAAACAATAGCTGCTCAACTTTGTGTCTGGACAGTGGAAAAGAAAATGCCCAGAGTCACCCATTGAAGGATTTTTATTTACTTAATTAATAGCCACAGAAGTAGACTTGATACACCAATTTAAACAGAGAAATTTATTTAGAATTTGGAAGAAAGCTTTGAGGAAGACTTAGAAAAAAATTATGCATCAAATTACTTATCTGAAACCCAGCTTTCAAAATTAATTTAAAATGTGTCTAATGTGTATGCATGTTTATGTGGGCAAATGTATGGGGCACATGTGTAGGTATGTGCATGTATGTGTGTGTGTATGTAGACAAATATGTCTGCATATATGTGGAAGACAGAGACAGCTTTGGGTTTCTTTCCTCTGCAGGCATTGTTGACCTTGTTTTTTTACTGAATTTTTGCAACTTTCATTCAACAGAATTTGATGGTATTTAGATCATCTCACATATCTATCTTGACCTCTTACTCCACCTGGGAACCTGTAGTTAGTCTAGGGTGGCTGGCTAACAAATCGTAATGATTCATCTGCCTCTATCTCTCTTCAAATCGGGAAGCACAATTGTGCGCCACCATGCTTGTTCTTTATGTGTTGGTTCAGGGAATCAAGCCCAGGCCTTCATGCCACAACTGGAAGCTTACTTAATGAGCCATCACCCTAGCCCCAATTAAAATTTTTTAATAATCAAATACAGTTCCAAGATAGAAGTCTTCATAATTATATTTGTTTTATTTTTTAGATTTTTAATTTATTTTTTTAATATATATTTTGTACAAGATTTTCAAATCTAGACCCGTGTTCCCCACCCTATGCCCCCACCCCACCAGAGCTCATGTATTCTATCAAACACGCTTTTCATTTCTTTCTCAGTCTTTCTCAATATTCTCCATGTAGAAGTTGACTGTTTTGAGCAGAAGTTCACTATTTCAGTCAGTTCTTTGATGCAGTCCTTTCTGTTGTTGTTGTTGTTGTTGTTGTTGTTATTGTTATTGTTTCCAATATGCATCACTCCCAACTGCTTGGACAAAAGCTCAAGGGGCCAGGCACAAGAAATACTTACAAGTAGGTAACTGGCAACAGCATCCACAGATGAGGGATACCATTCCTCGTTTGTTTTTCTGGGACTGTGTTACTTTACTCAGCATGATGTCTTCTAGCTCCAGCCTTTTCCTGCAAAGCTCATGATGTCTTGCATAGCTGCTGTCTGATTTAGGAAGTCTTTTCCTATGCCTATGTCTTATAGTCTGCTGCCAACTTTTTCTTCTATCACCTTCAGAGTTTGGGGTTTCATGTTGAGGTCCTTAATCCATATGGAGTTGACTTTTGTACAGGGTGAGAGGTAGGAGTTTAATTTCATTCTTCTACAAGTGGTGATCCAGTTTTGCCAACACCACTTGCTGAAGATGCTGTCTTTTCTCCATTGTGTCTTCTTGGCCCCCTATGAGATAGCTGAAATTGTATGTGTTCAACTTTGGATCTTCAGTTTTATTCCATTGGTCAACAGGTCTGTTTTTGTGCCAGTACCAGGCTGTTTTTATGACTATAGCCCTGTAGTATAGTTTGAAGTCTGGTATAGAGATTCCCCCTGTGTAGCTCTTTTCAGTCAGGGTTGTTTTGGCTATTTGGGGTCTTTTGTTTTTCCAAATGAATTTAAGGACTTTTTTCCCAAGCCTGTGAAGAAACTCTTGGGGATTTTAATTCAGATTGCATTAAATCTATACAAGAGTTTGGATCTATACAAGAGTTTGGGTAGAATGGACATTTTTTTAATTTTTTTTAAATTTTATTTATTTCTGTATGTGTATGAATGTACTGTCTGCATGCAAGTCTGTGCACCCATGTCATGCAATGCCGCAGAGGTCAGAAGAGGGTCTCGGATTCCCTTGGAACTGGAGTTCTCCTGGAATTGGAGTTTCAGATGGTTCTCAGCCGCCATGTGGGTGCTGGGGATCGAAGCTGGATCCTCTGTAAGAGCGGTCGGTGCTCTTTACCACTAGGCCATCTCTCCAGTCCAGAATGGACATTTTTACAATGTTG
>VZQC01004703.1:122054-142772 GCA_009823505.1 Rhizomys pruinosus
ATTATTCTACTTCTGAAAATCTTAACCATTCATTGTTTTTTGACCAAAGAGTATTTTTATATTTTTTTTATTTCTCAAGTTCTACATAAAGTCCTTTTTATGTATTAAAATGGATAGATATTAAAGAAGATGTAAGATTTTAACAACTTTATCAATGAGAAAAAAAAGATCACAGTCTGGATTTAAAGAAATGAAATAGGTGGAAACTATTCTCAGATTCTGGTAAAGCATTGACAGAGGATCATAAAACACACATAAAAACACATTATGGAAATTTTCAATAAGTTGCATAATAATTAAATAAATTAAATATTTTTATAGAAAACAAAGTAAAAAATAAAAGTGTAAAATCCACCAGGCTTATCTTTATTTTCCCTTTGTGAAGAAGAGAAATATCAGAAAATTTAGTGCAATTACATAATAATAGAAGATAGATAAGATAACTTCAAGGCTATACCTTAGGGACTGGAGAGATAGCTAAGTGGTTATGAGCTCTTGCAGAGGACCTGAGTTCAATTCACAATACCCATCCCTGCCTGCTCCCACCACCTATAAATCCAGGCCCAAGGGATAAATGCTCTCTTCTGAATTTAATGCACACATGAACACACACACACACACACACACACACACACACACACTAAAAATAAAAATAGCCAGGTGTGGTGGCTCACACCTTTAATCCCAGAATTCAGGAGGCAGAGGCAGGTGGATCTCTATGAGTACAAGGCCAGACTGGTCTACATAGGGAGTTACAGGACAGCTGGAATTGCAGAGAGACCCTGGCTCAAAAAGACCAAAAATTATAATAAAATAAATCTTTTTAAAATTAATATATTCTGATGCAAACTCACTACTAGAACTGAGGAAATGTATCCACCTTCCCACACTGAGAGAAAATGGTTAAGCTAGCAATCAAAGTTCTCAGCGAATGGGGCAAGCTGAAGTGTATATGTAAGGGTCTGTCTTCATTGGTAGCTTGGTGGGATTTACATTAAGGCACACATCTCCAAGTATATCTATGTAAGTGTTCCCAGACAGGTTTTATTGAAGAGATAAAACTCACCCTGAATGTAAGTGACATTGTGTCATGGGTTGGAGTCTCAGGCTGAACAAAAGTAGAAATCAAAAGGACCAGAAGTGTGCATTTCTTTCTGCTTCCCCACTATGGACGCAGTGTGACCAGCTCCCTCATATTCTTGCCTCCATGCCTCCCCCCACAATGAGTCATGTAATAAAACACATTCTGTTTTAATGCTCATGCTTCTTGGTGTTTCCTGAAGACTACATTTTATGAGAGTATTGATGAGTGTGATGAGCACAGCATCAGTGAAAAGTTCAGTGCCAAGATCCCCCACACAATAGGTTCAATAATCTCTTTTTTTTTTTTTGTCTTTTCAAGTCAGGGTCTCTCTGTAGCCCTATCTGTCCCGGAACTCTGTAGACCAGGCTGGCCTTGAACTCACAAAGATTCTCCTGCCTCTGCCTCCCAAGTGCTAGGATTAAAGGCATGCGCCACCACGCCCGGCCAATAATCTCTTATAATACTTTCAAAACACACTCTTTCAACAGTGCTCTCATTTCTTGTTGTTTTTTTTTTCCTTTTGTAGTTTATGTATTTCATGTGCAAGTAGGATGGGTCAAATGCCTTTGAATAATATATTCTTATCTTGAAGAAAGTTATCAATATTATTCTACTTTTATAGAAAAAAATGGTGTTGGGGAAGAATCAAAATCATTTGGAAAGTTTGTACACAATGAATGTGCCCTTAAAAGGGTGATGGCTTGCCTTTTTTCTTAACCTTTTTTGAAATGCTGCTACCTCAGGTCACAGTCAGTGCTTCATATGTGACTCCTGTTTATATTTTCCTCGTCATTGGAAGAACACAGCACAGCTTTCAGTACTGGAATTTTCTTATATTTCCTGAGATCTGTCATTTATTTATGTCCTTTTAAGTTTCGCATATACATAAGTTGCATACCGACTACCTTAACTCCTACCTCTCTACCACCACTGTCAAACTCCCTCCTCACAAATCTCTCATTTGTGTCTATTCATTTTACTTTGTGCCCCTCAAAATTAACCAGAACATTTGTGTGACTGGATTTGGAGCTATCTGTTGGACCCCAAGAGGCTCAGCAAAAGATACACAACTATTGTAAATGATAAAAACGTATAGCTATTCAAGACCCTCCCCACTTTTTGACAGATTATTGATGAAGCTGGTCTTGTGTGGGCCCACTGCAGGTAACCACAGTTGATGTGACTTAATGATTACTATAGTTGTATTTAGACTTCACCTATTTTCATGCCCTTACTTTATTTTGTTGGCAATGTTTCCTGAGCCATGATGTGGTGTAAATGACTGTTTGGACTTGAGCCCACATCAATGACTTATTCTGTATCTTGGGCAGCCATGCATCTTTTTCTTCACAACTGTTCATTGAAAGGAGAAGCCCCTCTGATTAAGACTGGGGACCACTTTTCTTTATGGGTAAAAACATAGATATTTAAACATTTTATTTTTTTTAATTCTTTAAAAAAATTTTTTTATTTATTTCTGTATGTGTATGAATGTACTGTCTGCATGCAGGTTTGTGCACCTGTGTTGTGCAATGCCTCGGAGGTCAGAAGAGGGTCTCGGATTCCCCTGGAACTGGAGTTCTCCTGGAATTGGAGTTTCAGATGGTTCTTGGCCACCATGTGGGCGCTGGGGATTGAACCCGGGTCCTCTGCAAGAGCGGTCGGCCTCTTAACTGCTAGGCCATCTCTCCAGCCCCAAAACATAGATATTTAGAAGACAGTTTGCTACTAGCTATAACACTACATTTCTAAAGTCTATGATTTCAGTTATATGTATTTTGTATTTTCATAGATTTTTGTTTATATTGATAATACTCCTTCAGTCTTCTGATGCTTTTTCTATTCCTTCTGTGTCATTGTCTAACTCCCAAGTACCTTATATGATTGTGTAATCTATATTTTAAATGTCACTTCTTACTATTTTTCTCATAATTGAAATGATTGAATTTGTGCTTCACGTCCTCTTTGTTGTTTTGGGGTGGAGGCAGTTGGTTGGTTGGTTTGCAGATTTTTGAGACAGAATCTCCATGCAGCCCCAGCTAGCTTAGTACTCTCCCTATATATCAGGCTGTCCTGAATGAAACTCCGAGATCTACCTGCTTCTGCTTTCCAAGTGTTGGCATTAAAGGCACATGCCACCATGTCCAGCCTCCATCCTTGTTTTTATGTTTTTCTTTGGCAACACAGAGACTTCACTGATGGCCTTCCTCATGTGACAAGTACTCAACACGGAATAAGGTCCTCAGTCCTCTTTTTACTTATTATTTTAAGACCATCAAGTTATATTACCTAGAATGTCCTTGAACTCAATGTTGTAATAAGGTAGGTCTGGAATGTCATATCCTCCTGCTAAGTCTCCCAAAGGATGAGTATTACAAATCTGCAACACCTGACCCAGCCTGTTGTAAGGCAACTTTTTACTTACTAAAGGATTCTATAATGTTCACATTTGAATGGTTCCTTTTAGATGAGAATTAATTACGATTATTTCAATTATTAAAAAAATGTTTGTTTGCACACTAAGTTGCTGATGGTGGCTTGTAACTACCTCAGTACCCTACCTAAGACAAGCACTGAACTTGCAATCCTATATCCTCTTTCGAGCAGCAAGGATAAAGGTCTGTACCATCATACCCAGGTGTGCTTCAAATTCTTTAGTAAAAAGTTTCCAATTTATATCTTATCTACCCTTTTTTTTACCTAATTATCTTATTTACTAATCCTTGGCATCTTTGTGATGGATTTTCCATAGAGATGATACTATTATTTGAATGATATTAGTGTTTATATAAAATAGGCCCAGAGGAGCTCAATTTTCCCTCTTATAACATAAGGACACACTAACATGTAATCTATAGGATTGTAAGCCATTTCAGACCTTGCTTCAGTTAGTGTTTTGATCTTGGATTCCCCACCCTCCAGAACTGTTAGAAAAAATAATGTTGTTTATTGGACGTCCAAATTCTAACATTTAGTTATAACAGTCTGAGAATGCAATTACTTAAGATGATGGAAAGCACTTACTTAAGTTCATTACAAAACATAATGTTAGAAATTTATAATGTCTTATTGAAGTTCCATAAGTGTGCTGCATCTACAGATAGATGTGTTTATATAACAAATCAAGAGCTCTATATTTTACAACTAAATCATTCATATAATCTGTAGACAAATCTGGAAACACAGCATGCCATGCTATCATTCATATAATCTGTAGACAAATCTGGAAACACAGCATGCTGCGCATGTCTATCCTGTAAAATGGTACTGCTTTATTCCTATGTCCTTCAAATTAATTATCTTGCATTCTAATGATCTGCTTGCTTGCTTTTGAGATTCAATAAAGAGAATCAATTATGTATTTGGCTAAAATCAGGCTGGTTTAATTGAAGATTTGATGAGGATTATCATGATTGCCTCTGCATGATACTGATTCTCATTACTGAGAAGTGTTCTAATATATAAAACTATAATTTATTTATCTTTCTTATTAATAAAAGGCATTTGAATATTTTCAGTTTGGGATGTTACAAATTTCATAAATGTGCATATTATGACATATTTAAAGATATTTTGGCACAATATACTTACATTTCTATTACATATACTCCTACAAATACATTTCAGAGTTATCATTCACTCATATTTTCAATGTAAGCTATTTTGTCAAGATTATTATTTTTGTGTAGCTACAGTATTCATATGAAATGTTTATTGACTATAAAGACAACATTTATTTTGTAATTCTGCTCTGTGCAATTACTGTGCTAATAAAATGTCATTCATAATTAAATGTATTGGTTTTTCTGGACTATCTGTAGATACTCATGTGAGTGAGTGTTGTAGAGAGCACCACAGCATTGAGGACCTGTCCAACACTGTTTTGAAAACAGGTTCTTACCATATTGTAAAGTAAGTTTTGTTATTTCATGTTGCATTATCAGTTTGATTCTTAACAAATGGTATTATTTCAACTATTGCAAGCATGGAACTGTATTATTCATTTCAAGTTGCTTACCTAAGGACTACTTCAGGCAATGGACTTTTATTGTGACGTTCAGACACCTCCTGTCATTGTTGACATTTTTCTAAATACCAGTTCTGTGTTGATTTTAAAGCCTTCAAAAAGACACCACATATTTTGTCACATGACTTGAGGAAATCAAGTTGATACTGAAGCTTTGTCCCTATTAGCAAGCTTCCATAGTGACAATGATCCTATACCAGCTGCTGGGTGAGAAAAGTTATCAACAGTCTTGCTCAGCCCTGAGCCCTGGGATCTACAATATTGACTGGTCTCACAAGGTACACATATTGGCGCAATAATGGCATAATTGTTATGAAAGTAACCAACTTCTTGATGGGACTTAAGGCCCAGTCACAGGATACAACTCATGCTTTTTTACTGTAAATCTCTGCAAGAACCCTGTGTCTGAAGTTCATAGGCCCTAGTGGAAAATCTTCTACTTTTATTTTGCTAAATTAACATAGCAACAAACTGCCTTCTAAGTATTTATTTTATACCCATGCTTTAGTGCAGCTATCAGCTTTCATAGAAGTAGTTTGATTTTCAGTGGATGGTGGTTAATATAGAGACTCACTGCAATGTAAGTGGTGGTGCAGTACTCAGGCCAAAATGTGACATCTGTAACACACGCACACACACACAAACACACACACCTGATCAAGGATAAGAGAACATCATGAGAGAGGGAGTAGAAAGATTTTAAGAATCAGATGTTGAAAAGGACTGATATGAAATGTCTTTTTGACAGGACAGAGCCATAGAATTCATGAATTCACAGTACCTGCTGCTGCCAGCACAAGACCTATGCACGATTAGACCAGTTAAAATTTCATCATGGAAAGGGGAGGCACTTACCAAGCTCCACCTCTAGCTAAGAGCTTCTGACAGTTGATGTCCTCAAGAGGAGGGAGAATCAGTTTTATTTCTCAGGAGTGTGGCCCCTTGTAGTTTTCTCAAGCTCCAGTGGATTACCCTATAGCCACATGCAAATGGCATGAATCAAATTAATCAGCATATGTTAAAAAGAAGACATGAAATTTGGAGGGTGATTCAATGGACAGGGACTCAGTGGAGGGAGTCTTAATGGGGGTGTCTGGGAGGAGATGGAGTGAGGGAATGGGGAGAGTGGTGTGGATATGATCAAAATACTTTGCATGCATGAGTGAAATTCAAAGGATAAAAATACATTTCAAAACATTACTTTCAGTTTCCATATTCTATTTTCAACAAAATTGGGATCTTGGAGAACTTTTTCATTAATTTTTCCACTATTCAGAATCATTTTGGAAGAGCTCTCCGATGAACATTTGTTCAGTAACTGCAGAAGCGGTTTTATTGTTTTGTTGTTTAAAATTGTGTTACATTGGCATTCATACACTCCATATTACCTGGCCAATTTCCATATGCTGATTATGCCCAGGTGACTTGAATTTGTGAAACAAAGTAAAATTGATCTTCATTGAAAACTAGTGTGTGGTGATATGAATAAATGTGAATTGGACAAAATCATATGCTGTAGATACAAAAGAATACCTCTTCTGGAAGAATGGGTAGAATGTCAAATGTCCTCTAATCTCATGAATCATGTGCTAAAGTCTTGGCTCATCTCTCATGGACTTTGGTAAAATGATTACACCCTGAATACTCCAACCTAGTCAAAGAATTAATCACTTGATGCATTCATATTATGATGGTGCTATTGAGAGACAGAAATTAAGATGGTGATCTCTCTCTCTCTCTCTCTCTCTCTCTCTCTCTCACACACACACACACACACACGCACACATACACACACACACATATTTAGGAATTAGGGGAGCCGAAAGGGATTTATGTAACGGTGAGAAAAATACCTCTATGAATCTTCTCTTCCAGGAAAGCAATGAGAATACTGACATAAACAGTGAACATCAGCTTTTTCAGAACTCTGGCAAGTACAAAAATAAATGCTTAAAAACTTTTAAAAATAAATAAACTTGTTGAAATTTGGCAAAAACAGTAGGTCCCATGGCATTTTAATTCTGGGTATCACTACTGCATTGCCATCTCTGTGGTAGCTTTATAAAGACACTGTTTTATGGGTTCTAACTCTGAATACCAGCAGCATTACATCCATCACAGAAGACACAAAGAGATCAGATACAGATCTTCAGAAAGCCCCATTCCAAGTTTGTCATCTTATGTGTATCCACTTTAGAAATGGCTTATTTTCTTTTTTTTTAATTTTCATTTTTTATTGTGCTTTGTGTATTTCATACATCATTTTCCAATTCAGTTCAGGCATATTTCCCTTTCCCTTCCCCCCACCCCACCCTATCCCATCCCAGATCATGCATTCTGCCACAACTGTCCAGAATCTTTCTCTCAGTTTTTTTCATTTTTTAACAATAAGTGATAATTTATGAGTACAAGCATCCTTCATGTAAAACCAATTTGCAAAGAGTTGTGCCCAAACCCACACAGCCCATGGGTCCCACCATCCAGAAGGGGGGGGGCTTGTATGTTCAATCAAATTGATCAAATAAGTGTCCAGACTATATTGCTGTAGTTTTACCATTCACCCCAATCACAGCCCTTACATTCTACCACGCCCCCTCTTCTGCAGATGTTTCCCTAGGCTTAGACGAGGGGCACAGGTGGATGAGAAGCAAAACAGTCTACTTTCTCTGGAGCTGTTCTTTTGGACTCTGGTCAATTCTGGCTGTTTCCTTTCATGGGCTGACAGTTTGTCTAGGAATAACCTTCCAATCCTACTAGTGAAGCACAAGCAATTAGATATATAGGTATTTAAACAGTACTACTTGTTATGGTAGGTTACTTTGGTATAGACACAGATGTTTGGATGGTATGTTAATCCATGAATTACATTTTTTTCTGTTAAATATGACAGGGTCTTACTGTGGCTTACAACATCTCCTAACCACTAGAGGATGTAAGCTTGTGGCATCAGCCATGTGTTATTCCTCCAAGGAGAGAGCTAATAGCCAATTAGATTTGGGATATACAGGCATATGGCTGCCTCTGTTGCACAGTATTTCCAGGCAGGTGAGGTGTAGCTGGTGCTGACGGAGGAGTCTTGCTTGACTCAAGGAGACCCATATTTGCTTTATTGCTTTAGTGGCCTTTAGTAAAACTCTCTGGTATTCCAAAGACCATATATCTTTCCCATGTTAATGTCAGGTCTTCAACACCATGGCCTTATCGCCTCTCTTCTTGCAGGTATCCCAGTTTAGAGGCAAGGAGCCTTTACCTTTTTGGGGGGCTTGGATCCCCTGGCCAACATCCCCATTGGTAGAATAATCCATTGCTGATGTCAGAGCTCCTGTATTAATATATTTTGCTTAAGTGCATAGCTTAAGGAGACTTTAGTATTATATTTGGTTCTGAACAGAGAATAATCCTTTTCACAGTTCCTATGACTATTAGTCAATTAAAGAAGGCAGTTTTACTGGTTTTATAAGAGATTACCTCTATAACAGTTGGCTCCAATTTACAGTTGGAGAACTTCATCATCATATTTCTCCTTGTTCTATGGGGGGGGGGTAAGAAAGTCTCTCATATTAAAACCTTTGCGGCACCTAGAAGGTAAGTTTCGTTAAGACTCATTATAAATAGTTGTTACAAGTAGGATCCACAGAGGGGTTTGATGTTTGTAGCAATCTGAGGCTTTTCTTCCTTTCAATCTTCAGCCGGGCCAGTCTTTCTGTTGGCACTTTCTGGTACATCCTACTTAATGCAAAGCTGTATCTTTTCTTTCTCAGCCATTAAGTTGGTGACATTTTCACCTGTTGGAACATACAAATCTTTTCCCATAGTTAGTTTTAAGATTTGAATTGCAAGGTTTTTGACAAAAAGGTTTCATATCTATTTGTATCCCCCCCTCTTTTTTTTAGGTTTTTGTTTTTTTGACCCATGAGTCTCCAGAAGGCAGTTGTATTATACATACATATAGGGTGGAATCAAGGCACAGATTTCATCAAATTCACCCATGGTGTTTTGGGTGACTATATGTGATTAATTTGGGAAGCAAACTTAAATTTTAAGTTAAATCATCCTATATGTGAAAGAGAATGCTATAAGGTGATACTGTACAACAGAAAAATTATAGAGAATATTTGCATGTGCCAATCCCAAAGTTATTGTTATACAGATTTTAAGTAGAACAAATGTGGAAAACAGCAATTTATAGCTCCATTTAACTCAGATGCATTACCGTTTTTATCAGAGCCTGTAAACCAATGTTGTTTAATATACACATATTTACTTTTACTAAGTCCTAAAACACCATGTAACCTGTAGACAGAGTCTGGGTAAAACTGGATATTTGTTGAACTCACGTCAATTAAATATGCATTAATTGAATATACACCCGTGTTCCTCTCCCGCTCCTCCCACCCCTCCCGATTCACCATTTCAGTCAGTTTTCTGATGCAGTCTTAATGGCTTATTTTCAAAGTAGGAGTTACTTTATTTTGATTTTGTTTTTCCTTTGTTGCTTACTTTTGATTCATATACAGACTACTGGGGATAAAAATGCCTACATCCAGGCTGGAGAGATAGCCAGCAGTTAAGAGTGCCAATTGCTCTTGCAGAGGATCCAGGTTCAATTCCCAGCACCCCCACGGCAGCTGAGAACCATCTTTAACTCAATTTCCAGGGGAATCCAACACCCTCTTCTGACCTCCATGGCATTGCACGACACAGGTGCACCAACCTACATGCAGACAGTACATTCATACACATAAAAAATATATAAAATAAAATAAAGTAAAATGCCTACATCCAGGGAGGTTTATTTTAAAAACCCCATAATTATTTCATAAGACTATAATGCCAGCTGCTAGAAAAAAGTTAAATGGAAGATTTACATACTGTTATAGAGTTTTAAATCAATTGTAAAAATTACCACAAATTTTTGGTGTATAGGAAGAAAAATTTTTCTAACAATTTTGGAGACAAGTGCTAAATCTAGTTACTGTCAGAGTAGTGCTCCTCTGGAAGAATATCAAGCATTCCTTCTTTGCCAGGTAGATGTCAGCATTACTGGGCATTCTTTGACTTCTCATTGCATCACTCTAATCATGTCTCTGCTTTGCATAATTGTCTCCCCATTCCGTGTGCCTCTGCTCCATGTATCCTTCTTTTTTTTAATTTTATTATTTTTGTATGTGTATGAATGTACTGTCTGCATATAGGTTTGTGCACCCGTGTCATGCAATGCCACGGAGGTCAGAAGAGGGCGTTGGATTCTCCTGGAACTGGAGTTAAAGACGGTTCTCAGCCACCATGTCGGTGCTGGGGATCAAACCAGAGTCCTCTGCAAGAGCCGTTGGCGCTCTTAACCGCTAGGCCATCTCTCCAGCCCCAATATATCCTTCTTATAATCACATCATTCCTTAGATTTTGAGTCTACTCTAACCCAGAATGATTTTGTTTAATATTAACTAATTATATCTACATGGGCTCTACTTCCTAATAATGTCATACATTGAAGTACTAAGAAGGAAGTGAATGGATTCCTTTTAAAAGAACAATATTCAATAAAGTAAAACCTGAAAATAATAGTTTTAAGGGATTTTTGGAAGGTCTGTTATTTGTGGGAATCAGGGAGGCTGTACCGATGAGGCTCTACCTCCATGTAAGGCTGCATGCATGACCAAAACAGGGTTAGAAAGACTATAATGTCTCTGAGGAATTCCATGTCTACGCTAGCAGAAAAGAAGATGAAGCAGATGAAGATAAAATGCTTCACCACCAAGGACAAGTTCCATTCACATACACTGTCCTGACCAATGCATAGACTTACTAGATCAAGGTATTTAAGTCAAAATATTAAATGTCTTTCTAAATATTAGAGAAATAGTAGGTTTCTGAGCAAGATCACAGTAGTTGTAATGCTACAGGTATTATAGACTTTGTAAAATTAACTCAAAATAAACATTAAAATAAAAATAGAAGGTAACATACAAAGCAAAAAATATAAGAAATAAAATATTGTCAACAAAACCTGAAGATATTAGAAGAATTTGATTTATAGGGTTGCCATTTCTAATTATTTAGAAAGAGGTTTTCAAAAAGTATAAAGAAATGAGCCTGATGTGGTAGCTTACAGCATTAGTCCCAATACTCCAGAGGCAGAGACAGGTGTATCTCTATGAGTTGAAGGCCATCCTGGTCTACATTGTGAGTTCCAGGCTAGCTGGGGCTACAAGGAGACCCTATCTCAAAAAGATCCCCCCAAAACAAGTATAAGAAAATGAGATATATTATAAATGCAATACCAAGGAAGAGGCACAGAGGAATAGCACATAGTGATGTTGCATAAAGTGTCTCTAATAATAGCTGGTGGTCAGAGAGGGAGATAATGCCCCAAAGAACTCTCAAGCCTGAGGAGAAGCACAGGAGGGTTTATGAAGTCTAAAGCCACAATTATATCATGTCAGGGGCAAAGCAAATAAGCTTCAGATACATCAGATCACCATAGTTAACAACAAACCAGTAGGGGGTCAATTAACAAAGAGGTTTTCAGTAAAAACAAGTTTCCTAGAATTGTATCATGGAGATGCTAGGAGAGGGCATTCTACCTGGCTATTTGTGATTCCCAGTATTGTAGAAACAATGTACCTCCTGAAACTATAGGCCCAGCCTTCAGAGGACCAGTTCTGTTGGCTGACTGCAGTTAGAGCAGGGGGCAGGTACGCAGAAACACAGGGTGAACAAAAGTCAGCTAGAATAAAATAAAGTTAGTTTTTTTTTTTGTTGTTGTTTTTTTTCCATTTCAACAAACATGATAATGGAGACCTCACAAGAGGAGAAATCAGTCAACAGAAACTGTGGGCTAGGATATGGCCACTGACCTACTGGACAGAGATTTTATTTTATTTTTTTCAAACAAAAATTATTTTTTTTCCTCTTTTATTTGTTTATTTTTTTAAGGGATTCTACAATATAATAGCACAGTTGTTTTTTTCTTCAGATAACATTGACGTTATTCAGTTTGCTGTACAATTAGGCAATTGGTGCATTCTTTTGGAGTGAGCCAAATTATTAAGCTTAAGCATGAATGTAAGTAACATTCATGTAAAACCAATTTGCAAGTATCTATGTCCAAATTTTGAACAACCCAAGGTTCCCATAGTCCAGTTGGAGAAGCTTGTATGCACAGGCATGTTCATCAAATAGGAGTCCAGTCTATATTGCTGTAGTGTCATGATTAACCCCAATCTCTCCACAGCCCTTACATTCTACCACGCTTCCTCTTCCACAAGTTGTTGCCCAGGCTTTGGGAAAGGGTCACAAGTGGTAAGAAGCAAAAGAGTCTATTTTCTCTGGAGATGTCATTTTGGACTCTAGTCTGTTCAGGTTGATCCCCTTCATGGGTTGACAGCTTATCCAGTGATACCTTTTTTATCCTACTAACCAAGCACAAGCAATTGGATGTACAGGCATTTAAGCAGTACTAATTATTATGGCAAGCTAAGCTGTGAGCATAGACACAGATGCTTGGATGGTATGATAATCCACAAACTGTGGTTTCTCTATAAAGGGTGACAAGTTCTTACTGTGGCTTATAACATCTCCTAACCACTAGAGGACATAAGCTTGTGGCATCCACTGTGAGTTATTCCTCCAAGGAGAGAGCTAATAGCCAATTAGATTTGGGATATATATACACACACACGAGTGGCTGCCACTGTTGCACAGAATCTCCAGGTAGTTGAGGTGTAGCTGATACTGATGGAGGAGACTTGCTTGTCTCAAGGAGACCAATATTTTGTTGTATTGCTTTAGTAGCCTTTGGTAACGCTCTCTGGCATTTCAGAGGCCAGTTGTACATTAGCAAATGATGTCTCAAAACATTTTTTTCATGCTCACACCAGGTCTTCAACAACAGGGACTTACCACTTACCACCTTTCTTCTTGCATATATCTCACATATAGGCAAAAGGCCTTTATAATTTGGGGGTCTTGGATCCCCTAGCCAACATCTCCTAGGCAGGATAATTCATTGCTGATGTGAGAGCTTTCCTGTATTAATATGTTTATTTGGCTCTAAATAGAGAACTGTCCTTTCACAGTTCCCTATGCCTATCAGTCAAAGTAAAAAAGGGTAAGTTATACCAACTGTTTTATAAGAAATTTACACTAATAATGTTGGCTCTAATTTAGTTAGGGATGACTTCATCTACCATCGATGTTTTCTTTTTTCCTATAAAGGAAAGAGGTAGGAATCTTAGTTCTTTCAGCATTTGGAGAAGGTAAACTTCATTTAGGGCCCATTATAAAGGTTAAACCCCAATAGAAGTCAAGAGAGATGCTCGATGTCTGTGACTTTGGCAGTCTGAGGTTCCTCTTCATTTAATTTCAGATGGTCAGCCTCTCTGCTGGCATTTCCTAGTCATCCTGGACAGCCATAAGTTTTACGTTTTCAGGCATTTAGATTGATGTTTTTACCCTGTGGGAACATACAAATGTCCTCCCATTGTTATTTTCAAAGACTCAAAATTGAAAATTTATCATAGTTTTGGAACAGAGAGTTTTCCAATTTGTATCCCAGAAGGGAATACACACCACCTCCCACTTCCTCTTTTGTTTTTTAAATTTTATGTTTGACAATATAGATGCCTCTAAATCTGATTACACATACCCATAAACAGGAGCCAAGCATAAGTTTTCATAAATTTTTACCTCAAGCGTTTATATTGATCTGTATGCTAACTTATTTGGGAGTAATTAAACTTAATTCCTTTAAATTGTCCTACACGTAAAAAAAGTCTTACAATGGATATTTGTCTAACTCAGAAAAATATAGAGACCATTTGTGTACATTAACCCCAAAGTTATTGTTGGAAGTTCAAACTACCCAACTCTATAAATAAAACAATTAACTTTTATATTCCCAATTAGTTCATTTTAAATGATATTCATTTCACCAAAACCTACACACCAATTTAACTAATGTTAAACATTTCACTAAGCCTTAAAGTAATCTATAATATGTGGACAAAGCTTGGGCATGAGTTGAGTCTGCCAAATAAATTTTACCCCAATATACATTTGCTCTGTAAAGCTAAATGAACTAGACTATGACTTTCAGAGAAAATAGTCCTTTAACTTATATGGATTATTTTGTATTCTTTATCTCAAAAAAAAAAAAAACTCCTAAAATTGTATTTTATTTTTATTCATTACCTTTAAACTGCAAATCTTACAAAGTGGATTTTTAATACTATCTTCCTCAAGCTCTCTGGCCTTCTTCAGGCACTGGTCTACGGAAACCTTTTAAAACTTTTCAATATCTAGCTCCTATTTTTTTAGAGTGCAAGTATCCTTTATGTAAAACCAAATTTGCAAGCCAGTGTTGCCCACAAACCACACACCCAAGGCTCCCACCATCCAGTCTAGGGGATTGTATGTACAACAAGTTGGTCCAAATAGTGTCAGTTCTATAGTTGCTGTAGTTTTTGCCATTTGCCCCAATGCGCAACCCTTACATTCTACACCTCCCCCTGCTTCTGCAGTTGTCCCCTAGGCTTAGTGGACAAGGATTTTAAACAAGGTATTCCATTCTAATTATAAATATATTCCCAAAAGCACACCAAATAGTCACACTGAAGAGAATTATGAGAAGGTTGATTTACAATATTGAAAATGACACGATAACGATGAATATATATATATATATATATATATATATATATATATATACAGAATTTCTGTGTCTCCAATTACAATAATTGAAAGGAGCTATTAATTTGGTAGACTTAAGAGCAAAGCTAAAATGATAGACTACAGAATCAGTGAAGTGAACATGATGGTTAGAAATTTGAGATTATTCAGGACAAGGAACAAAAGAAAAGGTAAAGGAAAATGCACCGTGCCTCAGTGAGTTCTTGGATACATTAAGAGCAACACAAGGCCAATAGTGCCCAAATGGTGCCCAAAGAAGGAGAGAAAAGGTTGTGTCTTTGAAAAGCTAGTGGCTGAAAGATTTAATTATTTGAGAAGTTTAATCTACACATTAAAGAAACTCAGTATGAACCAAGGAGAATCAACTCAAGGATGTCCACACCTTGACATATCACAGTCAAACTTTCAAAGGAGGAAGAAAAAAGAACAAATCATGATAAAGGCAAGGGGAAATATTCATTACTAGAAAAGATCCTTAGTAAATTTAACAGCTGATGTCTCACCGAAGGTAACTCAGTTCAAATGACATGCAAAATGGTAGGAAAACAAAAAAAAGCAGCAAACCTTTAAACATGAAGAAGATACTCCAGAAGCATATGGAGTGAAAGTAAGGGGTAAACTCACTACTATTTAGATTTTTGCATTGTCTTCTATGCTGAAAGTCCTAATGAATAAATGTAAAACTTTGAGAAGTTATAAATTATTGGGAATAAAGAAAAAATATAACTTAAGAAATAAAGTCCAGCTAAAATCACATCAACAAGTATAAATTACTTCAAAACACACTTTATAGAATTATGTAAAATTATATACTCTGAAAATGACAAAGCATTATTGAAAAATTAAAGAAATTTGAAATAAATATGTATCTTATTATTTTAGATAAATAATTTAATATTATTTAAGATAGCAGTATTCACTAACCAATTTAAATATCCAGTGAAATCCCTATGAAAATCCAAGTTAAGCTTTACTTCACACTAAAACCAACAAAGCAACTAACAAACAAAATGGTCACACCCTTAAAGAAAAACTGATTCTTCCTCAATATCTCAATACTTTGTATAAAATTCACAAATAAATGGTTTTAAAATCCCAAAGAATATACAAGCTTGTCTTAAAATTCAAAAAAAAAAAAAAGGAGAATATATTAGGAGAGCTCAGCATTTCAGGTTTTAAAACTTCCTATAAAGGCAATCATGAAAACACACGGCTGGTTTAAGTATGAACTTATACATCAATGGAATATAATTGAGGTTCCAAAAAACTCTTGCTTTATATTACAAGAGTTTCAAGACATCTTAATGGGAAAAGTAGTAATCCCTTGAACAAATGGTGCTAGTTCAGTAGATATTCTGTTGACAGGAAGCATTTAGCTTCCCCAATACCAAATGCAAAACTTAGATCAAAGTAGATAAAAGAAATAACAGTGAATTAAAAGTCTAAATATCTTCGAAGAAAACAGGAGTATATTTTTATGACATTGAATTAAGGAAAAGTTTCATAGATATGACATCAAAAGGATATGCAGGGAAAATGTTAATTTCTTCAAAAGGAAAATCATTTATATTGAAGATAATACAGCTAAGAAATGATAACGCATACACTGACTAGCAGTATTCTTTGTCATGTATAAAAATGTATCTGTGTCTAGAATAAAGAATATTTAGAATTAAGCAACAGAAAGACAACAAGATTTCCCCATGTAGTCTAAGGGGCTTGCGTGGGCTAGTAAAGAACAGACCTCTAAGGAAATCCCACCTCAGGATGCACTCTGCTTTATGGTAGATGTCATGTGAGAGACTGCAGGGCCAAGCTCCCACCACCATGGGCCAAGCTGCTTCATGCCTTCTGCACCAGGGAGTGGATGGTTTTCCCTGAAATTCTGAGCCATAATATAACTCCCCTGCCCTAAGTTGCCATTTCTGTCTGGTGTTCTATCACTGGGACAAGAAAAGTAACTAATACAATGATCAACTTCTTTAGGCAAATTTCAAGAGAAGTTAATATGAAATGGAAATAAATGCACGAAAGATTAAATCACCATCATTATTCATTAAAGGAATGGAAATCAAAACACTTCACATCCATTAAACTGATTATAATTAATAAACCCAAATAATTGGTATGAGTATAGTAAAATTAAGAAAACAATGCTTTTGTAAAGCTACGTACAAATTAAAAACCTCACATATTGATGTTTGAAATGTGTAATGATGCAGGGACTTCAGGAAAAATGATTATTTTTATTAACACATAGTTGACACATTACTGAGCAATTCCACTTTTAGCTGTCTACCTGAGAGAAATGAAACATAAAGTCACAGAAAAGGCTACATGCAATTATGCATATATACATAAGACAGGAAAGTAAACAAGTAAAATGTTTATCAATGAAAAATGGATAAATTTTCATGCACCTCACAATTGAGTATGATTTGTCAATAAAAATGAATGAAGCACAGCACACACAATGTAAATAGACTGTTGTCCAAGTTAATGAAGTTGTTCACACATTTCATAACTATTTACATGAAATGTCTAAAATAAGCATAAAGTAAATAAGAGGCTATCCAGTGCTTGTCTAAAGGCAGAGAATTAAGAGTACATAACAATAGTTAAAATGTTTCTTGTACGCATAATGAGAATCACTACAAGTTATAGTGTGGCTATGCAGATACAAATAGTGGCTAAGAACTACTTAACTGTATATTTTATTGCATATAAATTATGTATGAGTAAATTGTAAAAAGTATTACTAGTCTATGCTAAGCGCTACTGTATAATGATGTTAGAAGTATTTTCTTTAGTTACTAGAGATATCTTCTAATTTAATTGTACCCCACTAACAGATAATTAAAAACAAAACAAATAGAAGTTTAGTGAGCCCCTTAAGGTCACACTGTTAGCATAGTGAGAACAATATTATAAAACAAGTCTCCCTGACCCCTTAGGGTTTGTCATGTAAGAATCAGCTCATCGGGGCTGGAGAGATTGCCTAGCGGTTAAGAGCGCCGACCGCTCTTACAGAGGAACCGGGTTCGATCCCCAGCACCCACATGGCGGCTGAGAACCGTCTGAAACTCCAATTCGAGGAGAACTCCAGTTCCAGGGGAATCCGACACCGTCTTCTGACCTCCGCGGCATTGCACGACACGGGTGCACAAACTTGCATGCAGACAGTACATTCATACGCATACAGAAATAAAAAAAAAATTGTTAAAAAAAGAATCAGCTCATCACTAACAATGTTCTTTGAATTAATGTATGTATATAGAATGGATTTATACCATAAAATTCCAAAGACATATATGATATTATTTCTAAGCAAACTCATTAAAGATGGATTTGTTTTCCAAACAATCTTATTAAAGTTTCTTTCTAAGTGACACTGTGGTAGGTGCTATGGGATATAAATGTCATCTTAAAAACCATATTTTTTTTAAAGCAGCAACAGGAAGATGGTCACCTAAAGGATAAGCACACACACAGAGTCAAGGAAGAGGTAAATCTTGCCTGCTGATTAAATTTATATGTTAGAACACACATGATATTATCTTTTAAAAGACAAATTATTATTACATGCTTTATTAAGTAACATCCAAGAAAAATACAGAGTGTTTATCAGAGCAATTTTTAAAATACAGTTTGACTTAAGAAAAGTGCAGAAGTCCTTTTCTTCTAAACTTGACAGGGTCTTATGTGTGTTAATTGAGAACAGAGCTAAATTTCAGCAAAAATACTGACACAGTGGAAAGCACTCCATGTCTCTCCTTTCTCAGAGCTGTCACACAGAAGTGGCCTCTCATGATCAATGACTTCCCTGAGCAGTACTTGGGCGCTAATTAAATTCATCTAGATCTTGAAATATCTCTTAAACATGTTTTCATAAACATTTCTGGATAAATTGGTAAAACTTTGAAAGACTCATATTTTTCCATCATGTAGCTGTGTTTATACTTTATAACTTAATCTTAGGATCTATTAGTAATTTTAATAACAGTGAAACTCTTCACTGAACTTCATGGTAATGGACTCATTAAATGTGTTTATTTTGTGCAAAGAGTACTTTCATAATCTTATTCTCTTAAATTCATCAGCCAACATTTGTGTGCTACTGCTTTTAAATAGCTATTTATTCTATTTCAAAGCCCTTAAGGAGCATAGATTATCAGATAGTAGATATACACATACAGAGAGAGGCACACAAAATATGTTTGTGCATACATGTATATATGAACATATGCATACATTATATTTGATCTGCATACATTGAAAAGATATATGATACAAACATAGATAGTAACAAAATCTTACTATTTAGAAACATTAGCATCTTTCCCAATAATGGTGCATTTGCTTCATACTTTAATAGAGAATAATTTAAAAAATTCAAGTTTATATGACCTCTTAGTATTTTCCAGAGAGCATGGGGAAAAACACATCTTCATGAATAGATGTGTGTGGCTCTTCCAGACTCTGATAGGAGGAGCTCTATATATACAGTTATAGGAAATCATGAAGCTGTCAAGGAGACAGCTCAGTAAGTAAAATATTTGCTATGGAAGCATAACAATGATCCCCAACATAAAAAGCACCAGAAAAACCACACCCAAGGTTGACCGTTGGCCCTAACAGTCACGTGCATGTACACAAACAGGCACATGAGCACACATATGTACACATACATACTCATAAACATGCATATATGCCTACTTGCCTCCTAGCCAAAGACTGACTTTTGTAACTGTAAAAGAGGTTTAGATAGTTCTAATTGTGCTCCCCTATGTAAAAGAAGAAGAGGGGCATTAAAGCAATCTTCAATCATGTGATTAAAATGATTAAATCTCTATATCTTGGAGGCTACATGCACCTAGCTATGGCAGTTGCAAGTATGTCTTCACTATTTCCCCATTATGGGACAATAAATTTGCTGGGAAAATGTCCTTCCACTGAGTGAGAAGAGTTCATGCAGCCATTTTCACTGAAACACTTATTTGTTTTGCCTTGAACATATTTTAAATGATTGCCTCTGCCCCTGTTATTATTTTCTTGCTTTTCACACCCCTCACCTTGAGAGTCTGGTTAGTTTTCTGAAGGTAAGCTATAATGCATGGAGGAACCACTGAGACCTAAGACACTACAGAATCCTGAAGTTCATTATATAATCCCAATTCCCAACAATTAATACAAACTAGCATGTATGTGCTCTTATTAGCCATTGCTTCAGCATGTTTTGCTTGGGAATGCTGAGTTTGACCATGGTTCTCTGTATTCACTTGTCTTTGCAGATTTCAACTAGGTGGTTGTCCTTTTTGTGTGCAGAAAATATTTATTATATATTTCCACATGTTAGAAATTGAGAACAGGCAAAATTTAAGGTTAGGGATAACAATGAGATCTAGGGTTGCCTCAGGGTGGAGATGGAATGAAGGAGAGCAGCCCTAGGATGCCCTGAACAGAGGTAATAGTGTTCATTAGTGTTCATTGTTTAATCTAGGTGGCAATCATGTGGCTAAATACACCTGTCAAATTTCAATACACTGGAGAATGTGTGAAAAAATCTTCAATGACTATAGTTGTTACAAATCAAAACAGGTAGCTGAGGAAAAAGGTGAACACTCAGAGCCCCTATTGCCTGCAATGCTCTATCCTTCTCTTTTTTTAAATAAAATATTTTTATTGATGTTTCGTATATTTCATACATAATTTTTCAGTCCAATTTAGACATATTCGCCTTTCCTTCTCCCCCACACCACCCCAGTATATGGATTCTGCCATACAAGTCCTGCATATTTCTCTCATTTTTTAAAATGTTTTTCTCTACCGAAGTTTATTGTTTGGGGCAGAATTTAACTGTATCAGTCAGTTCTTCTACCCTGTCCTTATGTTGTTGTTATTCACTCCCATTTGTACT
>VZQC01004706.1:0-64254 GCA_009823505.1 Rhizomys pruinosus
TGATACCATGTTAAGTGAAGTAATACAGTCTCAGAAAATCAAACAACAAATGGTATCCCTCATCTGTGGATGCTAGCACCAATTACCTAGTTGTAAGGCAAACTGAACAATGTTAATGTTATATTCCTCATGATCTGAAACAACTGTGTTCTTATATTGTGAATCCCCTAACAGGATCTAGAACTTAGCTACCATTTATTTTCAGAGTTAGGGATTTTTGGTATATGGATGGAAGGTATGCATGCATATTTTAGAGTAATATAAGATAAAAGGAATGAGGAAAAGTCTGGTTTGTCATGACATTGTGCTGACCATGCTATTTACTTTATGGGAGTGCTTCTTAGTATTTCTTGTGTAGGGATGCTTGTGCTTTTGTTCAAACCTTTTCTAAAATATTACACAGTAGTTATAAGTATCAGGCTGGTGTAAAATAGCCTTCTGGATGCTTAACGACCATACTTAATGTCCATACTAATTTGGCTGAGGGTTTTAAGGGATAATTTTGTTCCTTGCCCTCAGAGGCCAGCTAAGTCCCAGGGGACTATGCATTCATGGGAGCATCTTTTGAAATGTCCTGCAAATGTGAGTCAACAGTCTTCCTGTGCAGGGACGTCTTGGAGATCCACTAATGGGACTTCAACCAGTGTCCAGTCTCTAAAGAAGAATTCTTCTCATGTTTCAAAAAGGGAAGCCTGGTCTAGCAAGACCTGACTTTGTCCTTGAGTGGAAAGAATTGGTGATTGAAAAGCCAAAAGGAGCCAGGGGCTCCTTCCCCTCACCAAAGGTCACCTGATTTACCCTTGAGGACCAAATCCTCAACTGACCTTGAGAAAACAAAAAAAACTTGTTTAATCTGGGCTAACTGTGTGGGCTTAAACATCCAAAAAGAAAGTATAACCAGAAATAAATAAATAGTAAGGTTTTAGAAATTGTACTTCAGGTATAAAACTTAATCTCTTAATAAAAATAAAAAGACAAAAAGTAAAAAAAAAAAAAAAAGAGTACAGTTGTTTTGCACTTGGGAGGCAGAGGCAGGCAGATTTTTGCGAGTTGTTCTAATGTTATGAAGATAAATAATTCAGAGTGTCTCCTGAGCATTCACAGTAGGAGATGATGAGTGTAACTGTTTGACTGAAGGTATCAATATGTGTGATGAATAAATAATTAAGCAAGGGTTTCATTCTCCCAATAGTTTCCACAGTTGTGCTCAGCCAAATCCCCTCTGCTCCTGAAGCTTGGTCAAGTGCCATGTTATATCAACTGATCGGTTTCCAGTTGACATATATTGCTTGAACTGTTTCAAGTCTCACCTTTTATAACAAATACTCTTTTTGTCACTGACTAAGTCACTGTACATCTACCTGTGGTATCATGACAGAGCCTTTTCTATTCTCAACACTTTTGTAGCCTATCATGAGACAAATTAGGTGCAAGAGTCCACAAAGCAGGCGCTGTGTCCCCATCCCCCTTAGTGGGGCCCGTGGTCCCTGTTCGGCATAAAAAGAAAGCTTCCTACATGCAAGCACTTTTTTTTCTTGCTAATTTACCAGATTAGAACATCCATAACTAAAATAAGAGAAGATGGTTACAGGCAAAAATGGAGTTTTAACTTTAGATGCTGCATTGTATTTCTTAGTTGGGGAAAAATAGCAGTATGGCTATGAGAAAGGATGAATTGATATTTTTCTTAAATATATCAAGGAGACTTAGAAAACAAGTACAAGTGCCCAAGTCCCTGGCAAACAAAGGGAATAGATCAATGACTAGTCTTTTGTGGCCTATCACCTAATTTCTGAAGTACTCTAAATTCATCTAACTTTAAGAAATCTCTCATCAACAATATCAGAATCAGTGGTTGTCATGGTGAAGAAATACCTAGAAATAAGTAAATTTTTAGGTCATCATATCAAATAATGCTCATAAATAACAGTTAACATTTCAGGGTTGGAAACTTTGTAGACCGAAATACCTTGGATCTATGAGAATTCATAGATCATTTTACAAAATGTTTCATTAAGCATTCTTTATAATCTATTAATGTGAACAAGTGGCAGGGCTGGAGAGATGGCTCAGCAGTTAAGATCTCTGACTGCTCTTGCAGAGGACCAGGATTTGATAACCAGCACACGCCTAGTGGCTAAGGCAGATGTGGTGGTGCAGGCCTTTATTTTTATTTTCAACCTTAAAAATAAACAAAAAACTTTATTTGACAAAAACCAAAGTTATATACAGTAGGTTTTTTTGTTTGTTTGTTTGTTTTTGCTCAAATATTGTTCAATGGGATGACCATGCTTCTCTAGAATTATTTTATAAGCAACCTAAGCAGAAAACACCCCACCCCCAGACACCCCATTTTATACTAGGAGGGGAATGCCTAAAGTAATCAGGGCTCCCTCCCTAATATCAGTGCACTGTGGGGAGGGGAGAAAATATCCCATCTAGCCCAATACACTCCAAGTCCCCTATGCAGCCATCATGGGACCTGGGCTCACAGACATAGCCAGGGTAGAGGTGGTAGGCAGACAGCAGCCTCAACCAACCCAGAAGCTCCTACATTTATCCTTCCTCAGCAGGGCCTCAGGGTGATGAAGATTCCTCATCTCCAGAGAGGCAGGACAGAGTGCCTAGGAAAGCAAACCCTGCAGAGAGCAACATTCCCCATTCCCACTCACAAGGGATGGGCTACACGATGGTGCCAGGGGCTCTTCAGGAAGGCTAGAGTGGCATTCTGCCTTTCTCTGGAATAGGCACCCCAAGTCAGTCAACATCAGGAGCCCCCTCTCTATGTTCACAACCTGGCAACTTCAGGAAATTACCAGTCAGGGCTGTTCAAATCTTCCAGTTATTTAGAACAAATGTTTTGGTTAATAATAATCTAGGATCAGTGTTTCTAAGGATATATAAAGATGGGGTATAAGGCTTCTGAAAACTATCAGAAACAAAACAGTAAGTAAAAAGTGAGAGATGAGATGGGATTATGAGCAACTGTGAGCTGTTTCATTGGGAATTGTGGCAGGCCTTTGCAACTCCAATTTGAAGGGAGATGAGACGGACACAGACCCAGGCTTGCAGCTTATTTCTATTTATTTATTTATTTATTTATTTATTTATTTATTTATTTATTTTGGTATTTTCGAGACAGGGTCTCCCTGTAGCCCCAGCTGTCCTGAGCAGCTCATTTCTAACTTCCTCTCTAGGGCCTAGCCCTTCCCTGGCACTTTTGTGAGACAAGTGGCCTTAGGGCCTCCTGACCAGCAGATGGCTCACTTTTCCCCACATCAGAGAGAGACACAGGGAGTTTTTGACTTTCTGGCCAGGCTCTTGCAGGAATCCAAACTCAGGCCACAGAGCAACATCCTCAGGAACAAAGGGGAAAACATTAAAGAGGAAAAGGATTACTGTTTCAGTCTAGCTTACCACCCCCAAGATACAATAAAATCAAAAATAAAAATAAACGCCTGTTCTTAGCATCCTTCTCACGTACCCTTTATCACCTTTTGTAATGGAGTGAACCAAACTATTTCCACTTGGAATTCCACATGACTGCAGAGATTCAGCTTGTTCCCTATGCAGTCACCCCGAAAGCAGTGGTATCTCACCCATTTTGTCAAATTCCATACCATGGGACTCACGCTCTCCCCACACCTGACCTACCTACTGCCATCAACACAAACTACAGCAAAAAGGGAGAAAGAAACAGTTTAACAAAATCTAAACATTCAACTGTGACATCTGTTGGGTTCTCTTCTGTGTTCCTTCTTAAGAACTTGGAATGTGCACACCTGGCTTGTCCAAAAGAGGCCCAGCTCAGGGGCAGCTTGGATCCAGCTTGAGCCACGTGGGCTTGAAAGCTGCCATGGAGGTCCTAACCCCTAAGCACTATGTAGGACAGGAGTCTAGGTGAGAATGAAGGCCTACTGTTATTGGCCCACAAGAGGAAGTGCAGAGGGAATTTTCCCAAGGAGTCAATAAAGATCCTTAGGGACTGGCTCTACCTTCAGGGCTACAAAGCCTACCCCTCAGAGGAGGAGAAGCTGAGCCTCTCGGACAGACCAACCTTTCAGTGCTGCAGATATGTAACTGGTTCATCAATACTCGGCGGCCTCTTCTCCCAGACATGCCAGGGAAGGATGGCAAAGACCCTAATCAGTTCACCATTTCCGCCTGTGGGGGTAAGGCCTCAGACATGGCTCTCCCCCCGGGCAGCAGTCCCATCCTCCGTGCTAGCTGTGTCTGTACCAGCCCCCACCAACGTGCTCTCCTTGTAGGTGTGCTCTGTGCCACTGCACTCAGGCCAAGGTGAAAAGCCTGCAGCCCTGATTCCACAAGGAGAGCTGGAGCCCCCCAAAGCCCTGGTGACCCCTGGCAGCACACTTACCCTGCTGACCAAGGCTGAGGCTGGAAGCCCCATAGATGGACTCTTCAATACGCTGCCGCCCACACCCCCAGAGCAGG
This sequence comes from Rhizomys pruinosus, assembly GCA_009823505.1. Classification (NCBI taxonomy): domain Eukaryota; kingdom Metazoa; phylum Chordata; class Mammalia; order Rodentia; family Spalacidae; genus Rhizomys; species Rhizomys pruinosus. The sequence continues at coordinate 4,456 of VZQC01004706.1, forward strand.
ACAAGGAGGACTTCAGCAGCTTCCAGTTGCTGGTAGGGGTGACGCTACAGAAGGCTGCGGAGATAGAGCTTCTGAAGCAGCAGGACCCAGCACCCCCGCTCCTACACACTCCTCTCTAGTCCCAAAAAACCCCAAGTAAACACCTGCTGCTGGGTGGCTTGGGCTCAGGCCAGCGGTCCTGGGTCCTGGTTCACTTTTCTTCCATACAGAGGGTTTCTACAGATCACTAGCAAGTATTGGGGTCAGCTCTGTCCAGAGGTCCTCAGCAGAAGGACTCCTGCTGCAGTCACTGCACTGTGAAGGGGGGCTATCCTCTGCTGACCGCTGTTCCTTCAGTTGCAGCTACTTCTGCAGACATCCCCTGGGACATCTGCATTCCAGCCTGCTTTCTGAGGCAGGCCCAGGAAACCTGCCATGTTCAGACTCAAGATGGATCCAATGTGCAGGCTTTTAATCCTACCAGGCCAGCCTGGTCTACAGAGTGAGTACCAGTCCAGCTGGGGCTATAGGGAGACCCTGTCTCAAAATTATATATATATATATATATACTATCCAATATAATAATATTTAATATCTATAAGTCTATATACCATATATATATATTATATTATATATTGTATTATCCATATATATAATATTTATCATATATTATAATTTATTTGTATATATCCATCTATATAATATATATATATATATATATATATATATATATATATATGGACAAATGGAAACCCAGGTCAGGTTGAGACATCCTAGATAACAGCTAAGATACATTCTCCAACGTCTCAAATGACTGTTTAGCAATTTCCTCCAAACTGAATCATTCCATCCCTAATAGATTCTGACTATCAGGAAGTTATAAAAGAGGCTTGTTAACACTCAGGAAGTAAAAAATTCACAAGTTTTAGTAAATCCCTGAAATTGAACAAAATTCACAAATCCCCTCCATCCTAGTTTATAATCAGGAAGGGTTTCTGAGGACAGGAGTCTGCTCTGATAAGGGGCATGCTGAGGACAGGAGTCTGCTCTGATGAGTGGCATGCAAGTCATGCAAAGAGCCACACGGTCCCATCCTTCATGAGTTACACCCCTGCTAGGATGGACTTTCTGAACATTCTGTGATGTGGCCGCTTTTGAGTCATCTCTGCCCCTATAAGTACCCCTCACCCACACTTCTGTAAGTAATTTCAATAAACTCATCACTTCTGCACCTTAGACCTTGGTTGTATTCTTACTCTTTTCTATCATTTATTTCACAGCTGAGGTGAGTTTGTGTTATGTCTTCACAGAAAGTCTCACACAATATGTACTGTTAGGAAAAACCAACCTCTGTGCAGGGACGGCAGACTCTATTCCTGGAAGCAGAATGATGGAGCTCATGAACAGAGATCCCTTTCCTTTTCTACTTCATGAAGATGAAGCAGGCCAGCAAAACTCCATAGTAATTGCTGTAGCTTCAGATGGACAGTTCTAGTTATCCCCCTGCATATTCCTTCAGGACCCATCTGTTGTTGGATGCTGTGCACTGGCGTGGCATGACATGGCCATTGCCCTCTTGAAATGCCCCCGGCTGTCATTACTCACATGTGACTTGCACAAGATGGGTCTATTCCATCATAGAGAAGGGAGGAGGCCCTGATCCCCCCAAAGACTTATAGACAATTATCAGTTGCAGGGGGAGATGCTCATGAGTCCCCCTCAGTCCTAGGACTTACAAACATTTAAAAGTTGCTAGAGTAGAGGGTCTCAGGAAGACAAATGAATCCTCAAACATCTAGAAGCAGTTAATAGTTGCTGAGAAAGGGACTTTTTCTGCATGCTGTAGCTGCATGTAAGGTGCCCATGATTCTCCAAGTAATCAAATTAAATTCACCAGTTCATCAAGCTAGACTTGAGTAGAATTGTTGCTTTACTGGAGTAAAATTCTTTCTTTGGTCTTCCATTGTACCCTTTCCAGGGTGAGTATATCTTCGGTCATCTTCTCTGGAAAAGTTCATAAAGCAAAGCTCTATATAGGACAATATTTCTCAAGGCCAAAGCCCTCGTCTTTGATCTTTGTGGAGTTTTGTTCTGGGAAAAACACCAGGCAGTAAGAGGAAACAGGGGCTAAGTAAATATGGGAGGAGCAGCTCACCATCTTCATCTCTGTATGTGTTTAAACTTTAGAACATTTTTTATGTTTGATTAAAAGCATCATGGCACATTCTATCTCCATCTTTCTTTTTCAAATCTCATCTTCATATGTGCTAGATTAGAGGGCCAAACGGAGATTGGGAATTAATTTATGAAAATCATCTTTTATCAAATAAATAGCAGAAACTGCTACAAAGGAGAAAATTCAAGTGAACTCATTCCACACAGCTGGTTTGGTCTTTGCTCTAATGAATATTTATATAGGAGTTTTATGTTACAGTAACTGAGTTACAAGTCAGGGTTCCAATCACTGCTAACTGTGGAAGATTTTTGAGTCTCAAATTCTTGGATGTACAAAATAAAGCTAATGCTATTTCTCTCATAAAGCTATTGCGAGGAATAAATGGGCAAATTTGTGTAAGTTCCTTGGAATAATGCCAGTCATGCAATAAGTATCCAATAAATGTTGCCTGTTAATATTCTGATCTATTCCCCCCGCAGGCCTCACTTTTGCAGTTTCTTGCCCTCTGCCTTGGTTCAGGTGGCTGCTGTTCTATTGGCTGTGTTTCTCTGACTTCATCTACCTGTGGAACAGGTTCTGATTCTGGCAAAACGTCTGCTTCCACCATCACATCACTTGCCCCACCATTGAGCCTAATGAGTCATGATTGATTCAGTGTAGGCTCAGGGTATAGAGAAGACTTGCAAAAGTCATATGGGAGGTGTCAGGCAGTTGAAATGTGGCTACTGTGACATAAGTGAGTTGGGGAGAAAGGGAGGAATTAGGCTACCAAGCACATGGATTGCAGGAAACTAGTGAAAAACGTGTCCACAAATGATGACTGATTGGAAAAAAATATAGACAGGCCTTAAACTTCATCAGTATATGTTGAAAAATCAAGTTTCTGGAGCTAAAAATCCTAAACAATAATTTGTAGCATTTTCTAATTGTTACACTGTTAGCACTTCTGGGCCAGTGCTGAGTTGCCAAATTTGGACCTTCAGCTTGGATTTGGGTTGAAGTGAAGTTCAAAGTAGCCAGAAAACTGGTGGAGCCAGCAAGTATCCACTGGATCAGGGTCACCTGCTACTCCTTCAAAACTGTGTCCCCCTAACCCACCCTGTCTTCAATTCATTAACCTATAAAATGTGGACTATGCTAGTGAGGGTAAGTGATATGACATAAGAAATTCTTCAACATAATGAGTCAGGTACACACTCACGAACACCACACTCCGTCTTTACTTCTGTAAGAATCAGCATTTCAGGACTACTATGAATCTTGATGAAAAGTGTAGACACTGAGACAAAGTCAGAAGGGACATAGATCTCCGACAACCCACAGAGTATTCGCTAATTTACCTGGTAAACTGTAAACTTCATTGTGCTAGTTTGATATAGATAGGTGCTGAGAAATAATTCAGGTAAAGTGGCCCTTTAATAACACCTGGCACCACTTTGGGTGTTTAGTTTCTAATCACAACCAAGGAAAAAAAGGGAATTCCTTAATTTTATCATTCTCCCAATGGGACAGGTACTCTAAGGTAAACATTAATAATAAATAATAATATATAATATAATAATAAAATATACTATCTTCACTGTGAGGAATACATGACTTGCAGGCAATGTGGTGAGACCATAACTCAAGGCCAATTTGAGCTTGGTAGCCACTATTTGTTACTAAGAGAAAAGATCAAAGAAAAACATTGTTCACTTGTTGCTGCACCTACAGAAGGCTAGAGACCACCACTGTAGTGTGGCATTGATAGTTCTCTCCCTAAGTTGCATTGTCTCTTAAAGGAGCCTGTCTTAAAAGCAGCAGGTCTGTGAGCTAACAAAACATCAATAAAAATTCATTTCAAGACTTATTTTTCACTATGTCATAGACTTTCTTAGGCTGAAAACTGAGTTGCAATAACAAAATAACTTCAAGTGAGTTATAGCTAAACTGCAGGGACTAGACTTATGGGAATAAATCCAAGACTGCCCAGGCACAGTGAGAAGATTCAAGCCATACTCAGAAAGCAGAAGAAAGAAATTTATCTTTTATGGCACACAGGCCTCAGTCTGAGCTCCTGCTGTTCAGGAACTGAGACATGGACCAGAAATACATATAAGTCTTTGAAGGACTTTTTTCATGTCAAACTTTGGCAGTAACGATTATGATAAATTTGAAACTTTCAGCATAGATGTGTACGTGTCCATTACAATATTATAGGAAATTTAAATGGTCAGCATTTTACAGGGGCAAATATTTTGATCAAGTCTGGATAAGGGTTCTGACATTCCCAGTAACATGATATATTGCTGATGCTATCACAATCTCAGCTATATCCTTAAAAATAGATTGAGTTTCCGGTTGTTGTCTGTCTGTCCTGTCTCAGACTAAGACTGAGCTCAGAGTGGCAGATTTTCCTTTATGATTTTAGTACATGTAGAAGCTTCCAAAGTCCTAACTGTTACTACTATCCATCTCAGCAATCACTTGTTATTAGGCTTATGATTAGGAATATATACATTTATTATCAAATTATTTGTTAGTACTTATTTATCTACCACAAAGAATAGAGTTATCCTGAGGTTATCATTCATTAATTCCACATTAGATTAGTTTTTCTCATTCCTAGAGACTGGGGAACTTCAGGCAAATTTGTCTTTGCCTCAGGTGTCTGGTGAGAGAGAAACACCATCTGCTCTATAGGTCACCTCTTACTGTGTCTTCATAAGGCAGCAGAAGTAAGCAGTCCTCTATTATAACGATATTGTTGTAGAACTGTTTCCTCTGAATTGAAACAATGTTCAATTCAGAGGAAATGTAGAGTGTCCTAGTTAGCATATAACTTTCAATGTGAAGCAGCCTAGAATCACCTGAAAAACAGAGTCTGAATTAAATAATTCTCTTTATCAGGCTGTTTTGTGGGCATGTTTGTGAAAGATTATCACCATTATTAATTGATGCAGGAGGACCCTATCCACTGTCTGCAGCACCATCCCCATGTAGATGTTCCTGGGCTAGCCAAACATGAGCCCATGTGTAAACCAGCAAGCAAAATTCCTCCAATGTTTCTGCTCTAGGTTCGTACCTTGAGTTCCTACCTTGATTCCTCTCAATCACTGATTGTAATTACCTGGAAGTATAAGATGAAATAAACCGTTCCCTTCCCTAAGTTGCTTTTGGTTAGAGTTTTATCATAGCAACAGAAATCAAGCCTAGCACATAGAGTAATGAATGTTCCATTAAAACTCAGGAACTAAATAAAAGTTGTGACTTGGGAGGTAAACAAATCTTGCAAGTTGCAGGGAGTTCTTAAGCTTGAACAAGCACTGATAATCACTTGGGAGAGCAGGTTCTCCAACATTCTTATTTCTATGCAAACTATTCAGGGACCTCTCAGACACAAAACTGATGAATAACCATCTGTATTTTGGTTGTTTTTTTTTTTTTTATACTGCTGCTACTTTTGCATTATTTGTGCTCTTATAAATAATCCAAATCAACTCAATAGTTCACTAAAATAGGAAATGAGTAGAACTGCTTCATTTATCTAGTCTTTGGTGTCTTATCTGGTATTTGTGAGGAGATATGGAATAAGTTTCTGTTATGTGACTTTTCTGAGGAATATGTGAGCAAATATCTTTCAATACCATTACATCAGGTGTTAGTTTTTAACATAATGTAATTTGGCTGAAACACCAGCAGACTCTAACACAGAACTTCCCAGATAATAAGCAGCATATCCCTGGGTGATATAATGAATATTATTAATTTTTCTGTTGTTGTAACAAAACAACAACAAAAAAACTATGGCCAAGGCTACATAGAGAAGGAAGAGTTTATTAGGCTTCCAGATCCAGAGGGAAAGTCCACAATGGGAGAGAGAGGTGTGGCAGCAGGATGTGGTCAGAGTAGAATTCTTCAAACAGGCACAGGAAGCAGAGAGTTCCAGACTGGAATTTGGCAAATTGTATACTCTCAGCTCACCCAGAGTGATGTGCATATACTCTCAGCTCACCCAGAGTGATGTGCGTCCTCCAGCATGGCCATATCTTTTAAAGATTCCAAGATCCAACCCAAGCAGCACCACAAACTCTCCAGCTCTCTAAAATTGTAGAGGAAGAACTGATGACACTTTCACTCCTGCATCTTTCATGGTCTAATTCACCACCCAGATGATATAGCTGCCAAGTTTCAACAGGCCAAATTGGTTGATGGACATGGTCCACTTGATCCATGTCCCAGCAGCTTTTGACTGTAGAAGTTTTACAGACCTTTCACAAGGAAGCTTAGCTGAGTAGGGTCTTGGTCTTGCTGTGAGGGTATTCCTTTAACTGTTCAAGTACAAATCAGGAGGTCTCTCATTAATGGCTCTAATTTGCTTATCAAAGAGAGCCTCTCTTTCTTCACATGCCAAACTGTACATTCTTTCTTTCTGTCCCACTACTGTTTTTCTTTGTAGATTTCCATAATACTTACCAATAATCACCATGACACTAATTGCACATTAGGCTGTTTAGAAATTTCTCCTACCTAATAAGTTTGTCCATTACTTTTCAACTTATTCTCAGGCAAGTTTGCTATAGGGAAAACTTGGACCAGACTTTTTGAAAAAATATCCCAGTTGCTTTTTTTTTTTTTTTTTCTTTTTTGGTCTTTATCGAGGACAGGGTCTTCCTGTAGCCCCAGCTGTCCCTGGAACTCACATTGTAGACAGGCTGGCCTTGAACTTTCACACAGATTCGCTGCCTCTGCCTCCCAAGTGCTAGGATTTAAAGGCGTGCGCCACCACGCCCGGCCCCAGTTGCTTTTAAAGTCCATACTTCAGGGCTGGAGAGATGGCCTAGTGGTTAAGATCACCGACTGCTCTTGCAGAGGACCCGGGTTCAATCTCCAGCACCCACAAGGCAGCTGAGAACCATCTTCAACTCCAGTTCCAGGGGAATCCGACACCCTCTTCTGACCTCCACAGCACTGCACTACACGAATACACAAACCTCCATGCAGACATTCATACACATAAAAAAATTAATAAATAAAATTAAAGTCCATCTTCATTCTAGATCTATATTACTCTCAGCACTATTTACTCCTGGCTTGTACCAGAACAGCCTGTTAAGCTCTGCTTACACCATGCAATAGCTTTTCTAATCCAAAATCCCAATGTCATCCACATTGTTCCCAAACCCACAGTCGGAGTTTATTGTCATCTGAATAGTCCTTTATACGCACATGGCCAACATCCACATCCTGTTCTCTCCCTGCAAGCTTCAAGTCTGTTCCCTGCCTGCAGGGAGACAGCCTCTAGGCTTAGTTCCTGGCAAGGATAGGGGAAGGGACCACAAGGGATTTTACCCAACAGAATAGAAAAACAAGGAAAGACGAGGACAGACATACAGACACAGACTCAGGGAAAGCCTGAATAGACTCAACTTTAATGTTGGAACTCAAGGCTTTTATATTAGCCCAGGCATGGGTTGAGACATATATACACACTTGGGAGCTAGGGCAGGTAATTGGGTCAAGGGAACCTCAGGCTAAAATCCAGATCAAAGTTCTTTGCTGATAGATCAAAGGACAGTCCAGACTTTCACAGGTCTCATAGAAACAGCAGGGGTAACTGTTCTTAAGTGCTTTCTGCTAAAAGAATACCTACAACCCACAAGATCAGCTTCTTCATAGAAATGGCCCATTCCCTGGTTACCAAATTCTATATTAGCTGTTCTCCTATTGCTGTGGTAAAACACTATGACCAAGGCAACTTATAGAAGGAATAGTTTATTTGGATTACAGTTCCAGTGGGAGAGCCCATCATGATGGGAAAGTCATAGCAACACATCTTCAAACATGTAAAGAAAACAGAGAGTTCCAGACTGGAAGTGGGCAGGCCATATATTCTCCATGCGCACTTCCAGTGTTATACTTTCTCTAGCATGGTCGAACCTCCTAAAGGTGTCATGACCTTCACCAAGAAGAGCCATGAACTGGAACTAAGTGTCCAAACGTTTGAGAATTATGGGGAACATTCATTCAAACCACCACAGGATGGTTCACAGGGATTCTCATATTGCACCTGTGCCATTACCATTGAACAGTTTTCTTCATTTTTCTACACCAGTCTCTTCTTTGCCCCAAGTTCTTTGAAACTTGCAACTAAAAATAGATGTAACTCTTGTATACTCCAGTAAATATTCTGCTTGATTTAAGTTCACTTTCAATTTACTTCTCCTTCTAGCAAATTTAACCATGATGCCTAAGATTAAAAGATTTCAGTGAGAAGCGGGAACAATTCTCACAGTCTATTTGAAACAGACAGAGTAGATTTCTTTTGCATAATTTAAGACTGAGAATCTCAGAAACTACTTCACCTTTGCATGTATGTGTTGGTTGTTTGTTATTTCTATAATATTCAATAATTCTTGCTATTTCTTACATCTCCCTTATGAGACAAGTATGACAATAGATGATCTGTTATGAACTGAATTCCTCTAGGTACCAGCCACTAGATTATCCATTGAGTAAATAAAGCCAGGCTCTTTTTCAGACTTGCTCTTCTCAACCACTCTGTGATATTCTACACTGTCCAGAGATATCTATCACAACTATTACATGCTTCTCTCTGCACCACTTCTACTTTCATTTCTCTGCTATACTCTGGTGTCTTTGTCACCTTCCTTTTCAGGAATTAAATTAAGTTCCTCGTACTCCAACTGTAGGTCCCGTATTATTATATTTCTTTCCCCTAAGCAATATCATACCATATGCACAGCTTTAATTACCATCTGTGGGGGCCAAAATGTAATCTCAAAAACTAACATATGCTGAAATCCTAAAACTCAGTACCTCAGAATGTGATGAATGTGATTCTATTCATAAATGTATGCTCTGAAGGAGTAATTAAGATAAAGTCATATGGGTAGCTCTTAATCCGCTATCACAAATGATCCTGCAGAAACAGGGCAGTAAGATGTAAATAAGAACTGAAGAGAGTCCCCATGGAGGACTGGATGTGGAAGGGCTAAAATGCAGAAGAAACCCACCAAGCCCAACGCTTGATCTTAGAATTCTGACCTCAGCAACGAAAAGAAGATAATCTCCTTTCAGTCGTTGAAAGGCACATCGTGTAAGATAGCACTACAGCATCATTATGTATGTGAATTCAAGTTTATGTTTTTGAACCAATTCTCTTCTGATCTGCTTGTACGTTTGCAAGAAAGATGTCCTTGTGGACATATTCAGAACCACATTTGCAGAACCAGACTAAAGATCTCTCCAATCGGGGCTAGAGAGATGGCCTAGTGGTTAAGAGTGCCAACTGCTCTTGCAGAGGACCCAGGTTCGATACCCAGCACCCACATGGAGGCTGAGAACCGTCTTTAGCTCCAGTTCCAGGGAAATCCGATGCCCTCTTCTGACCTCCGTGGCATTGCACGACATGGGTGAACAAACCTGCATTCAGACAGTACATTCATTACAGATAAAAATAAATAAAATAAAATAAAAAAATGATCTCTCCAATACAAACCAACCAAATCCCAATATTCTCGCTTTCCCTCACACAGCTACAAGAAAGTTTCACACACTCATTTCTACTGCATTAGAACCAAATACTTCATGAAGATCCCTCAAACTTGCCTTTAAATATTTGTTGATTCTCTCCATACTTTTCCATTTTTTAAAGTTAACTTAAGGTAGCATTTTTTTTCTCTTCTGTGTTCTAAAATACCTCCCTAACAGGAATACTTGAGCCTTTTCTTATTTTTTACAGTTCTTGCCACAACTATACTGCACAACTGATTCCTTTGCTCACTATTTCCACTATTTTTATCATAAAGATAACTAGCCATGTTGATGTGCCTAATGGTTTTGTTGTTGTTGGCATTTCTGCCATTCTAGGTCAGTTATTTGGGTTGTTTTCTCAGGTAACTAAATAAGTAAAAGGTGCAAAGTCTCAGACCAGCAGAGAGAAACAGTCAAACAAACTTTTTTTGAAAGATAAGGACTCACATCCATATGTAAAAAACGTCACTCAGGAGGCAGAGGAAGGAGGATTTCTGTGAGTTCAAGGCCAGCTGAGGCTACAGGGAGACCCTTCCTCAAAAAGACCCCCCAAAAGTCACATATACATACATACATACAAACATACATACATACATACATACATGCATACATACATTCATACCAAAAGGCAAAGCTCTCTATGAGTGGAGATGGGACCCTAAAATCAAAATCTAATCCTCTCTTAGAATGTAGGTTTCATGTGTTTTAGTGGTTTCTCCTCTAGTTTTGAATTGGTCAGCTTAAACAAGGAAATGGGTTCTGATAAGCCACAGCCCCAAGCTGTGTAGCCAGGGGTAGATGACTCTAAGCAGGTAAGTTGAGAGGGCCCTGTTAGTGTTAAAAATAAGGCCTTCCTGAAAAAGGTCAATGAGACAGAACTGTGCCATCTGTATGATTTTAAGTGACCCTGTTTGTTTATCAGAGATTTAGTGACCCTGTTTGTTTATCAGAGATTTAGTAACCTGCAGTTTTACATCAATGAAAAATCAGTTTCCCCAAATTTTATTTAATAATGAGGATTTCTTCAGTAGTTTTCCTTTTCCCTCTTATTCTTGAGTCCCAGTCTCTCTTAAATTCTTGTTGATAGTTATAATCAGTTGATCCATAAGTACACATAGAGACAGTGGTATGTAGCAGTGGACAGGACAGACACAAAAGGAGAGCAAGTGTAAGCATTGAATGAAATGTCCAGTTACCAGCACCCTTGGCTGTGCATGTGTTGATTCAGCACACTGGCTTAGAACTGATTCTAGAAATTAATTTCTAGAGAACTTGCCTGACCCTTCAAGACCCTGAAAAATGTGGGCATGACTATTCTTTCCAAATTCAGTTCATTCCTATTCATTCACATTCAAACATGAAGGCTCTTTTCTAAACCTGATGCAGAATATACAAACTCTAGGTTTTAAGTCACCTTGAAGAGGAGTACTTATTTTCACAAGAGCAGGGTAGTTGTGGGTCTTACATCTCAGGCTTTAATGAACGAGAGTCAACATGCTAATAATTTATCTTTCTCATTGCTGTGATGTGATGCCTGACAAAACAGCTTATAGACTGAGGACCTTGTTTTGGTATACTGTTCCAGAGTACAGTACAACCTGGTGAGGAAGTCATCGTGGCAGGAGCTTAAAACAGTGGATCAATGTGAATCTGAAATCAGGAATCAGAGTATGAATATACTTGTGCTCAGCTGGAATTTCTCCTTTTACTCAGTCCAGGCCCTGGGCCCATGGTGGTATCACCAACATTTATGGTGAGCTTTTTCCTCTCAATTGACTCAGTGCAGAAACTTCCTCACAGACATGCCCAGAGGTTTGTTTCCATGGTGATTCTAAATCCCATCAAGTTGTTGATTAAGATTAACCATTGAATTCAATGATGCAAGCCATTCTCCTGTATAAACAGCTGTCCCCTCTAGTAACATCTGTGTTTACAAACAGATGTGAGGCAAATGAGTCATTCTACTCTAGACCTTTCCACTAGCTCAATTCCACACTATTACTCCACTCTGATAAAAGTTATCAGCTTAATTTTTACTTACCCATCAGCCCTTGGATTACTTTCCACTTCAATTATGCTGAATTATACACTGACTGCACTATACACTCACAGTGGGACATTTATACACATCATCAGTTAACCAATGTCTATTTTCCTAGAAGTCTGAACAGCTCCATGTACACATAAGCCAAATGTTTTGTGGCACCAAGTGTATCCCTATGACTGGATTGGAAGCATTTAATGTTTGCTGAATGAGAAAATGAATGAGGAATACACAAGAACTCCCCAGACCTCAAGGGACTTGTAGAATGGTTGGTAGTGGGGGACAACCCTGTCATTAAACAGCTTGTGTAATTGCTCTGGAGGAGCCCAGCTGCTGTGGGAAGAGAGGTGAGAGAGACTCATCAGTCTGGCCTCTGTGAACTCCCTCTGTATGGGGAGCAAGGCTGGAAAAACAGGCTAAACACCCAGTTCAGTCCTCATGAAAAATTAACACAGGAAATGAGACATGAGAGTTAAGCCACTTCAAATAGGAGGGCTTTTTGTTTTTTTGTTTTTTGTTTTTTTTTTAATTTAATTTTTATTGATGCTTTGTGCATTTCGTACATCATTTTCCAATTCAGATCAGGCATATTTCCCTTTCCCTCCCCCCCCACCCCCACCCCATCCCAGATCATGTATTCTGCCATAACTGTCCTGTAACTTTCAGGGTTTTTTTTTTCCATTTTTTAGCTATAAGTGATAATCCATGAGTACAAGCATCCTTCGTGCAAAACCAATCTGCAGACTGTTGTGCCCAAATCCCCACAGTCCCTTGTTTTTAAAGACATTTTTCCTCCTGGCCCTGAGTTCGCTAGCAGACTCTCTCATTCACCTTCTCCCAGAGGGGCTGGAACACACATGAGCTTTGAAATGGGGGTCTTTGTTTGCTCCCATGTTGAAGGGTCAGGAATGGGAGAACAAAGGGAGAAGAAAACATAAAGAAGGCCAGGCCTTGGACAGAATAACTTACAGAGGAGAATGAAGGGACAGAGAATGATGGATGAGGGCAAGTGGAAATAAAATGATCTCTTATGATTAAATAGGAAAATGTTTTTCTCATGCAAACAAATCCAAGAAGATAGACACCTTGTTATTTCTTTACATTTTCTCTTGAGCATTTCAAAAGATCACAATTAAGCTTTTCTAACTAAAAAATTGTAAAATGTAAATTAAAAGGAAGCCATAGGGACCAGTGCATTAAGTCTTCTGGCTTGAGCCAATGGCCTTATTAAAAACAAAATGTGTGTACAATGCTTCAAAGACAACCCCCAGCCATAAGTTAAAACAAGGTTTCATAGTCTCTTTGAAGAGATGTCTCAACTTTAAGAGCACTTGCTGCTTGTTATTGCAGAGGACTTACATTTGGTTCCCAGTAACCATGCTGGGTGGCTCACAACCGTGGTATACTCCAGCTCCGCAAGGGATCTGGTCCCTGTTTCTGGCCTGTGATGACCTACCATGTGTCTACTACACCATAGACATTAGATATTTCTTTCCAAGAATGTAGGTTCAGTTATGAGATGAATTATGGTCTAGAAGTTGGCTTAGAGAAAGGGTTCTATACAGGGGGCGTTCTTCTATTATTCTACCAGACTTCCAAACTATAAGCCACAAGGCTATAGTCATCAAAAACAGGGCCCTGGTACTGGTCACCAAAACACCGACCTGTCCTGACCATACATTAGGAAACAAAACCGAATTAAATCCAAATCTTGAGGCACATAACAATTCAGAGCCGCGACCCCCTGATTCACTGTCTATTTGACTTTGAACGGGCGTGTCATAGAACACACACAAGTAGAAATTGACGGAAGCATGCATATCACAGGTGGAAGCTGGGTGAATGCGCGATCTACAACTTGGCACATTATCACCTACCACTTTGGTGCTTTAGAAAATGAAATTGAAACTCTCCTAACCCATGCATCACTCACTGTACATAGAAAATTCTAACTCACAGATGGATTAGATAGACCTGGTCTTCAACCATAGAAACCCGCCAGAACACTACGTGGTATGGGTGAGTAGAAAAAGTTGGCAGCCAGACTACAAGACATAGGGCATAGGAAAAGGACTCCCTAAATCAGACACGGCAGCCTGTAAAGAATTAAGGTCGACACTATGACAAATTGGTACCTCATTAAAAAATCAAAAGGCAAGTTCATGTAATTAGCAGATCCAGAAAACATTACTTCTTAGGACAGTCGAGGAGAAACATTCCACAGTGGGAGAAACCCTTCACCACAGACACATCTAACAAAGGATTTGAACATTTCCTACGAATTATATAAACTTACTCACAGAAACAAGAAGTTCAAGAGAAAACAAAATAGACCCCAGCGTCACATAGACTGCGCTAGGATAATTAGACGCTGAACGAGCACACTCATCACAAGTTAATGAACTGTTTGGGACGTTGAGATAGGATGAGGAAATACATTATCTATAGGAGATTGTATCTGTGTCTGCTGTATTAATTAATTAAAGGGAAATCGTAAATTAAACAACATAAGAACCCTATCGATCTTTTTGAACGGTCCATTTGGGCTCAAGAGCACTTGTCTAGGATCGAAGTTATAAATCAATTGTGCGCACTTATAAGTTGCTTTGGAGTGGTTGGTGGTGGGTAAAGGATGACCACTACTCAAACTGTGGTAGTAGTGTAAAGAAGTGGTATTCACAACAAACGAGCCTACAGGAAAGGTTCAGTGTGGGTGAACACAGTTGCGGAGAAGCTACTGGTTCATTATGAACTTCGCCGACCTTGCTTTTCTAGTTCCATTACCTAGGCATACCACTCTTTCTTTCCCTAGGTCTGTTATTGTCACTCTTCTCTCACAAGCGACTCCATTCCTAGACTCTACCATCGAGATACATGAACTCATTGCTTATTCAGCTCTCTTCACACTAAGCAAGGAGCTGAACCAACCCACATGCCCCAACCATGAGTGGATAGAGAAAATGTGGTACAGTCTTAACACAATGGAGTTCTATGCAGTAGTAAAGAAAGATGATATCATGAGCTTTGTAGGTAAATGGCTGGAGCTAGAAGATATGCTGAGTAAAGTAACACAGTCCCAGAAAAAAAAAGAAAAAAAACACGAATGGTATCCCTCATCTGTGGATGCTAACACCAATTACATAATCATATGGCAAACTGAGCAACTGTCAATGTGATCTGAAAACAACTGTGGTCTTATATTGTGAATCCCTTAAAATAAATAATTAAAATAAATAAATAAGAGAAATGGTTCAATTTGTATAGTGCTTGCTGTGTAAGCATAACCCCCAAGTTTCAAACCCCACCAACTTAATTTTTAAAAATTAGTTTAAACAGGGTGTAGTGATGCACATCTGAAATCCCAGCCCTCTGGAGGAAGACACAAGGAAATCACGGCGGCTGCCTGGCCAGGCAGCATAACCAAATTGGTTAGCTTCTGATTCAGTAAGAAGCCCTGTCTGTAGGGGCTAGAGAGATGGCCAGGGACCAAGAACACTACCTGCTCTTCCAGAGGAACATGGGTTCAATGCCAAGTGCCCAAATGGTGAGTAAGAACCAGCCTTAACTGGCATCAACAGCAATGCACAACATGGATGTATTCAAATACATACTGGTAATAAACTCATACACATATATAATAAAAAAAAAGAAACCTTGTCTCAGAAAATAAGACGGAGTGAGGAAGACTCCAAACTTCAACCTGACCTCCATGTGTACATGATACAAACATGCAAAAACACTTGCATCCACAATGCACATGCCTGAACATGCACAGAGATATAACACACACACACACACACACACACACACACACACACACACGAAAGAATGATTACATTGCCTCTCCTCTAAAATGGAAATATGTCTAACAAGAAGCCATACCTTCTGGGGAGATCTTCATCTCTTCATATTCATTTGCATACTGAAGTATCTGACCCACACTCCCCTGTGAGTGCACTCTCTCACTCCCATCCTCTGGTTTCTGACTCACAGTCCCCTGTGCATGCACTCTCTCACTCCCATCCCGGGATTTCTGACCCACACTCCCCTGTGAGTGCACTCACTCACTCCCATCCTGGGATTTCTGGCCCACACTCCCCTGTGAGTGCACTCACTCACTCCCATCCTAGAGTTTCTGACTCACACTCCCCTGTGAGTGCACTCACTCACTCCATCCTGGGTTCTGACCCACTACTCCCTTGAGTGTACTCTCTCACTCCCATCCTCTGGTTTTGCTCCACTCCCCTGTGAGTGCACACTCTCACAACCATCCTAAGATTTCTGGCCCACACTCCCCTGTGAGTGCACTCACTCACTCCCATCCTAGGGTTTCTGACTCACACTCCCCTGTGAGTGGACTCACTCACTCCCATTCTAGAGTTTCTGACTCACACCCTATGAGTGCACTCACTCACTCCCATCCCAGGGTTTCTTTCCTACATTCCCCTGTGAGTGCACCTCTCACCCCATCCTGGTTTCTGATTCTGGCCCACACTCCCCTGTGAGTGCACTAACTCACTCCCTTCCTAGGGTTTCTGACTCACACTCCCCTGTGAGTGCACTCACTCACTCCCTTCCTAGGGTTTCTGGCCCACACTCCCCTGTGAGTGCACTCTCTCACTCCCATCCTCAGGTTTCTGACTCACACTCCCCTGTGAGTGCACTCTCTCACTCCCATCCTGTGGTTACTGACCCACACTCCCCTGTGAGTGCACTCTCTCACTCTCATCCTGTGGTTACTGACCCACACTCCCCTGTGAGTGCACTCTCTCACTCCCATCCTGTGGTTACTGACCCACACTCCCCTGTGAGTGCACTCTCTCACTCCCATCCTGTGGTTACTGACCCACTCTCCCCTGTGAGTGTACTCTCTCACTCCCATCCTCTGTTAAGAGGCTCTAAGCCTTTTCTGACTACTGATTTCCAGCATACTTGCCTAGGGCAAGTTCACAATTGACTGACACAGCCTTGTACTGCAGTTTTGTTTTTCTGGAGATCAAATTTTGATAAAAGTTCTGGAACTGGGTGTATTTTTTTCCATCACTTTTTTTCATTTTTTTAACAATAAAGTAAATATTTATGAGAACATAGCATCCTTCATGTAAACAAATTTGCAAGCAGTTGTGCCCAAGCCCACACAGCCCAAGGGTCCAACCATCCAGATGGGGGGCTTGTATGTTCAAGTCAAAGTTGGAATTCACTGTGTTTCACCATTCACCCAATTGCAGCCCTTACATTCTACCATGCCCCCTCTTCCTGCAAATGTTCCCTAGGCTTAGAAAAGGGTCACGGTAGACAAGAAGCAAAACAGTCTACTTTCTCTGGAGCTGTCATTTTGGACTCTGGTCATTCTGGCTATTTCCTTTCATCGGCTGACAGTTTGTCCAGGGAATAACATTTCAATCCTACTGAATTGTTATGGTTAGTTACTTTGGTATAGACACGATTTTGGATGGTATGTTAATCCATGAATTTTTTTCTTGTTAAATATGACAGGGTCTTATTGTGGCTTATACAATCTCCTAACCACTAGAGATGTAAGCTTATGGCATCAGCCATAGCGTTATTCCCTCTAAGGAGCAGAGCTCAATACGACATTAGATTTGGGATATACAGGCATATGGCTTGCACTGCTGCACAGTATTCCTTCCAGGGAGGTGAGGCGTGTACATGAGCTGACGAAGGAGTCTTGCTTGACTCAAGGAGCCACCTAATATTTAGCTGTGTGAAAGTGGCCTTTTGTAAACACTCTTTGGTCATTGCCATGACCAACTGTATGCATTGTCAAGTGCGATCTCAATAAATCTTCTCCCATCTTACATCAGGTCTCTTGACATCAGGCCTTATCGCCTCTTCTTTGCAGGTATCCATTTACAGGTACTGAAGGGCTTTCTACCTTTTGGTGGGGGGGGGGCTTGGATCCCCTGGCCAACATCTCCATTGGTAGCAATAATCAATTGCTGATATCAGAGTTTCTGTATTAATATTTTTGCTTAAGTGCACAGCTTAGGAGTCTTTAGTATTATATTTGGTGTCTGAAAGAGAATAATCCTTTTCAATCAGTTCCTATGCCTCCATTAGTCAATTAAAGAACAAGTTTTACCAGTTTTATAAGAAGATTTACCTCTATGACGGTCTGGCTCCAAAATTTCACTTAGTTAAGAGATGACCTCATCATCATGAATATTCCTCCTTGTTCTATGAAGAAGAGTTAAGAAAATCTCTCATATTAAACCTTTGCGGCATCTAGAATGTAAGTTTTGTTAGAACTCATTAAAAATAGTTGTTACAAGTAGGATCTACAAAGGGGTTTGATGTTTGTAGCAATCTGAAGCTTTTCTTCCTTCCTTTCAATGTTCATATGGGCAAACCTTTCTGCTGACACTTCTTGGTACATCCAACACAATACAAAGCTGTGTCTTTTTTTTTCTCAGCCATTAAGTTTGTGAGGTTTTGACCTGTGGGAACATACAAAGTCTTTTTTACGTATAGTTAGTTTGTTTAAGAATAGCAAGATGGAGCAAAAAAGTTTTCATTAAATGCTGTATCCCCTTTAATATTTTTAAGAATTTTCGTCCTTTTGACCCCAAGTGATCCTCCCAAGGCAATTGTAGTTCATGTACCTATAGGCAGGAATCCCAAGGCGCAGATTTCATCAAAATTCACCCAAGCTGTTTCTCGGAAGATGACCTGTATATGTCTTTAACTTGGGATTCAAACTTAATTTCTTAAGTTAAATATTCCTACAAGTTAAAAAGGAGAATGCTACAAGATGATACTGTACAACCCCACAAAAATTAACAGAGAACATTGTCATATGCCATTCCAAAGTTATTGTTATACAGATTTTAATGTAAAACAAATGTGGGCAACAAAAATTTATATTTCCAACTAACTAAGGTGCATTACCTTTAATATCAGAACCTTTAAACGCAATGTTGTTTAATATACCATATTTACTTTTACTAAGTCCTAAAACACCCCTTAACCCTGTAGGCAGAGTTCTAGGGCAAGCAATATGGAGGTACTTGTTGAAACTCACGTCAATTAAATACACCTTAACAAATATAGAACGCTGTGTCCCTTCCTGCCCCTCCCAAACCACCTCAGAATTCACCATGTCCAGTCAGTTTTTCCTGATTGTCTGTCTTTCTGTTGTGTCTTTTAATATGCATCTCCTCACGAAGAAATATTTATAACTGGGGTTAATATTGACGTTAACATCCACAGATGAGGGATACCATTCATTGAATTTGTTTTTTCATGGGACGGGGTTGTGTTACTGCCATCACTTAATATAAATATCTTCCTAGCTCCAATGCCAAATTTACCTCAAAAGTTCATGATGTTGTCTTTCTTTATCACAGCATAGAAATCCATTCTGGAGATGTACCACATTTTCACTAATCCACTTGTCAGTCATTACAAAACTCCTTGGTATATACCCACAAGACTCATCTTACTGCAGGAAAACATATACAGCTATAATTTATTTTCAGCTCTATACACAATTAGCAAAAAGCTGGAACCAACCCAAATGACCCCTCAACTGACAATGAATAATCCCGGTACATGTTACACAATGGAAGTTCTATGGCAGTAAAGAAAGACTCATGGAACCCTTTGCCAGGTAAATGATGAGGCTAGAAGATATTTATTTAAGTGAAGTAACAACCAGCCAGACAGAAAACAAACGAACGAATGGTATTCCTCATTCTGCGGCATGTGAGGCCAAATCCAACCCAAAGTTGTAAATATTTCTGTGGAGAGGGAAGCATATTAAAACGAAAAACAGAAGACTGTCAAGACAAACTGACTCAATGGTGAATTCTAGAGGGGATGGGAAGAGTTGGAGGGAAATAGTGGACACAACGGGTCTATATTCGATAAGTAGTATTTAATTTAAACACGTGAAATTCATCAAGTATTCAATTTTGCCCAGATTCTGTCTATAGGTTACATGGCGTTTTAGGACTTTAGTAAAAGTAAATATGTGTATATTAAAACAACATTGGTTAAGAGGTTTTTGTATAATAAACGATAATGCATCTGAGTTAATTGGAAATATAAATTGTTTGTTTTTCACATTTGTTTTACTTAAAATATGTCTAACAATTACTTTGGTATTGATATAAAATGGTCCCTATTTGTGTTGTACAGTATCATCTTGTTGCATTTTCTTTTACTTGTAGAATGATTTAACTTAAGGAATAAAGCTTGCTTCCCAAATTAAAAACATAGCCAAGTCCCCAAAACAGGCTTTGGGTGAATTTGAATGAAATCTGTGCCTTGATTCCTGCCTATAGGTATATATAATATGACTGCTTTTTTTGAGACTCAGGGGTCAAATAACAAAACCTAAAATAAAAAGGGGGGAATACAGATATATATAAAACCTTTTTGTCAAAAAAACTTTTTGCAATTCAAATACTTAAAACTAACTATGGTAAAAGATTTGTATGTCCCCACATGTCAAAATGTCACAAACTTAATTAACTGTGTCTGTGTTCATTAGTGAGATGGGTATATAGTTTTTTTTTTTTTTTTTGTATCTTTGCCTGGTTTCAATATTAGAGTGATACTGCCTTCGAATAGGATTAAAAGGAGAGATTTGGGAGATTCCCTCTCTGTTTGTATTCCTTCTGAACAGTTTGAAGAGTAATGGCTATGTTCCTCTTTAAAATTTTTCTAAAACTTAGCTGTTGAAAACCATCTTGGCTGGCACTTTTTTAATAGCTTGGGAGATTTATTAATACTAACACCTTCAATGTTTCCACAAATGTTATGGTTTCGTTTATAAAGTGGTAAATCTCTCTGCGGTTAAGACTTTGTTGAGTCCAGGAATTTACAAATATTTCTTCCAATTTTTCTTAATGTTTTTCTTTTTTTTATTTTTTATTTCTATTTTTTTTTTTTTTTTTTTTTTTTTTTTTTTTTTTTTTTTTTTTTATTTATTTATTTTGCAGATAACATTGGTGTTACTCGTATGGCGTTACGCAATTAGGTACATTCTTGTGCATTTTGCAAGTATCTATTGTCTAAATTTTGAACAACTCAAGGTTCCCCATAGTCCAGTTTGAGAAGCTTGTATGCACAGAGCATGTTGCATCTAGTTAGGAGTCCAGGACTAATTATTCATGTAGTCTCAATTACCTATCTCTCCTGCAGCACTTAAATATTACCATGCCTCCTTCTTCCTACAGTTTTGTTCCTCTGTGGCTTTGGGAAAGGGGCACAAGTGGTTGAGATAGAAACAGTCTAATTTCTTTGGAGTTGTCATTTTGGAACTCCAGTCTGTGTCAGTGTTGTCCCTTCATTGGGTTGACAGCTTTTCCAGTGATACCCTTTTCAGTCATACTAACAAAGCACAAGCTATTGGATGTACAGGCAATTTAAGCAGTGACTAATTATTAGTCAAGCTAAGCTGTGAGCATAGAACAAGGATGCTTGGAGTGGTATGCTAAATCTCAAACTGTGGGTTTCTCTATAAAGGGCTACAAGTTCTTTATTGTGGCTTAAACATCTCCTAACCACTAGAGGACATAAGCTTGTGGCATCCATCTGTGAGTTATTCCTCCAAGGAGAGAGCTAATAGCCAATTAGATTTGGAATATAATATATATATATTATTAATTAGTAAATTACAGCTTGGCTGCCACTAGTGTGCACAGTATCTCCAGGCTGTTGAGGTGTAAACTGATATTGAGGAGGATTCTTGCTTTTTTCAGGGAGACAAATTATTTGCTGTATTGCTTTAGTCGGCCTTTTGGTAATGCTCTCTAGCAATTCTCAGAGGCCAGTTCATGTATCGCTAGCACGTTGACGTCTCATACATTTTTTATCAACTCACACCAGGTCTTCGACAACAGGAACTTACTGCCTTTCTCCCTTACATATACTCCCACTTATGGGACAAAGGCCTTTATAATTGGGGGGGGGGTTTGAATCCCCTAGCCAACATCTCCTAGGCAGAATAATTCATTGCTGATGTCAGGCTTTCCTGTAGTAATATATTTTGCTTAATTACACAACTTATAAACACTTTACTATTGAATTTGGCTCTAGATAATTATCCTTTCACAGTTCCTATGCCTATCAGTCAAAATTTCCTATAAAACAGGTTTTCAAATATAGTGGATTATAGGTTTTTGAAGTATTCCCATATGATTGTCTGGATATTTTCACTGTCTCTTGTGATGTTTCCCCTTTCATCACAAATTCTATTGATTTGGAGTTGATCTTTCTTTCTTCTAGTTAACTGGGCTAGAGGTCTATCTTGTTTGCCTTTGCAAAGAACCAACTTTTGGATTCATTGATTCTTTGGATTCATTGATTCTTTGCATTGTTTACTTTGTTTCTATTTCATTGGTTTCCTCTCTAATTTTTGTTATTTCTTCCTGTATGTTGGGTTTGCTGTCTTAATTGTTTCTAGCTGCAGATCTTTATTTGCACTCTTTCTGTTTTTTTTTTTTTGTATTGTTTTGTTTTGTTTTTGATGTAGGCACCCAGGGCTGTAAATTTATCTCCTAGGACTGCTTTTAATATATCCCAAAGCTTTTGTTTTGTTGTATTGTCGTTTTCATTTAGTGCCAGGAATGCTTTTACTTCTTTATTTCTTCCTTGACCCATTCATTATTCAGGAGTGTGTTGTTTATTCTCCATGTGTTCTTGTAGGTAGTGGGATTTATCCTGATGTTGATATTGAGATTTATTGAACTGTATTCTGATAGAATGCATGAAATTATTTCAATCCTTTTGTATTTGTTGAGGATTATTCTGTGTCCCAGTATGTGGTCGATTTTGGAGTAGGTTCCATATGGTGCTGAGTAGAAAGTATATTCTCTGGTGTCTGGGTGGAATATTCATTAGATGTCTGTTAGGTCCATTTGGTGTATTGTATTGTTAAGTTCAGATGTCTCTCTGTTTATTCTTTGTCCAGTTGTCTTATCCAAAGTGCTCAGTGGGATATTGATGTCCTCCGCTATTATTGTGTTGGGATTAATCTGTGTCTTAAGGTCTTGCAGGATTGTGTTTATAAAGTTAGAGAGTTTGGTTCATATATATTTATTGTTGTGAGATATTCATGATTAATTGTTCCTTTGATTAGGATTCAATGGCCCTGTTTGTCTCTTCTGATTAGTTTTACTTTGAGGTCTATTTTGTCTGATAGTAAGATAGCAACTCCTGCTTGCTTTTTGGTTCCATTTGTTTGGAATAATTTTTTCCTTCCTTTCACTTTAATTTGGTGCCTGTCCTTGAGGGTTAGATGTGTTTCCTGTAGATAGCATATAGATTTATCTTTTCTAACCCATTCTCCCAGTCTATGTCTTTTGATTGGGGAATTTAGCCCGTTAATATTTAAGGTTATTATTGAGAGATGTGTGCTGCTTCCTTTCATCCTATTTTCCCTTTGCATTCTTGGTCTAGGTTTGTAGTTTGTAATTATACTTTTATTAGTTTCTCTCTCTAACTAGTTGACCCTTTATTTTGTCCTTTGAATTGCTTCAAGTATTTTCTGAAGGGTTAGTTTCTTGGACATGTATTATTTCATCTTATTTCTGTCATGGAAGATTTTTATTTCTCCTTCAACTATGATTGACATTTTTGCTGGGTATAATAATTTGGGTTGGCTTTTATATTCATTTATTTCTGTGAATACTTTGGTCCAGGTTCTTCTGGCTTTCTTAGTTTTCATTGAGAAGTCTGCTTGATTCTGATGGGTTTCCCCTTGTATGTAATTTGTTGTTATTCTTGCATTGCTTTTGGTATTTTGTCTTTGTTTTGGGTGTCTAGGGTTTTAACTGTGATATGGCATGGGGAGTTTCTTTTCTGATCTTGTCTATTTGGTGTTCTATATGCTTCTTGTATTTGTATGGGTTTGTCTTTTTTCAGTTTGGGGAAATTTTCTTCTATTATTCTGTTGAATATTTGATCAATATTATTGTCTTGGGATTCTTCTCCTTCCTCTATCCCTATGATGCAGAGGTTTGGTCTTATCATAGTGTTCCACATTTCCTGATTGTTCCACTCTTGTGTTTTTTAAATTTTTCATTTTCTTTTCTTGAGCATTCTAGTTATTCCAATTTATCTTCCAACATCAATATTCTATTTCCTGCTTCCTCCAATCTGTTCCTGAGGCTTTCTCCCATTCTTTCCTGTTGACTGGTTGAGCGTTCATTTTCCTTTTTCATTTCATCCTGTGATTTCTTTAGTATTTCCATTTCCTTTTGGAGCTTGTCATTCTCTTCTCATAGCTCCTTGCTTCTCTACTCTGTTTCCTTTTTCATTTCAGGCTGCCATCTCTTCAGTGTTTCCACTTCCTTGCAGAGTTTGTCATTCTCTCTCACTAGTTCCTTCCTGAGTTTGTCATTCTTCTCTCTGGTTCCTTCCTGAATTTGTCATTCTCTCCTTTAGTTCTTTGATTTGTTCTTCATATTCCTTGATTTCTTTGAGTATGTCTAAGGTTGTTCTTCTATTGTATGTGTCTTGGGTTGTTTCTAGGGAAAACTCACGGTAGGAATCTTTTATAGGACTGGTAGAGTTTGGTGTGGATTTAGTCTGTGTTTTTCCCATTTTGTTTTTTCATTGTGTTTTTGGCATGTGGGTTTGTTTTATTGTTTGTGTTCTGATGTGAATCTCAACTTTTTCTTCATTGCTTTGAAGTCTCACTTTGGTTGTTTCCTTCAGGTGCTTTCTTTGCCTTCTCCTTGTTTATAGAAAGCTGGCTGGTCTAGGTTTCAGGTTTTTGCTTATGGTTATGTATTGGAAGGTCTAGCAACTCTTCCCTTTCTGTTCTTAAGGTTTTCCAGAAATTGGATAGGTGATAACCAGGTCGGTTCAGCACTGAGCAGTATGCTCACTCCATTTCCCTCTGGCCTGTTACTCTAGGTTGGCTGTGAAACCTAGTTTGCTTGGACTGGAGTTGTGGAAGTTTCCTGTCTCTTCTTCCTTGCACCTTCAACTCACTACCTCTACTCCCACTGGGACGCTAACATCTCAGCACAAGCAGTGAGGGAGGGAGGTTTGGTTTGCTCCCTTGGCACATGTGCCAGCCCCCTCTGCATCTGGCTACTGCTGTGCTGGCTGGGAGACTCCACCCAGGCTGATCACACAAGAAGGGCATGATTTCCAGGTGCTTGAACCCAAGCCTCCTGGCCTGGCTTCCCAAAGGATTGCCTTGCCAGCACTAAACTCTCCACCCAGCAGTCCAGCTGCTGCTGAGGGGCATTTATTAAAATTTATTACTATACTTATGTGGGTTTATTTTCTAACTCATGGAATACTTAAATCTTTGAGCAAGTAAGTATTTGCAGCATTTACCTAAGAGTTTATTGATATGTTAGGCTTTGCTTCTTTGCTTATAATTATTTTGCTATGAGTCTTCAAAGTAGCATGTGAATGAGAAACTCTTTTCCTTCAATGCCCTTTGACTGCTTTTCCATTCATTGTATCCATTTATAAACACTTGGTTTTATGGGTATTTCATGCATGATATTGAGTTTAACTTTCAAAGTAAATCTGCAAATATTTTCATTTTCAGTCCTAGGTTTGAGTCATTAAGATTTGGTAGAATGACTGAGATACTTTACAGATTTTTTTCATACTCTTATGCTCTAGTTTCTAAATTAAGATGTGTGTATATAATAATAGGCACTGATACACATACACCTGATACAAACAGAAATCATTTATCAAAAATATGCTTTGTTTATTCTTTGGCAGTATTTATTTTGTTACTTTTACTATGGTGCTGATGATTAAATCTATGACTTTATTCATGCTAAGCAAGGGCTCTATCATTGAGCCATGTCTCTTATTTATACTTCCTAAATATAGAAGTGTACATACCTATGTAGAATATTCCTACCCATTAATTTTACATAGTATCTTCTATTCCCTTTATTTAATGAATTATAATGCTCCTTTTGGAGAATACTAAAATGCAAATTAGCAAACATCCTGTCCTGGAATTTAATTTCAGCCACTATTTTCCTGTTCCAGTCAATACTTGTAAGACCTTTGGGGAGCTATTTTACTTTCAAGAGGGCATTGGTGTTCTGGGTATTGATAGGAATTGTTCCTTCACTTTGTTCCCACAGGAAATGTATTTGTTTGTTTTGAGATGAGTCCCCTTTCACGTGTGCCAAATTTACAAGCCACTCATAGTGAGAAGCATATGACAGGACACACAGGAATTTAACACAGATCTGAAAAATGGCAGGAAAGAATTTCTGGTCTTTGGCAAGTCAGACTGCATCTGTCAACTCTAATGTAAACCAAGAGCATCTAACAATATTATTTAGTGTTATTCAAATTACTTCAATAGACTGAGTGCAGAAAATATGGATGGGTGCCTTTTATTACACACACTTGTATGAATGTGTGTGTGTGTGTGTGTGTGTGTGTGTGTGACAACTTTGGATGTCCTCAGAAATACTGTTTGCTTCCTTTGAAACAGGGTGTTTCCCTGGCCTTGAGTCAGTTAGGTGAAGCTGGCTGACCAATGCCTCCAGGGATCCATTCTCTATCTCCCCAGTTCTGGGATTACAAGCACATGCCACCATGTCTACCTAAGAATATATTCTGGGGACTCAACTCAGGTTGTCAGTTTTGACAATAAAGTACTTTACAAATAGACCTAGGCCCCCAGAACTCAATGGGTGTCTTTATTTGAAGATTTCCTATGGTCTTGGCTAGAGTACAGGGTAAATCTCCATGAGGTTGGTTTATTATCCATATAACATGAATTTTTCTAATGATGAACTCTTATAGAGTACTTGATAAACTGTCCTCCTACTAGTATTTCAGAACAAATATTTCAAGGTAATGCCCATCTCATTCAGGAGACTTAAAAGGTGACAGTCCCACCCTATTGGGCCATATCCCATCCATTCCATCCGATAAATGTCCACACCCACACATCCCATGGAAAAAAGTTCTCTCTTGAAAAGTGTTATTAACTGAGACATATGCATCTATTAAATTATATTGGTGCTAAGTTTAAATATTATTCATATTCAATATCCATGTATTATATGGATCAAGATTCTGATATAGAGAATCTACTACAATCACCTGTAAATGAAACAAAGAATTCAGAATACACAGTAGGACAAAATATTGGTAGCATGCAGTAAGAAGCACTGTGCAGGTGTGCGGAATGCACAGAAGCATGGATGGTCAAAAAATCCAAGAAATAGGACACTCAGCATTTGTTAGAATCTCACTATACCTTAGTGGCTGATAATCATGCTACAGTAATCCTCATCGGCCTTCACTTCATTTGTGATTCAGGGTCTAAAGGAGGACCATGAAAGCTGGTAGAGCCCTCCATTTCTGCCATTTTCCTCAGCAGGTAGAGATTCAAAGGAAAGTGACCTGACTTGTAGGACTGAAGTGTACCTCTTAACAATGATGCAGATTCCTTTCAACTTCTTAGGACTTTGTGAGAAGTTCAAGCAAGCCAAATACACACACACAAATGGATGCATGCACAGGCTGTGTGCTTCTGTGAATAGTGCCAATAAAATCTGAAGGTTCTGAAGGGTCTATAACTTATATAAGGAAGGTAAATAACTCTGTCTTCAAGTGCTTGCTCTGCAAGTTCAAAGACTTGAGTTCAGTACTAAGAAGCCACATTAAAAGCAACCTGGACATAGTGGACCATGTTTGTAATCTCAGTACTGGGGATGTGGAGAGAGCTGAATTCCTGGGTCTTGACGGCCAGCTGGTCTCGGTGTATCTTCAAGTTCCAGATTCACTAAGAGGCTTCACTTTAAAATACATGCTAGATGAGACATGAAGAAGAACACCTTACTAAGGTGTGGGCAGAACCCAGTATCTTATATGGAGCATACAGATATTCAATATTTCCTGATGATTCTCAGAGTACTCCAGTTAATGATGGCACATAAGAAGTGACATCCTCACAGCTTTTCAACCTTTCAATATGGACTGAAGACTCATGTCTCTCCAAGAATCCTCCAAACCTTCAGTGCCAGATGGGGACTGCTGAGACATCCAGCTTGTGGACTGAGCAGCTACTGGGATTTTAGCCTCTTCAGAATATAGACTGTCATTATCAGACTACTAACGCTGTGTCATGGAAGCCAGTACAGGACGTGGTGCTTACTGAACCTCATTTTGTGACCATGGGAAGAGGAGAGCCCAGTGTGGAGCACAAGGGCAGGATTGATAGTTGTTTGTACTTGCCAAGGAGGAACCTTCAAACACTTCCTTAGGGAAAACATGACATCTTCAGGCTAATAAAGAAAAAAAAAACATGAAAAAGAAGGGACATCCTAGGTTGACTTCTGGCCCTCACATGCACACACATGCACACACACCTACATGTACCCACACATACGTGAACATGCACACACACAAAGCTGACAGAGAAAGTTCTTTATAATGTAAGTTATTTAATGAGATTAATCAAATGCTACCACAACTCACATACTTGAAGAGTGCACTCAAGTTTCTGGGATGGGCCAGGAAGACTCTCAGACTGCCATGCCTGAGGATCTGAATGTGAGCTCCACAGGGGAGAAAGAGAGAGAACTCACTACCACAAATTGTGTTCTGACTCCACAAATATGCCATGGCATTTGAATACACACACACACACACGCACACACACACACACACACACACACACACACAAACACACATACACAATAAATATATAAATAAATAATATGGTTAAAAAATTTTTGAAGAATCCTTGGTATGGAAATTCCATGAGAAATTAGATAATGCAGCCAAGTAAAAGGTATGAGTTCACATGGTAATAACATCATTTCTATAGCTAGGGCTCTGAAGCCCAAAGCACACTTTCCCAAGCATTTATCCACTTATTAATCCCCCATTTATTTATTTATTTACTTGTTAATCTAATTATTGGATTGAGGATTTTGTCAAAGAGATAAAAGGATCTGTGAAAGCTTGAGGGAGCTAGCATGAAGATATCTCATTATAAACACTGGAAGCTCCATGAAATGACATGTTCAACAAACATTTATAGAGCACTGATTATGGGCCATGAATCTGGAGCATACAGATACTCAATATTTCCTGATGATTCTCAAAGAACTCCAGTTAATGATGAGAATAAACACATAAATAAGTGCAGTAATTACAGCCCTCTGAGAAGGCACAATAATGGGATTGCAGACCATGGCAGCACAGTCATGATTTAATAGACTATAATGCATGTTAGAGCAAGTATTTGGTAATTATGAAGTAGACTAGATGAAAAATAGTAATAATGTTTTCTAATTTGTCTGGATGAAAATTTGCTGATTCTAATTTTCCTTTCATAGCAAATTGCTGCTTCATTGAAAAGACTCTTTGGCATCCTTCCCCACATTATAAAATACTTTGTCATTAAATAACCTTTAGTCAGCAACCTGGGATAACTATAAGTTACCCTAAGGGAGGGAGTTGTATTCAAGAATTACATTTGAGGCTTGGTATGTATATTTTTGCTCAGTTGAAGGGGGCAACAAAAGTATTGGGATAAACAATATGCTGTGTTATATTCTTTCATTATTCATATTACCAACTATGGAGATAAAAGCCTAATTATTTCTTGGTCTCAATTGGCTAACTTTATTCAGAAACACATGGATTCATTGGTTTATTCAATAAATAGTCCTTTTCTGTCTGGTCTATGTTGAGCACTGTGTCACAGAGGAAAAGTGCAGCATAACCCTAACTTTTGGCTCTAAAAAATTTATTATGATTAGGTGGTTAAAGTTCAGGGATAACAGCACTTTTAGAGAATGTGTACACAAGAGCACATGGTCTGTTGGCAGAACAGGGATGTCTATGCTTCATTTGTAGGTTTACAGAAGAGCTAGGCCTTTTGAGTCTTCATGAAGGAAGAATGGAAAGAAGGGTGAGAAGCTTGATGGATGTTCTTCCCTGTGTTCAAATGCACCCCTCTTCACAATGGGAACAGAATCATGACAAAACAGAACACTCTCATTTCCTTTCAGAGACTAATTTGAGGATAAAGCCAGAAGAAAAGCACATATACTTATGAAAATCCATTAGGTTGTTCCTTTCTGCACAGACATGGACAAAAATCTATTTCCCTCAGATAGAGCAGTGATAACAGAAAAGTATATGACCCCTGCCCCAACTCTAGCTTAGTAACCAGTGAGTTTATTTGACTCATGTTTAAAGTGGGTGAAGGGTTAATCACAGTAGTATGATGACTCAAAGAAGCATCACAAAAATACCCACCCTCAAAAAATGATGACTCTTAAAAACTACATCCCTGGAGCCAGCTGCATGACCCAAAGATGGCTCAGCTGATCTGAGTCTCCTCACCCCTGAATCTGTTATTATTTATATAACCTTAGACACAGGCCTTGTGAATCTTGCAAGTTTCAGGAGCTTCCTGAGACTTGTGAGTTGTATTTAATTACTGAGCATTCTAACTTTAATTTGCTTCTCAAGCCTTAACAGTTCTCAGGAGAGAACTGTTCAGTTTATAGAACCTAGCTACATAACACAAGTCAGGATCTGAGCATTTATGAAGTTATCAAAGAATTAATAAAAATATTATATATATATATATATTTAAAGATGGCAATTCTCTTAAATTATGTTCAATTTTGACAGGTTTCTATTTTTTAATGTTTTCATTTTGTTTTATGTTGTTTTACTTATTTACTTATATTTTATGTGTATGGGCGCTATGCCTGCATGTGTGTAAGTATAACCATATTTTACAGTGCCCATGGACGACAGAATAAAGTGTTAGATCTCCTAGAACTGAAGGTACAGAGAGTTCTTATCTGGACAGCTGGAATTTCAGCCAGGGTCTCCTGCAAGAATAGCCAGTACTCTTAATCACTGAGCCATCTGCCTAACCCCTGATTTTGAAAGATTCCTTATCAAAATACCAACTACATATTTTGCAGAAATTGACAAGTTTAAAATTCCTGTGAAAGTACCAAGGAGGCACAATAATTAAATTTGTCATGAAAAGAACAAAGTTGGAAGACTCATACTTCTTGTCTACAACAATACAATAACCAGAAAAGACAGCAGTGGCTTAAAGGTGAATATGTATTACGAAGATATATAATTGAAAGCAAAATGCAAGCTCATACTATACTTTGGACTGTGGCTATTATTCTAGGTTTTGCAAAATTCTGTGAGATTCCTCTAACGCCATTGCCTCCATAAACCTGTCAGATACTATCTATATACCATATCCGGTGGGAATTTGTTTTCTTCCAAGGTGCCAAGGACACCTAAGAATACATCTGCTTAACCCTTCTAACATGTAATTACTATACCTGGACATCCAAATGACAGTAAGTTAACTTTGACCCTTTCACATCAAGTTTAAAAACTAATTTAGAAAATGATTACAGATTGAAATGTAAAATCGGGGCCATAAGACATAAGAAATGTCCTAGCTATTAAAGATGCTAGCTGCCACACCTAATGACCTGAGTTCTATCCCTAGAACCCATATGGTGGATGTAGAGAGTCATTTCCAACCAGTTGTTCTCTTATCTCCATACTCATGAGCACACACATGCAGGTATGTACACACAGAGAAAGAAATGTTATAAAAAACTATTAAAAATGTAATAACTAAAAATACAGAACTCTTTAAAGAGGCATAGTTCATATCCTTGACAGTGGGCTGAGTATACACTAAAATGTTGTTAAGCCAAAGGAGTAGATGAACTGGACTTCCTTAGTTTCAAAAAGTTCTAAACTAGCTAGGCATGGTGGTGCACATCATTAATTACAGCACTCAGGAGGCAGAGGCAGGCAGATCTCTGTGAGTTCAAGCCCAGGTTGGTCTAAAGAGCAAGCTCCAGGCCAGCTGGAACTAAACGGAGACCCTGTCTCAAAAAATACCAAAAAAGGTTCTAAACCACAAACAATACTGTGGGGAAAGTATAAAGAAAAGCTACAGAATATCAGAAAATATTTACAAATCATGTGCCTGCTAAGGTAATTAAACCCAAAATATATGCAAATTTCATATAGCTTAGTAATAAACAAATTGCATGTGAGGAAAATTGAGGGAAGATGGTTCTTATAGAAGATGCACAAATATCCTAGACGCAAATAAAATTACCACACATTTTCTCCTGATTGAGAATGCAGATTAAAGCTGGTGATGCCTTGCTGTGCTCCTTCTGGGGTGATTACAGAAAAAACATGAGAAGGTGAAATTCTCACACACTTCTAGGAATACAAAAGGTAGATTTGCTTTGCAACACAGCAGGGCAGTTCTCTACAACATGAGTTCCTATCTCAAAAACTGATTCCCCTGGCTTTAGATTTGAGTTCTTAGCCATGGTTGACTCTGAAGACACCCCTGTGGTCACCCATACCATCATCATTTTGTACATCCTTGGCACCCATGCTCTAGCACGATGTTTCTAGCTCACTGCTGTGCCTCCCCTGCAGGCCCTGAACTCTGCAGCTTGCCCAGTCAATTGAGCACTGGTATTGCATCCAGGAATGTCCAAAGTGTGCACAACCCTGGCTTTGGCATAGCTCATCTGAGGCAGGTGGACATCACAAATGTGGATGATGGCCTCTCCTCCCACACCAGCTTCTACCAGACATCTTGAGCCTGTACACTCTGGGCCTCATCATTAGTGCTGTGTTGCCAAGTGAGAACTGTGAGTAGAGAGGGAAACTTGCAGAATATTTTTCTCTTTCTAATAATATTCCATTGGCATTTTAGACTTTCATCTAAAAGCTCTTTCTTTTTAGAGCCATCTCCCTTACACACATATTCAAAGAACTGGGAAGAGTAAGGAGCAATGACCATACTGTTGAAATTGAAATATAAGGGGGCTGGAGAGATGGCCTAGTGGTTAAGAGTGCCAACCGCTCTTACAGAGGACCCGGGTTCGATCCCCAGCACCCACATGGCGGCCGAGAACCGTCTGAAACTCCAATTCCAAGAGAACTCCTGTTCCAGGGGAATCCAACACCCTCTTCTGACCTCCGCAGCATTGCACGACACGGGTGCACAAACCTGCATGCAGACGGTACATTCATACACATACAGAAATAAATAAAATTAAAAAAAAAGAAATTGAAATACAGGACACCCCCAATCCTGTGTGTGAATAATCATTATTTAATACCTGTATCTGTCTTTTCCATGTAAAGACTTTTCCTCTTGTAGTTGTGTTTCTGTCAATATATCTAATTTGTCAGACCTGCTCATTGCTGAGATACAAAAGTAAATGAGGTTCGAACTTGCTGGGAATAAATCTATTTTTATACACGTATCCTTCTCTCCTCTTCGGTCCACATTTGATATGTATTCTTACTATAGCATCACCATAGCCCAGGGTGATTATTGATTTATTTCCATGATGTCTTATGACCTCACTCTGTAGAGGCATTTGTGTGTGAGTATGTGTTTGTGTGTGTGTGTGTGTGCATACAAGTGCACACTCACTTGATCCTGTGTGCAATGGAAGATGCTCACATGCTATAGTATGGGTGTGGTGGCCAGAGGACAGCCTTGGATTTTTTTTTTTTGCCCCACCCCAACCTTGGATTTTAGTCCTCACTTTCCATGTTTTAAAACAAGGTCCCATTCCACCAATTTACCTCCAAATCTCATTATTCATTTGTCTTTATACATGAACAGAAGTCTACTGTCTAAGCATACCACATTTTCATTAACCATTCATCTGTTGATGGTCATTTAGGTTGTTTCCATTTCCTAGCTAGTGTGAATAGAGTATCAAAGAACATGACTGATCAAGTATCTCTCTGGTAGGTTAGCTAGTCCTTCAGATATAGGCCAAGGAGCCTGTAATTGGGTCATATGGTAGACTGCTTTTAGCTTTTTAATCATTTTTTCCACAGTGATTTTCATATTGTTTGTACAGGTTCCAAAATTAACAGCAGTGAATAAAGGCTCGCCCATCCCTGAATCTTCACCATCATTTGTTGTCAATTATTTTCGTGATCTTGGCCATCCTGATTACAGTAAGTTTAAATCTCAAAGTAGTTTTAATTTGTATTTCCTTAAATGTTAAGAATGTCGAACATCTTTTGAGATATTTCTTAGTCATTTTTATTTCTTCTGAGAACTCTGATCAGATTCATCACCCATTTTGTTACTGGAACTTTTTTACTTAATTTTTTTATTTCCTGTGTATTCTAGATATGACTCCTCTAGTGGATGAGGAGCTGGCAGATACTCTTCCTCACTCTTTTCACTTGATTGCTTCCTTTATTGTACAGTCATTCTTCAGGTCACATTTGTTAATGATTGGTCTTAATTTGTGTGCAAATTGATTCCTGAACAGTCATTCCCTGTACCAATGTACCATAGTGTACTCCTTATGTTTTCTTCCAGCAGTCTCTGTGGTTCAGCTTTCACATTAATGTCTTTGCTCCATTTGGAGTTGTGTTTGTGTGTGTGTGTGTGTGTGTGAGTGTGTGTATGTGTGTGTGTGTGCACACATGCCACACACATACACACATACGTGGGTTGATAGATACAGGCCTAATTTCATTTTCTGCATCCAGTTTTCCTGGTAGCCTTTGTTGAAGATGCTGTCTTTCTTCCGTTGTGCATTCTGAGCATTCATCACTCATACAGCTAAAATTCCTTCTGGTTGCATGAACACTGTCCTGCCCCCTCCTCTCTTGGTCCCTAATGACAAAGTGAGGTATGATTTCTCCAAATTTCAGTTTGGGAAATCAATGTTTATTTGGGATTACTTATAGAGCATTGGGTGAGGGTTTACTTACAAAAGTGTGGGCGGCCCCTCCCCAAGGCTGCAGAGGAAAATCTTTATCCAGGCATTGATCTTGTATTTCCAGTAGCTGTACAAAATGGAGAGCGTGAGCCTCTCCAGCTTCCTCTTTTTAGACTCTTAGTCCCCAGCCTCCACATTCAACTTGGGCCAACTGGTTGGTTGGGAGGCATGACTGACTCTCCCTGCCCCTCCTTTTTTGCAGAGGTTCAACAGTCACTTAATTTTGTGAGGCAAGTTGGTGCAAACATTCTTCGAAAGAAGGCAGCTGCCCACAGCTTGCATTCAGGGGATAGTTTTATGCAACACCTCATCAAAGGAGTTTCTTTTTGTTGCAGACAGAGACTACTACAATGGATCAGAGAGAAAGTGACTGTGGAATCGCCATCACCAGTTAGTATGTCTATAACACAATACCTACACCTAATATTCAGGGAACATTGTGGAAGTGGGGGAAGAAATACTTTAAGAGCCAGAAGACCAAGATGTGTGTTGCAATATAGTGTCCTCTGGACATGACAAGGATGCTGAACTCTCAACAATATGGTTGCCTGAGCAAGACCTGATAAATGACTAGACTAATCCACATGATGACATGGATGGGGAAAATTTCACAAGGCCCAACCACTAGAGCTCTAGGCAGTCAATGTCTCTAGGCAGGGTGATTCAGCTTTCTTCAAGGACAGACTCCGGGGTATATTTATTATCCAACACCAAATGGCCAGGCATAAAAACAAGTATATATGGAGCTGGAGAGATGGCTCAGCAGTTAAGAATACTGGATGATCTTCCACAGGTCTCCAGCATCCACATGGCAGCTAACAACCATCTGTAACTCCAGTTTCAGGGAAATATCACACCCTCTTCTAACCTATGCAGGCATTGCATGATATGGCTGCATTTAACATACATTCAGCCAACACGCACACATCAAAATAAAATATTAAAAATAATTTACGTATTAACAACACCAAATGGACTCAATAGAAGAGAGCTTGAGTTTGAGAGGAACTGTGGGACCACAGAAGCAGTTGTATGGGGAGAGGAAAGAGCCAAAATAATATAAGTACAACACTCACTATGAAATTCTTACAAAAAATTTAAAACAGAAAAAAATTCAGGGTACCATTTTCCTTTTCACACTGTGCATTGCTGTACGGCTG
The DNA here is from genome assembly GCA_009823505.1 of Rhizomys pruinosus. Classification (NCBI taxonomy): domain Eukaryota; kingdom Metazoa; phylum Chordata; class Mammalia; order Rodentia; family Spalacidae; genus Rhizomys; species Rhizomys pruinosus. Next base: position 40,129 of record VZQC01004706.1, read on the forward strand.
GCCCATAAGATCCTGGAGACATGTTTTCTCCCTCCCTCACATCTAATTAAGATTATAGAACTTGTACATGAGTTCTTGGGATCTGATCCCAGGTCCTCAAGACTGCATGACAAGTACATCACTTACTGTACTATCTCTTCTTATTATTTTATTTTTAAGTATAAGGTTTTTAAGCATAAGAACAATGAGCTACTCAGCTTTATTTTTAACTCCAGTATCCATGCAAGGTGCTTAGTGACTACTCAGCCCATGTGTTAGGATACATTTTGTTGAGAATGTTCCTAGAACTAAGACAGGTTGAGTTAAATTTTGCGATAACCATAGATATGTAAGAATGATACACATATTAGAGATCATGATTATCATTGACCATGAACATATTATAATCTGTAGTCTGTAAACTATTTTTTCTGGTCATAGCCTTGAATAGTTAGAGGAAATTTCTTATTTCACAAATCTATGAGTAGACTTCCCATTACAGGCTGTCAACACAAGCCAGATGAAGACAGAGATGCATTTCATTCAGGGTGTAAGATAAAGCTGCTGTTTGATATTCAGCCCTCCTTGCAGGGGAAAGCCTCTCTTGCTTTTCTGAATTCCAGTAATTGTCTTGTTTGAGGGCCTTGCTACAGACCTCTGCCTCCTGCCAACAGCTTACTCTACGTGGTCTCACTGCTAAGAAGGGAGAGGTTCCCAGAGAGCATAAGATATATATTGAAATCAAACACTCTTCTGAAGGTATTGTTTTCCAATTTCCACTACCTCATCATCCCAGTGACCCTCGGTATGCAGTAGATTTCAAAACACTTAGCAAAAGAATCACTAAAATAAAAATTCATTACTCACAGTCACTCTGAACACCTTCAGGAATGTTAGTTTTCTCTCATGTGTTATTTTTTTTTACCTATGATACATCTCTCTTTTCATTTTTTCCTTCAGTAAACTAACCCCACAGATTTTTTTTCTGTTTAGCTATGACATAGCTACTGAATTTAATTGTTTGCCTACTGTTTTCTAACAGTTTCTAAAATAAAATTCAGAATGAATGATTAGAAACTAATATGGCTGTATTAAGTCTTTTCCTCTACTTCAGAGTTAAACCTAGATGCCTAAATTCAGTTTCTGGAACATATTTTAAAAGTTGGAGGAGAGGGCTGTGGGGATAGCGCAGCCATTAAAGGCTAAGGCTAAGAACCGCAAAAAAAAAAAAAAATTAAGTAAGTCTAACAAAATGTACATTTGAGATTGTGAATGTTTTCTCAGAGGGAATATTTTCAGTTGAAAATTGTTTCCAGGAAGTTGGTTGAAATAAAAAGCCTTGGCTATTTTCCTCTGGGGCACACTCCCCAATTTGTATTTTAAGACATAGTTCATATTGAATTATGGTATATTTAATTTTCTGGAGAGGACAGATAAATATGGATTAATGGCTACTTTAGTTAGAAATTGCAAAGCTAGCTCTAATTACTTGTGCTGTCAAGCCAATCTTTATTTATAAAACAAAATCTGTGCTCAGAATACTTTTTACTAGAAACAGAAAGGGAAAAAAGGAATTTATTTTGTTATTTAAATATCTATATTCATCAATGCTACAAAGTAATATATTCTTAATCAGATGCCCAAACACATTTAGTCTGCCAGTGAATCCATTGTTTGTTTCTCATTTTATTAACACTGTTTACAAGTAATTATAAGACATTTAATGGATTAGAGGCAAAGTCAGCTGATGGAAGGGAGAGTAAGTTGCTGTTGTGTTTAGTAGAATCCTCTGCTTTGGGATGAGGTGTCCACAGAGGACCATGAACTAGGCAGGCTTCCCTGGGGCCCTGAGCTTCATCTCAGCTGCTCTCTGTGCCTCCCAGCATCTCCCTGTCAGGCACTGCTATTCTAAACCCTCCTGCAGGCATTTGGGATGAATTGTTCACTTCCATTTTAGTTCCTGAGGTAAAGTCCAGCTTCTTCAGGGAGACAGCACAGCAGAGATCCTCACAGTGGTTCACAGTACCTGCCAGTGAGCAAAGAGTCTGATGTTCTTCCAGATTTGAATATCTCACATTAGAGTCCATCTGGAAGAGAATTCAAGCAGCTTTCATTCAATTTCAATCGTAAAGAGTTGGAGTGACAGGCATTTCTACATAAACATGTTTAAAGCCATTGGAGCACAGCTAACCCTGAACTGACTTTTCCAGTATGTGAGGCCTCTGCCACCAGTTCCCTTCCTGCTTCATTCAACAGACCTGCACCTGTGCAGGACCAGTACACATTAACCTGCACCCATACAGGGCCAGTACACACCAACCTGCACCTGCACAGGGCCTGTACACATTCACCTTTACCCATTCCTGTGTATGTGCAGAGCTTCAAGCTGTTCATTCTCAGAATGTTTTGTGAATACCAAATGAGATAATATGCAAAAGCATTATTTCTTCCTTTTATCCATTGTGCTAATTCAGCTAACGAGATTTGTAATTCCTGTCAGCATCAGGTGATGGAAGACCCCCTCCTCCACCCGCATCCCTCCATGCCTTGCACCAGATTCCATGCATTCTGTCATATATGCTAAGGCCTTTTGAGTCAAGTTTGTATCCCCAAATATCTCTTGGTGTGAGTCCATCCACTGTGGACTGGTCAACCTATCTAACCTCAATCCCTTAAAGAAGACCAATTTTCTCTGACTCAGGAGTGATCAGTTGCTAATAGTTCCTCGGCTAAGGTTGAGGCTTCTTGCCAGTTTCCCCAGTTTTATGCTGGGTTTATGTCTGATTTAAGTTTACATGAGTCTTGTGCATTCCATCCCCCAATGCTGTAAGTTCAAATGGGTAACTTCTCTGCTGCCTAGAAAACTGTTTCCTTGTGGTTATCCACTATCCCTCGCTCTTAAAATCCTTCTGCCCCCATCTTCCACAACAGTTCCTGAGCCCCAGGTAACAGAGGTTATAGGAGTCCTATCCAGGGACACACACTTTACAGTCTATTATTTTCCACATTTTGGGCAGTTGCGGCTTTCTGGGTTAATTACCATCTGCTGCATGAGGAAGCTTTGCTGGAGAGAATTAAGATTAAGAGACACATTACTATTCTCCCTACCCCCTGTTAAACACTATATTGTTTGAGCCTTAGGTATCAATGATTGCATTGTAGATGTATACTTAGAGCTGAGCATCTACAGACACTTATTCTCTGACCAGTTTTGGAACTCTGTAATAGTTTCCATCTGTTGAAAAAAGAAGCTTCTTTTTTGAGTGATAGCTAACTAGTATACTCGTGTATAAATATAAGGTACATATTTAGCATACAGGAAGAAATTACATTTGTCTAGGTATATGTCAGACCTAGGGTTTTCTCCAACCATGTATTATACCATGTCATACATGAGTCCCCTCCTATTAAGTGAGCTTTAAGTCTAATTTGACAGCTGTTGATTACTCCCAAGATAAAAGTGTGACTATTGTACCAATAGTTTGTTGTGCAGGTCATTCTGTGTGTGTGGGGCGGGGGGGACGGGTTGGAATTAAGCTGGGAGTGGATCTTTAATTTTCTCCCTTAGTATCTTGCATAGCGTCCTCTAAAACTATGAGAGCTAGTCATCAGGGAGAAGGCTTTCAGGTCAGTACCAGCTTCATTGCTCCATGGCCTATGTCTAGTCTTCAGCAATAGGGCCTTAGTTTCAAGTTCTGGAAAATAATCAAGGGCTGTGGCAATAGCCTGTGTTATTTTTGGAGTCTCTTGGACTGCCATAACCAACAATGTGAAGGTAGGTTTCTCCTGTCTAGGATAGTGGTTTTTGTTATATATCCTTCAGCTATATGCATGCACTCATGTACAGATATTGAATGTGTATTTTCAGTAGACTTTCAAACTAATATATTTCCTCCGGTTTTTCACAACACCTAAAGATTAATCTCATCCTTTGTCCTCCTCTCTCCCATTTCCCCCTTGATAGCATCTGCCTCCCAATATCCCCTTTTTTGTAGCTTCTTATTCAGGGACCGTGTGGGGATAGTTTAACTTGAAATAACCAAACTGGACATTCAGAGCTTTCTGATCTCCATATTCACAATATATAGCATATATTTCATATGATCCATAGTTGGTGTTCTTAAGCGATGCTAATTATATACTGAAATATTTACAACTAATGCATGGTGACTCTGATAAATTTAGCATTACCTTTTGAAGTACAGAAAATGGGGCTGGGGAGAAGGCTCAGCAGTCAGGAGCACTGTCTCCTCTTACAGAGGACCTAGGTTCCATTCTCAGCACCCATATGGTGGCTAACAACCATCTGTGAGTCCAATTCCAGGGGACTCTGACTCCTTCTTCTGACCCCACTGGCATTGCACAACACAAGTGAACTTAAGCACATGCAGACAATATTCTCATGCACATAAAATAAAAATAATAAGGAAAATATTAGAAAAAGAAACATGGCTAATAATAAGTTAAAGCAGTCTGCAGTGTTGCAGCAGAAGAGGATGGTTTACTTCTATATGAGGATGGATGCTTTGAACCCACAACAAAATTTCAATCATTTCCTAAGCCTTGAAATTACTGAAATATGGAAGTATAGGAATACTTGCAAACACTGTATACAAAGACTTAAAAACTTAAATTGTATGTTTCGGTGAGATAAAGCCATACATATTTCTCTGACCTCATCATATTAAAGTTGCCAGTTTTTAGAAAATATTGAGATATGAAATTCTGCATGAAACAAAATCAAGAAAAACTCTCAGAGCTGTATTTTTTCATTCTCTTTATTTTGTAATTTATGATACTGAAAATACTTAATGTTCCTGAGAATTTGTTCTTTCTGGTAGATGACAGCTTTCAATCATTTGCCTAATTTATATTTTGAGATGATCTCAAATAAGTACTTGAACAAAATAAATTAACTTCTGTCACAAAGCAAGGATCCAAATTTATTTTTGTTATTTTTTTCTGTGCTGATGTTGTATAAGAAGCAAATTTATAGATAATATAGTATAATTACAGTCAACCATGAATGTATAGATTCCATCAATATTTCTAAGTGGTAGGCTAGAGGTTTAATGTGCTGATGTCAGGATAATGCTATTTTTATGCATAACAATTTTCACCATGCATACCTGTTAGAAATTAATGTTTTTATGATTACATTCTTCATTGTAAATGAGGATAATGATAGTATTTGCCTACCTACCCCAAAGAGTTATAAGGACTGTGTAAAAGTGTATGAAATATGATTAGGATAATATCTAATACATTGTAATATCTGGGGGTAGATATAAAAGAAAAATCAAAATATTCAGTCAGTCATAGAATTATGTATTTTTTATTTTCTAGGAATTACATATTAAATAATTTAGAAATAAAATCTGTATAGTTGCATATACATATGTGTATACATTATATATTTTTAATGATTTCAAAAGACATTTACTAAAGACATTATTAAAACAGAGGCATTCTATTTAATTTCTATTACTTCAGTTTGATCCAGTAAACAGAATATCCAGACATTCTTTTTCTTTCTTTGTTGGTCTGTGTGTTTGTTTTTGTTTTTTGTTTTTGAGACAGAGTTTCCTTGTCACCCTAGATGGCCTAGAACTCACTGTGTAGACCAGGCTTTCCTTGTCACCCTAGATGGCCTAGAACTCACTGTGTAGCCCAGGCTGGCCTTGGACTCAAAGAAATCAGCCTGCTTTTGTCTCCCAAGTGCTTGGATCAAAGGTGTGTGACACAGAACCTGGCTCAAGAGACATTCTTATAGGCTGGACATGGTAGTGCACGCCTTTAATCCTAGCACTTGAGAGGCAGAGGCCGGTGGATCTTTGTGAGTTCAAGGCCAGTCTGGTCTACATATTGAGTTCCAGGACAGCTGGAGCTACAGGAAGACCCTGTCTCAAAAAGACCCCCCCCCCAAAAAAGAGAGACATTCTTATTTATTTACTAATTTATTTTATTTATATTTTTGCATGTGTTTGAGTGTTTCCCAGTATGCATATAAGTGTACCTGTGTCATGCCATGCAATGTAGATACTAGGAACCAAACCAGGTCCTCTGCAAGACCAGCAGTGCATCGCTCTTAAATATAGAGCCNCTAGGACACCTCTAAACTGGGATACATGCAAGAAGAGAGGCGATAAGGCCCTGCTGCCGAAGACCTGAGGTTAACATGGGAAAGATGTATTGAGACCACACATGCAAGTGTACAGATGGTCTGGAATACCAGAGAGTGTTACCAAGGGCCACTAAACCAATAAAGCAAATATGGGTCTCTTTGAGTCAAGCAAGACTCCTCCATCAGCACCAGCTACACCTCACCTGCCTGGAAATGCTGTGCAGCAGTGGCAGCCATATGCCTGTATATCCCAATCTAATTCGCTATTAGCTCTCTCCTTGGAGGAACAATCCATGGCAGATGCCAGAAGCTTACATCCTCTAATGGTTAGGAGATGTTATAAGCCACAATAAGACCCTGTCATATTTAACAGAAAAAAACATAATTAATGGATTCACATACCACCCAAATATCTGCGTCTATACCAAAGTAACCTACCATAACAATTAGTACTGTTTAAATACCTATGTAGCTAATTACTTGTGCTTCATTAGTAGGATCGAAAGGTTATTCCTGGACAAACTATCAGCCCATGAAAGGAAACAGCCAGAATTGACCAGAGTCCAAGACAACAGCTCCAGACAAAGTAGACTGTGTTGCTTCTCAACCACCTGTGCCCCTTTTCTAAGCCTAGGGAACAATCTGCAGAAGAGGGGGCGTGGTAGAATGTAAGGGCTGCAATTGGGGTGTATGGTGAAACTACAGCAATATAGTCTGGACACTCATTTGATCAACTTGATTGAACATACAAGATTGCCCTGCTGGATGGTGGGACCCATGGGCTGTGTGGGTTTGGGCACAACTGCTTTCAAATTGGTTTTACATGAAGGATGCTTGTACTCATAAAATATCACTTATTGTTAAAAAATGAAATAAACTGAGAGAAAGATGCAGGATAGTTATGGCAGAATGCATGATCTGGGATGGGGTGGGAGGTGGGGGGAAGGGAAAGGGAAATATGCCTGAACTGAATTGGAAAATGATGTATGAAATACACAAAGCATCAATAAAAAAATGAAAATTAAAAAAAAATAAAATAAACTCAATAAACACAAAGGGAAAGCATGTTTATTGTGGCTCACACTCTAAAGCATAGTCCATCTTGGTGGGAAAGGCATCACGGTAGTAGCTTGTGGCAGCTGGTCACATTGTATCCAGTCAGGAAGCAGAGAGGAATGAATGCTGCTGCTTAACTCATTTTGTCCTTTTCATTCCGCCCTGGACTCTAGTCTATCAAATGGTGATGTCCATGGTTGGAGTGGGTCTTCCCACCTCTATTAATCTAATGTAGAAACTTCCTCACAGAGGAACCTGGAGATTTTCATATGAGGTGGTTTAGATCCCAGTCAAGCTGATGATCAACATCACAGTTTGGGAAGATCAATAATGTTCTGCATGGGGCTGGAGAGGTAGCTCAATAATTAAGACCACTAGATGCCCTTGCAGAGATCCTGAGTTTGGTTTGAGAACCTACATGGCTCTTCTGGCCTCTACAACCATTTCATGCATGCAGTGCACTTATATCCATGTAGGTAACACACATACACAAAAATACATGAATAAATACATATTTTAAAATATTCTGGATATTAATATCAGAATAGGTGACCTATTCCTGAAGAACTTTACACTTAAAATCTTTAAAATAAAAAGAAATAAGATTATAAAAAGTTATATTAGCTTAAGAATACTTAGAAAACCACTCGAACTATAGAGGCATTCTTCATTAAGCATCTTTATTACTAAAAGGATTTTTGAAATATGAGAAATATTAATAATTTTAAACATAAGAGAAACAAATTCTCCAACAAACTATAAGAACATAAACTGGCCAGCAGCATGATAGTGCAAATGCAAAAGGAAGGTAAATAAAATGAAATCATGGAAAGAAGGAAGAAAGGAAGGAGGAATGGAGTAGAAAATCTCATTTTCATGTCATGACATTTACTTGATTGTGACTCCCCAGCAGTCTCTGCCATTGAGGCTGTGATATGACACAGTGGTTCTTTTATCAGATGCATCCCAGGGGGATTCTGATCAGCTGTGCTGCACTGACTGTCTTTGGTCATATAACATAATAGGTAACATTACTTTGATTTCTGTTAAGCTATTCAGATTTGGAAGTTTTATTTTACTGCAGCATAATTTGGGCTAAACTGAATTATACATTATTCCTTGTCACCTTTTCATCATCAAAGGAGAAACTCACAGCAGTGCCCAGTCTCATGTGGCAATTTCCTTCAGAGAAGTAATTCATTTTGTAGGAGAAACTTCCTTTTTAAGCTTAGAGAAAGAGATGAAGAGAGGAACCAGCAATGGTCTCAAGGATATAGAGCTCATGAACACTGAGGAATCCACAGCTCTGTGAATGTCTCTTGTAAAATGCTCAGGCATTTAACCATCTGAATCTGCAGTTATAAATCAACCTGTTGTTAAACAACCATTATTGTACTGTTATATGGTATTTCCATTCCTCTTCTGTTAAGTTTTTTTAAGAAAAGAAAGAAAATTTTAAGAAGGAAATATTGGACTGGGAAGACAGTTCAATTGGTCAATGGCTTAATATATAGGCATGGGGACCTGAGGTCAGCTTCCCAGCACCCAGATGAAAAGAAAATGGGCATGGCGGCACACATCTGTAATTCTACCTCCCAAGGGAGATGGAGACTGGGTGGCCAAGTGGAATTGAATGGTGAGCTCCAGATTTATTGAGAGATCTTGCCTGAAAAAATAGTATGGAGAATGATTGAGAAAGACCTTTGATGTTGAGCTCTGACCTCTACACTGACATATGTATACACACACATATGTACACACATCTACATATATACACACACAAATGTACACATTAAAGTAAGGAATGAAGATCAAATGTGCCATTTAAAAGGCAGCGTTTCTTATCTAAACTATGAACAACCACAGAACTGTGATTCTCAGGTGAAAAGCAGTTCTGTTGATTTAATAATGATTTTATCCCTGTGGCTTTGTTATTTCACTAAGCTAATTTAATGAGATGCTGACTATTCTATAATTAAAGCATATCACAATGACAGATCAAATAAGGAGAGAAGAGGAGCACCTTTAGTAAATAAAAATCATCTACCATCCCACAAAGACATCATTAAAATTTCAGTACAGTGGCTGGTATAATGACTCAGTCAATAAAATACTTATACAAGCATTAGTTCCTGAGATTGATCCCTGAGAAGCCAAGAAGATCAGGCCTGTTGTTTTGTCCAGCACTGAGAAGGTGGAGACAAAAGGGTCCCTGGAGACTAGACAAATGGGTTAGCTAAAAGTTCAGTGAGAGACCCTGACACAAAAAAAGAAAGACAACTGTCATCAGCCTTTGGCCTGCACAGTCAGATACAAGTGTGCTACACACACACTCACACACACACACACACACGCACACAGAATTTCATTACATTTATATTAGGACGCTCACCAAATCTGTTTACCAGTACCCCATGTAGCTAAGGAGTAGTAATTCAAAGTCTTGTTGGAAATTGGAGAAATATTTGAAATGAGGAAGACTAAATGCATAAATTTATCTTTGCTCTTCAAAATTAATCCTCCTGTTCTTGATTATGAAATACAGATATGTCACAGAGGCAAAGGAGCATTGAGACAATTGTGGGGATTGTTACACAAAATACAGCAAACCAGGAATGCAGAAACTGCCCGGAGTCCTTGAGATACTACATCATCTCCACACCATCCCTGTTCACCTATATTCCAGGAGTCTGATTTCATGAAAAGAATCTCATCCCTTCTTTAAGACTTTTTTAAGCCAGTCTCTCATGTAGCTCATGCTGGCCTCCAAACCCTGAGGTTGGGATTGCAGGTGTGCCCCACCATGCCTGGTCCTATACAGGGCTGGGAACAGAACCCAAGGTTTTATGAATGCTAGGCAAGTAGTCTACAGGCTGAGCTACAACTCCAGTCCTTTCTTGTTTCATTTGATTATATATTCTGCACCTATAAATACTATCCCAACTGGCCAAACCTTAACATGTAATGTACACTATTCTAGATGCTTTATGTATATGTATATGCTATATCTTTAAGTCATTACAATCATAAATTTTATACATATGTTTTATAATTTCTATGCTGGATATCAAACTGTTGGCTATAAGCATACTAGACAAGCACTCTAACAATGAGTTATGTCCTCAATGTCTCCTTTTATATTTAAAGCTACCTTATATATAGGGTGATTATTCATGTGAGGGGACTGGGTATTTGTGGTACAGGATGAGAGTAGAGATGGTATCCACACTGCAGGATCTAGCCTTACCTGTCTTTGTAAGTCTGTTACTGGATCAGATTGTACTACTTCCACAGCATCCAAGGGGGCCAGTTATCAGTCTTGCAGTCTTTACTCTCAGCAGTAGATAACATAGTATGAAGACAGGCCCTTCTCTTTGAAGCAGCAAAGGACATCTTCAAGACTTTTTTTTCCTTAAAGAGTTGCCATAGAATTGAATTTAACACTGGTCTTCTGGGCCCAGCAGATCACAAGGCCCAGAACTTTAATGGGACACTCATGTGCATGCCAGGCATTGCTTCAGGGACCCATTTAATACTTATAGTGAGCCAGAGGGATCAGTAGTATTACTGTCCTGAATTTACAGATGAAGAAAAAGAGGCAGAGAGCATATAGGTGGCTTCCTTTAGGATGCTCCTATAGCAATAGAATGGTGATTCTTTCCTAGGTTGTCTGTGACAAAGCCTATATTCTGTGCTGGCATGTAAATTTATTCCACTAATGTAATCATGCATGTCATCTTTTCTAATGAATGGCTATACACTACTCAGGGACTGCATCACCTTTCTCCCCCAAGGGGGCAGTCATTGTCCAACTGTTCTTCAGTGTTCAGTGATCACATGGTCACAGTATGAACACCTTCATGGTTCATTTTTTTTATTTTTTTGTATTCCAGTTCTACGTAGCACCATTCTCTCCCAGCCCCCACACTAATTCTGCTCCTCATCACACCTTTCATAGCATATACTGAGTTAAATGACTAATTACACGCTCCCAGCAAGCAGTCTTATTACAGTGCCAGCCAAGTGTCTCATTATAGCTTTCCAGCCAAACATCTCATTACCAGGCTTGCACATATCTCATTGCCCACAGAGTCACCATCTCATCATGTTTTTTAAAAAACTGACATAGACACCTGTGGTTCTGGACACAGGTATCATTAGACCTATCCTATCATGTCCAACTTCACATCAGGCCCTGAGAAGACATTCAAGCAAGCTGGGAGAAGGAGGCAGGCCTGGCTCACCACTGGTATACATGGGGGACTAGAATTAGAAAAGTACTTGGAAATCACGCATTATATTCAGTCTACATAATCTACAAGACAGTAATCTTTGCACATAATCTTTTATTAGGGACAACATTAAGTGTAGTTATCAAAATTGAAAACTATTCATCTTCTAAGCAGAAAAAAATCTATTTTCTTTCATGTATTTGTCTTAAATCAGAAATGCATGGAATCTTCATTTAAATAATGAAATTAATTAATAAATACAGAAAATATTTCTATCTTCCTGGCATCACATAGCCATTACACTCATAAAGGCATGGCAACTATGGCTTCCTGCACAAAGCTGGCACAAGACTGATTCCACCAACACTGCATCATGGCAAGGGAGGGGCTCAGGAGCCCTGCCTTTTCTTAGGGATTTGTAGGCAGTGAACAATTGCTGGAGGAAAAGGACATTTTTTTCAGTCCTGTGGCCAAACAGTCCTTCTCCTATGTTCCTGTAATAACCCTAATTGAAGTGGAATCCCCCCGCCACACAGACACTAGACAAAAACTTTGTCTCATAGGTTTGGGACTCTCTCTCTCTCTCTCTCTTTCTCTCTCTCTCATATGTGGTGTGTGTGTGTGTGTGTGTGTGTGTGTGTAGGCACAAATATGCCATGTACATATGTGGGGGAAAAGGATTATAGTAGTTGGTTCTCTTCTTCTAGGATATGGGTCCCAAGGATCAGATGCAGGTTGTAAGGCTAAGCTATTTTTTTTTTCATTTTTCCTTTTCAAAGTTAGTCATCTCTTATATTTTGTAATAGTAGCAGAAATCTAACTAACATAATATGATTAGTAACTTCAGATTCCATATTGTTTCAGCAGAATTAGGATACCTCTTAAGAGTCTACATTGTAGTCCCTAGGAAATGCTACCATGAATGATATGAACCACTTAGCTGATGTTACTAGGGTCACTGGGTAGTTGACCTGACATCATGATAGATCCAGCACAATCCAGGAGTTGTGTAAAACAAGAGAGGAAGACAGAAGAGGCATCTTGATCTGAGGCATTGAGATGGATCTGCAAAGTCCCTGCTGCCTAGAAGAGGGAGAGGCCCACACGCTCAGAAATCAGTGACCTCAGTTCGACCTTGACAGTTGAAGTGAGCTCTGCCAACAACCTAAATGGACTTTAGGAATGAAGTGTTCAGGGAGAAAATGTGTAGGTTTGTTAATAACTTTGACTTTGGATTTGTGAGAACTTGATCATACTATTAAGTCACGGCTGACTTTGGACCTACAGAACAAGGATAAAATAGATAAGCATTGCTTGAAGTTGATAAGTGTGTGTTTACATATAATTGTGACTAGAAAACTAATATAATGCTATACATACATTATATATATATATATACATATATACATATTTTGAGATCTCTTTCTCTTGGTAATTACTGAAAATATTTTACATATAGAAATACACTCTATAGGCTGGAGAAAGGGTTCAATGGTTAAAGCTTTGGTTGCTTTTGCAGAGGACCCAGGTTTGATTGATAGCACCCATGTGGCCAGTCCAAGCAAATTCCATATCTTCTTTTGACCTCCACAGGCATTGTACATCAGGGATACACTTGCATACATGGAGGCAATACATTCATATACATAAATTCAAAACAATAAATAAACTATTTTAAAATTACACTTGGAAAAATATTAACTATTCACATGCTATTTGTTTTATTGTTCAAGATGCATTCAATTTATGTAAAATGGTTATGCATCCAAAGGCATATCAATTATGCTTATTCTTACTATAAAGAAGCAGTAGAAAGGAGAAATGACTGTGTTTGCTTTGTTAAATAAATAGTAGAAAGTATGCGTAATCACTACTTAGATTTTTGTATGAATATTTAAATGAAATGGATAAGTCACACAAACAGCCAAATCTTGGCTCTATAACAAATCTATAATTTGTATATATAAAACATATAAGTTCCTGATTTTTTACGCACACAAATATGTTTTTACAGTTATCAAATGAATGTGAACTTTTTAATCAAGTCTACAATAGTTTGCATTTAATAGCTGAAGTTCTCTTAGTATGTCTGTGCAAGTTTCTCTCTTCTCTCTCTCTTCATATAGAGATAGGATCATCCTCAGATGCTACTCATCTTTATTTTTGTTTTTATTTTTTGTATACATGTTTGTTTCTTTTGTTTTTGTGAGGAAAGGTCTCTCTCTGTCCTGGAACTCACTAAGTACACTAAACTGACTGACTTGCAAAGCCCAGAGGATCCACCAGTCTCCACATCCCCAGCACTTTGATTTTCTCTTTTTTTTTTTTTATTTTTTTTTTGAGACAGGTTGTCCCTATAGCCCCAGCTGGACTGGAACTCACTCTATAGACCAGGCTGGTCTTGAACTCACAGAGTTCCACCTGCCTCTGCCTCCTGAGGGCTAGCACTTTGATTTTAAATGTCCACCATAATACCCAGCTTTTTATATGAGTTGGGGGGGTCAAACAAATGATTACAAATTGATTACAAATTGTATCAATTACAGTTTGTTGCTGTGATAAAACAGCATGTTTAAAAGCAACAAAAAAGAAAGAGCTTATTGGCTTACATTCCAGGGCTTTGAGTATATCATGATGGGAAGGCCTGGCAGCAAGCAACAGCCATGGTGGCAGGGGCAGAAACCAGAGAAATCATATCTTCATCTCCAAACATGAAGCAGAGAACAAACACTGGAAGTGGGGCAAGGCTATGAACTATCAAAGTCAGCACCCAATGGCACACTTGCTCCAGCAAGGCTCCATCTCCTAAAGGTGCCATAACCTCCCCACAGTCCCACCAACTGCAGACCAAGTGTTCAACTACTATGGCGGCCATTTCTCATTCAAACTTCCCCAGAAGACAAGAACTTTTCCAATGCTACCATCTCCTATGCCCAGAACTTTCTCTGATATATATTCTCTGAATTAAATAACTAGTTAAGGAAAGTATACTTTGTTAGTTTTTCTTGAAATGCAGCTTTGCTTTACAACCAGGGCCAAGCTGGGACTCACTATGAGGCAGAAGATGACCTAAACATTTTGACTCTCATGCTTGAGTGACCCCAGCCTTGAGAGTACAGGTATACAATGCCATGTTCAATTAAATCATGGACTTGGAATATTTAGTATATGTGACGCCATTCCTTGGGCAGGTTAAAATAGAGGCTTAGAGCGGCAAAGATGCCTCTCTTATCAGTAAGCACCTTTATTATTTTCTATTGCAAACATTGGACTTGGGAAGTGGCTGCCAAACCATGAACTTCATTTCTCAAAGTTCTGTGCATCTCCCTGACCCCAGAAACCTGACGGCTTTTGCAAATGGGAAGGCAAACAGAATGATCAAGGTTATTTTCTAGCTCAGGTATGCATGTGCCTCCCCACCATGGCCCATCTCCCTTGATCTGTCACTCAATGAAGCGAACTGCTGGGCAGAAAGGAAATTCAAAGTAAACAGATGCATAGGAGCTGGAAAAATGGCTGTGTTGGTAAAGTGCTTGCCCCACAAACACACAGAACTGAGTTTCATACCCAGCTGACATAAAAATCCAGATATAGAAGGTTGTATCCATAACTGTGGCTGAGATAGGTGGGTCCTTGGAACTTAGTAGCCAGCCAGTCTGGCCAAATTGATAAGTTTCAGATTCAATCAGAGACTGTCTCAAAAACAAAGGTGTAAAGGTATTGAGGAAGACACCCAGTGTCAACTTCTGGTTTTCAAGTGTACTCATACACATGTGCTTGCACACCTCTGTGTGCACATGTCTGCATACACATACACACACACATACACACACACACACACACACACACACACACACACACACACAAATGTACAAAGTCCAGATCTCTGACTTACATCTTGGAGGCAAATTCAGTATTGTTTATCTGGACATCTTATATACATGAATGATGCATTTCTTTTATTTTTAATTTTTTTAATTAATTTATTTATTTCTGTATGTATATGAATGTACTGTCTGCATGCAAGTTTGTGCACCCGTGTTGTGCAATGCCGCGGAGTTCAGAAGAGGGTGTCAGATTCCCTTGGAACTGGAGTTCTCCTGGAATTGGAGTTTCAGACGGTTCTCGGCTGCCATGTGGGTGCTGGGGATCGAACCGGGTCCTCTGTAAGAGTGGTCAGCGCTCTTAACCGCTAGGCCATCTCTCCAGCCCCGAATGATGCATTTCTATGTGGTAGTTTGGATCTTGAATCTAAGAGATGGAATTACTTCCACTAATTCATTTCACTCATTATTGAGAATAACATATGTGTACAAATATACAATTAGGAAATAGGAGGTAACTAGAGATAAATTACTTTTTAATCATGGATTGGCTAATTCTGCTTCTAATCACAAAGTATCACTGGACAAGTGTAAAAAGGGTATGCTAAATCTGTATGTAAACACATATATTTAATATTATTTGATAATACTAAGAAATTGTTGTTAATTTTAATGTGCATTAATATTGCTATGGTTTTTTTTTATCTATTAGATATACAGTGTTAAATAGTTGTGAATGATCTATGCAGTGTCTGAAGTTTGCATGACAGTAAACCCTGGATGAATAAGAGCTCACAAAACAGTCAGACACTAGGAGGAGTTCCTTCTCATTGAAGCTGGCTATGTGATGATTCACTGTACTGCTTTCTCTCCTTTGGTATATGTTTGAAATTTTCTAAATTGATTCTTCTGAAAAAATTCGAGTGCTATTTAAACATGAAATAAGGTTAATGGTGATTAATGGTTAGTAGAGAGACTCACAATTGGTCAAAGTGCCAGAATAAGTGATTAGAATGCTCAGCCACAAATGGGTTTTCTATATGATACATACTTTCCTCCAGACTCAGAGACCATCACAGAAGAGAGAACAGAAAGTCTGTAAGATCCAGAAGTCAGGGAGAACTGGGGTAAAAACTGTCTTCTGGACATGAAATGGGCACACTCATGAATTCACAGCTGCTGTGGTTGTTTTCATAAAATCAATATAGCCAACATTCCAGCATAGAGAGGGTAGGGTCTCATAATGCCCTACCCCTAGTTGAGGAGGTATTGGTAATAGATGGCTATTGGAGAGCAAGAGTCAGTTTTCATTAGCTATGTGGCACATATTGGTATGTGGACCATGTTTCAATGGATGGTGCACAGCCATGTGCACAAAGGCAACAGGAATTGGACTCAGTGGCTTATTTAAGGAGGAGAAGAAGGAGAAGAAGGAGAAGGAGGAGGAGGAGGAGGAGGAGGAGGAGGAGGAGGAAGAGAAAAAGGGGAGAGAAGAAGGAGAAGGAGGAGGAGAGGGAGGAGAAAGAGAAAAAGGGGAAAGAAGAAGGAGAAGGAAGAGGAGGAGGAGAAGGAAGAAGAAGAGGAGGAAGAGGAAGTTGTTGAAGTTAAAAGGGGGATTCCAGAGGAGCAGGACTGAGGAGTTGGATGTAGGTGTGATTTAAATACACTATATTCGTGGAAGAAATTCCCAAAGGATGAATTGAAAATGTATTTATTTATTCATTTATTTTTATTTTATGTGTATGAGTGTTTTGCCTGCATACATCTAAGTGCATCATGTGCACGGAATGCCTAAAATGAGCAGAGGAGGGCACTGGGTCCCCTAAAACAGAATTTACAGACAGTTGCTAGCCACATGTGAGTACTGGGAACCAAACTGGGATCCTCTGCAAAAGTAGCTAGTACCCTTAACTACTGAATCATCTCCCCAGCCCAACTTTAAATTGAGTATCAAGTTAATGTCAAGTATGGTTAAACACATGACATAATGCAAGCTGGAATAAACTGGATTCCACATACTGTAATGTAATGACACAAATGTAGAACACAACATAAATCAAATCACTCATTCCTGACAAATTCAATTATCTGTCCTTTGTGGCAAGAACCCTATAAAATGTTCTGAGGGTATGATGATAAGAAATACAGATATATTCTTTTACTCTCAATGAATTTAAAATCATTGGATCATCCATCGACTTGATCTATGATAACATAGTAAGTAAAATCGATAGGGATACTTCATGGTGTATATATTACAATAACACATTTACATTTCATTTTGTAGAAAGGAATCTAGGTGTCCACATTGCTAAAGATTTGTTTGCTCTGAGTTAGCCTTTTGTCTGATGATATCCAAACTGCTTGCTCAGGAGGAACACAGTGACCTTGGAGTTTATGAACTCTCCTCCCAGATACACGATGATCTGAGATGATGAGGAAAAAAGCAGTAACATAAATGTCAGAGACTGACCACCTGGGCAGAGGGGCAAGAGTAAACTTTGGAGTGACAGATGCCTTTGTTTTCCTCCCTATACAATTTACCAGCTAAAGAAGAGATGGACAGATCTTGAGAATGCTAATCCACTGTCTCCTCAGATTCATGGCTTTCTGAATAAAATCTGGTTTAAAGATTCAATGCCTAGTTTTTGCATATCTGTCAGTTAAAGCAGGTAGAACCTGGGCCTTTCTAATGAGGGGATTATTCTTCTTAATAAAAGGGCAGGCACTGAAGCAAAAGAGGCATGGAACCTATGCCTTCAAACAGCATGTAAGCACTCCAGAGAAAACTTTCCATAATCTTTTTTTTAAGTTAATTATTATTGAGCACATTTGATACAACATTTATCAATCAAATTTAGACTCATTCCCCCAAACATGCCCACACCTCACACACACACCCCCGCCAGAGCTCATGGATTCTGTCATACATATTAAGACCTGTCTTGCATCTTTTTCTCTGTCTTTTATAACCTTTTTGATGCAAAAGTTTACGGTTTTAGTCAGTTCTTTGAATAGGTTTTTCTCTCTCTTTTTTTGTTTCATTTAATTTTATAATATTCCAAAATATACTATATACACTCCACACATAAATCAAAATTAATAAGTCTGAAAATAAACTATTGGCTAATTCCAAAACATATTTAGTGATTCACATTTTAACAGTAAAGTTGCATGCAGGTAAAAAGTATACCTTTACATTCTTTTTTTTTTTTTTAGAATATGAATACATATCTTCCACCCATATATGTCATTCACAAATGAGGGAAGCCATTCATCTTTCTTTTTTTTTTTTTCTGGGACTCTCTTACTTCACTTAGCATAATGGCTTCGAGTTCCATCCATTTAACTGCAAAGTTCATGATGTCATCTTTCTTTACTGCTGCATGGAGCTCCATTGTGTAGATGTACCACATTTTTGTTATCTACTAATCTGTTGAGGGGCATTTGGGTTGATTCCAGCTATTGTGAAGAGAGCTACAATAAACATAGATGTGCATGTATCTTTGCAGTAGGATGCATCTTGTGGGTATATACCCAGGACTGGTATGGCTGGGTCAGGTGGTAGGCTCATTTTGAGTCTTTTAAGGGTTCTTCACACTGCTTTTCACAGTGGTTGTACAAGTTTACATTCCCACCAGCAGTGAATGAGTGTTCCCCTTTCCCCACGACCTCTCCAGTATTTGGTGTCTTTTGTTTTCTTGATCTTGGTCAGTCTTATCAGAATGAAATGATACCTTAGTGTGGTTTTAATTTGCATTTCCTTAACTATTAATAATGTTGAAAACTATGTTTTTATGTGTATGAGTGTACTGTCTGCATGTAGGTTGGTGCAGCCATGTCATGCAATGCTGCAGAGGTCAGAAGAAGGTGTCAGATTCCCGTGGGACTGGAGTTAAAGATGGTTCTTAGCCAATATGTGGGTGCTGGGAATCAAACCCAGGTCCTCTGCAAGAGCAGTTGGTGCTCTTAACCACTGAGCAATCTCTGCAGCCCTGAACACTTTTAAAGATGTTTCTCAGCCATCTTTACTTCCTTACAGGTGATATATCTGTTCAGCTCTTTACTCCATCTTTTGAGTAGGTCATTTGTTTTCTCACTTCTTTGTTTTTTAAGCACTTTATATATTCTGGGTGTCAATGCTCTGTTAGATGTATCAGTGGTGAAGGTTTCCCCCCACTCTGAGGGTTTTCTCTTCACTTCCTTTATTGTTGCTTTAGCTATAAAAAAGCTTTTGAGTTTGTATGATGTCCCACTTGTCAGCTGTTGACCTTATTTCCTGTGCAGCTGCTGTTTGATTTAGAAAGTCTTATCCTATGCCTATGTCTTGTAGGTTACTGCTTACTTTTTCTTCTATCACCTTCAGTGTTGAGATCTTTGATCCATTTGGGGTTGAATTTTGTACAGGGTGAGAGGTAGCTCATACACACACACATAATAGAATCTCTCTCATTCAAATGAGAATGTCTCCTAAAGATTCTAAACATTTGAAAACTTGGTCACTCGGTGGCTCTGTTTGGTGAAAATCATGGAGGCATGGACTTTAGGAGGTGTGGCAGTGTTGGAGGAAGCTCATCTCTAGGTGGTGGGCTTTGAGAAAAGATAACTGTGCCCATTTCCAGTCTGTCACTGTTTCCTGTGCTTATTTGAAAATATGAGAGCTCAGCTTTCTGCTTCATCTGCTTCCTGCCTTGCCCCAACCTCCCACCATGATGGACTCCCACCCCTCTGGAGCCAGCAACCTCTTTCTTCTGTAAATTGCCTTGGTCATGGTGTTTTATCATAGCAACAGAAAATGTAACTAATAGAAAAGTTAGTATTGAGATTGGGATATTGCTGTGAATATCCTGACCTTGGTTTTAGAAGGATTTGGGAAGGCTTTGGGCATTTGGACCAGACCAGAAGTTGAATTATAGACCTGAATGAGGTATTTTAGTAGAGGCCTGGCTCAAGATGTTGCACAGCTATATGGAAACAAGCCATGATGGTGTACTCCTTTAATCCCAGCACTCTGGAGGCAGACATAAGCAGATCTCTATGAGTTCAAGGCCAGCTGGGATTAAAGGGAGACTCTGCCTTTGAAAAGACCAAAAGAAAAAAAAATTTATGAAAAAAAAGTTTTATAAGGATTTTGGCTGCCTGAGGCCTGAGACCTAAGAAGCTGCCTGAGGCTAAATTAAAAAATGATGAATTCATTTGTTTAACAGAGAAAATTTCAAGACAGCCTATAGCGTCTATGACATGGTTATTAATAGTGAATACTATGCAGAGCTACAAGAGAAAAGAGCAAGTGAGGCAGAGACGCAAAATTTAGTTTGGATTTAAAAAGAGCAATAGGAATGTTAACAATGTTGGAAACAAGGAATGTGTGGGAGGAGATGCTTTCTTTGATAAGGAGATTAGAACCATTTAAGGATAGGCCTCCAGATTTACATTTGAACATTGGACAGAATACCCTGAAAGCAGCTAAGCTTTCTAATGAAAGGAAAAGGCCTAAAGGACTTTTCTTCTAAAAAAAAGAAAACAAACAAAACAAACAACAACAACAACAAAAACAAGGTACAGAAGCTGTTGATGTTGTTGATGAAGATGCCCTAGATTCATCACTAGCTGGGAGCCCAATTTGGCAATATCATTCATATGAAGGATAAAAGAGTGAGGTGGTGGTGGTCACAAGTTCTTGCTCCACAGTTCCAGCAGGCCTCCAAGAACAGGCAGTTTATACAAGGGGCCTACCTACATAAAGAATGCCTTCAAAGTTAAGAGGCTATGATAAAACATTTTGTGAAGTTGTGAAGGTAAAGCCTAGCTGGCAATGAAAAACCAAGATGTTCTAGGTGCCAGAGCCTTGAGATATCTGCCAAAGAGAACTGTATGCAGGGAGTGATTACGGGCCAAGAGAGATATGTACGTTGCAAACAGCAAAATTGGAGGAGCTGATCCATCTAATCCCTTTGGAAATAAATTGTCAGACATCAGACATGGAGCAGTTTTGGGCATTTGTCCTGCTGCTTTTCTGATATTTCCTCAGCATGCCCCCATTTCTTCCTTTTAGAATGGGAATGTAGCATAGTATGTTTGATTTCAATTCACAAGTGCTTGTAGTTAAGAGATTGTCTTCAGTGCTAGAAGCGAGTTTAAACTATGGAAAGTTTAATTAGCACTGAGACTATTAACATCAATGGGAGAGTTAACTTTCTCATGTAAGAGAGGCCCACATTGACTCCATTTTGAGTATAACCATCATTTTAAGCAATTACTGGAACTTTCCCAATTTGGGGAAAAGGTCAATTGCTCAAGGTCAGTTGCTGGAGGTGAGGAGGTAGAGTTAATTCAAGACCTCAATTCTGGACAAAGGTTAAGCATTCACTTTCCCCAGGCTAGGGGCCACCAGATGCATCCTGAGGATTGAGAAATAGGCCTGGTGGGAAAAACCCAGAGCCAAGAATAACTAGTTTCAGGACATGATGCCCTGAACTGATATGCCCCAACCAATGAGAACCCCCCCATGCACACTCCCCTTATCCCCCTACCCAATGAAAGAATGCCAAGGCATAGAAAACCCCTGGTCACAGTTTTTCTCTTTAAAATACCCCCCAGGGCCATCTATCCCAGCCTGCTGTATCAGGAGGGTGGCAGACCAAGCTTGAGCTTGAATAAAACTCTCTTTGCACTTGCATCAGAGTAATGATTTCTGGTGGTCTTGGAACCCTGCGACTTGGGCATTACACTCACATTTCTTTAGGTTCTGTTGTCTCAGTTCTACCAAGAATCTTGCTCACCCCTTTGGGTCTTGCCAGATATGTTGTGGTGTGCTATCTTTCCCTCACCTCCCTGTGCCCTGCTATTTGTGCTTTGAAAGGACCTGTAATGCCCAAGTCACAGGAATGAAATAATCAGGAATTGTGGTACACCATGGAAAGACCAAAATTAACCATTATAGGGGAAGAAGAAAGAGAAGAATCTCACGATAATGTTATTAACCAGATATTTATTAGGATTGAAGAAGAAAATTTCCCTAATAAAGGAAAGATACACCCATACCAATACAAGAAGTGCATAGAACACCAAATAGGCAGTCCCAGAAAAGAAATTCCCATGCATATCATAGTAAAAACACTAGATGTTCAAAACAGTGAATACTGAAAGTTGGAAAAAAATCACATATAAAGGAAAACCCATCAGAATTATAGCTGACTTCTCAGTGTAAATGATGAAAGCCACAAGAGCTTGGACCAAAGTATTCCCAGTTCTAAATGACTATAGCTGTCAACCCAGAATACTTTACCCAGCAAAAAATGTCTATTATACTTGAAGGAGAAAGGAAAATCTTTCATGACATAAATAGGCTGAAAGAATACATATCCAGAAAACCAGCCCTTCAGAGAATACAAAGAGCAGCAACAGAAATTACTTAATCAGGGTATAACTATGGCAATACAAACCTAGAACAAGAATGCACCAGAAGCCAAAATGATGGGAAGCAATACACATCTCTCCAAAATAACTTTAAATAACAATGGACTGAACTCCTCTATCAAGAGGCACAGAACACAAGAATGGATTAATAAATAAAATCCATCTTTTTGTTGTCAACAAGAAACTTGTATGGCCTTTAAGGACAGACACTATCATAAAGTGAAAGGATGGAAAAAAATATTCCAAGAAAATAGCATTAAGAACCAAGCAGGAGTTGCTATTCTAATATGAGACAAAGTAGACTTTAAACCAAAATTAATCAGATGAAAAGGGTCACTTCATTCTTATCAAAGGAATAATTAACCAAGAAGATATCACAATCATGAATATATAAAGAAAAAAATTCTGGTGCACCGAACTTCATAAACACAATTCAACAGGATTTTAAGGCACAGGTCAATCCCAATGCACTAGTAGTGTTAGGGGCAGGTCAGAAACAGTTAATCAAAAGGAAAGGGTTAACCTTGCAGGAGCAAGTCTCTAGTTGAAGCAGGTCTGGTTCCCATGGTTATTCCCTCCCACCTTGAGCACAACTGCTCTCAGGACTACCCCTCCTGTTCTGACTACTTTCGCAAGAGCACATTTCCTGCTACCTTGCCTCTGACTCCCAGTTCCCAGAGGTACCTGAGGTCAGGATGAACTTTACCAAGTCCTGAGAAGAGTGCTTCTCCATCCCCTAAGGAGCCCATTCCTCTCCAAAGGGATTCATGCTACTAAACAAAACCAACCAGCTTAAAGGTCACCACTGCTTGCATTGTGCTTCAATAGCCTTGCAATTGTAGTTCACTAACAATAAAGAATGTTCCCCCTGATTCGTGTTTTTTTGGTTTTGTCCTTAAAAGTTCTCTGTGACAGGGTGTTGTGGCCTACATACACCTTTAATCCTAGCACTTGGGAGGCAGAGGAGGTGGATCTTCGTGAGTTCAAGACCAGCCTGGTCTACATAGAGAGTTCCAGAACAGCTGGAGCTATAAGGAGACTCTGTCTCAAAAAGACCAAAAAACAAAAACAAAAAAAGCTCTACAGTCGAGGTCACACCCTTCCCTGCGTGGAGTGGTTTGGGTCCCTAGTGCACTAACAGTTGCCCCCCCCACTAGCTTTTTCAATAGGGTTTCACCAGTAAATTAAATGAATTTTGTTTCAAAGATTGAATCCTGGCCTTGAGAGTTTTTCTATGCAATTTTCAAACCCAACAGTAGGAGGGGACTTCAGTAATCCACTGTGTACATTAGACAGGTCAACTGGGAGACAGCTGTAGTGAACAATAAAATACACCAAATGGACCTAACAGACAGCTACCAAATATTTCAACCAAATGCCCAAAACATACTTTCTATTCAGCACCCCATGGAAACTTTTTCCAAAATCGACCACATACTGGGGCACAGAACAAACCTCAACAAATTAAAAAAAAAAAAAAAAAAAAAAAAAA
>VZQC01004706.1:77960-99205 GCA_009823505.1 Rhizomys pruinosus
TTTTTTTTTTTTTTGTCTTTTTAAGACAGGGTCTCCCTGTAGCCCCAGCTGTCCTGGACCTCACTCTGTGAGACATAGATTTTTAACCCTCCAAAATGGACTAAAGACTCATGTCTCTCCAAGAACCCTCCAAACCTTCAATGCCAGATGGGGACTACTGAGATACCCAGCTTGTGGACTAAGCAGCTAACGGGATTTCAGCCTCCTCCGAGTATAGACTGCCATTGTTGGAGTACCCGGGCTGTATCAGGGAGGCCAGTACAAGAAGATCAAGGCAGGATGCATGCTTACTGGACTTCATTTGGGGGTCCATAGGAGGGAAATACCCCAGTGTGGAGCACAAGGGCAAGAATGATAGTTGTTTGGGCTTTCCAAGGAGGAAACCTCAAGCACTTCCTTAAGGAAAACATGACATCTTTTAGCAAAAAATATAATAATATATCCTCCAATTCAGGTGATATGTGTATGCATGTATGTGTTGGAAATCCAGCTTGAATTGTGGGCTGGTTTTCCAACTAGCACTGCATGGCCAAGAGTCTGGCTCCGCCCCAAGGAGGATCAAGCATGGCCTAGGTACATGATACTGGGTGGAGCAAGGTGTGCAGTGGTGCGGAGTTGGGGGCTTATGATTCGTCCTGGGAACTGATGTCATTTGGTTTATAAAAGCAAGCCTTGGCAAGGAGTAAATTTAAATTCATAGTAACATCATCACAGAATTTTGGGCCATTATTTTTATTAATTATTGTGCACATACAGGCTAAGGTAGACCTGCATTTCATTTGGGTAGCCAGTGGGTTGGGAAAAGGTTCCCTTTGTGGACCACCAACATAGGTATCTGGTGTTGGGAGTGAAATTCTTGTCCAGGCTCTGGGAAGGTGGAAAGTCATGGCAAAGAATGGAACACGTGTCTTGTGGGACCAGGCTGAGCCTAAGTTGGAGTTACCACTTAGGTTGGGCTACAGGAAGTAGCTGGCTGGTCTCTGTGTGGAGGGGCCAACTCCCCACAGTATCTGCAAAACTGGTGCTGTGTCCCCATCCCCCTTAGCAGGGCCATGGTCTCTGTTCGGCATAAAAAGAAAAGCTTCCTACATGTATGTACATATTTATGTATATATGACTATAGCTATAAAACTATAACTATAACTACAACTATATATATGCAGTACAAGTTAGAGAGAACAAAAACAACAAAAGAACTAGAAAGAAACCTCTGGAAAGACTCAGAAAAAGTTGAAGGACATGTATGGCAGAGTGTAGGAACTTGGGTGGGGTTGGGGGCATGGAAAGTGAAATGACTCTAAATTCGATTGAGAAATGATGTATGATGTATGGAAAAATTTTAACAACAGTTAAAATAGAAAAAAATGTAAAAAAAAAAAAAAGAAGAAGGAATTATGTCTTTAGATCAAGACATGATATGTCTGCACACCAGGGCATTTAACTCACCATGGCTGTCCTCACAGTCATCTTCACAGGACACTCATTTTCAAGTTCCTGAAGATGCAGAATCCTCGACTTGGTACTTTGGCTGAGGAGTCAACATTCCAGCCTTCCCTGCTGGCACTTTGCATCTCATCATCTAATCTAATGGTTCTTTTCATATTTGTCAGTACAGCAGTGCTTTGTGAATATGTGATTATAGCTCCTTTTGTGGAAACTAGGAAGATCAAATATGGGAGCTCTGTGCTTCTTAACCAAATGCAATGGAAATTAAAGAATCATCTATGACTGGGGATGGAGTTCAGAGGAAGAGTATTTGCAAAGCATGTGCTGGGCTCTAGGTGAAATCTTCAGTACAAGTACAACAGAACAAGTCATCTATTATGATGCTGCAACAAAGTCACTGTTGTCTGTTAAATCAGCACAAGTAAACTGTCCATTAAAGAAAAAAAATCATAGTAAGTTGCAACGGTGGAATAATGTACGTTAATATTCAAAACTGACAGGTTATTAAATGTGATGGACTATTTTCAATTCCCCATATCTGTAATGGTTACAATGAGTGAGAATAGCTTGCTTTCTTCTCTTGAATAATCACTATGTTTGCTCATTTTTATTATCTTAAAATTTCTTGCACGTATATAATGAAATATGACCATATCCACCCCTCATTCTTTCTAAATGGCCATGGATCTCTCCCCAGGAATCACCCTTACAACTTTATGTCTTCACACTTGTTCTCTACTTTTAATGTATATTCTTATTGAATTTTTGTGTATTTCATACATCTTAATCATATTAAGATCCTTTCCCTTATCAGTACCTCCTGTAGCTTGTCCCCAGGACTGCATGAATTTTATTATTTACGTTAAGGCCTATGAAATCTATTTCATGGCCCCAGATGTTCCTCGGTGTGTGTTCATCATATTGTATTTTTTATTACCCACAAAGTTCATTTAGCACTGGCCATATGAGCATGGATATCCTACAAGTCACCATTCCCCAAAGAAGATGGATTCTTCCCCTTCCAGTAGCTTTTTAAATATACATTGTAAAGTTCAGCTTGTTCTCCCTTCCTACCCTTCTTTTCTCAACTTTGCCCCTTCCTGGGATCTCATTTGACTCTCTTGGCAGGAATACTTTTGATATATTATATATATGGTTTAATACATGTCTGTAAAAGCTAGGAATCACAAATGAGTGAAAACATAGAGTAATTGTCTTTCTAAGTTTGACTTAATTCACTTGCTATGATTATTTCCTGTTGCATCCATTTTCTTGCAAATGACATAACTTCAATCTTGATGTATTGAGAAAAGTTCCATTATTTTTATCTAACAGGTTTTCCTTCCACATTCCTCTGCTACTGGGAACTAGGCTGCTTCCATACATTAGCTAATGTGAAGAACACTGTGTTATTAAACACTGTTGTGAAATAGTTCTGTGATATGTCAATGTAGAGTGCCCATGTTGACATTATCTTGTCTATATGGAAATATATACTTAAATGGTTGCTCTGAGGCACTTTTCTTATTGCATTTGAGGCTCATAATAGTCCTTTGAGGGGATTGCTTTCACACCTAGCTCATATATAAGCTAATGTTTACTGAGTTTAATAAATTAACCATGCTAAATAATTTATGAATGACAGATTCAAAAGTCTAATTTCACACTATGCAGCTGCACCTATATCTGTCTCTGTATACATGACATATATTGGGTAACAAATTTCCTGGAAATGTCTTTTTAAAAACACAGAAATTATGTTTTTATAATAAAATGCAGTATGAAAACTCTGGATAAGATGGTGGATTGGAAGCTGGCTTTGTTGACCCAATCATAGAGAAGAGTAAAGATAAGAACAGACTACTCCTACAAGAAACAGAGCTGCAGGAAAAATGAAATAGTTCAAGATAATATCTAAGAGTTGTCAACAGAGAAGCCACCAGGAGCACACACCAACTGGGGTTCTTTGTGCTGAGACACTTACTCCAGTATTAGAGGAAGGACAAGGAGGTGCTGGCCTACCCTGGACCTGAAGACTGTAAGAACAGTAAACTAAAAGCCTGGCTGTGGAGATGCTGCAACGCTGGGCAGAGAGAAAGCTGGAGCAGCACTGGATGTGAAATCTGTACAAGGATCAGCACATCCTTGTACTCTGAATTGAGAACCTCTAGGAGCAACCCAAAGTGGGGGTCTGAGAAGATACCATGCCCACTACTGCCTTAGCAGTGACAGCACAGGAACCAGTGGGTGTGCTGGTGTGCTGGACTTCAAGCAGCCCCAGCAAGGAGCAGCCCATACTCTGATAACAACTGGAACAACAGAGGGGAAAAAAAGTAAGCCAAATCCAGCTGGAAAAATACCACGCAGTGATACAGTGATAACAGGCAACAAAAGGACAGCTGGTCTTCATATCCCACAGAGCTTCAGCCTAGAGAGGCTTGAATAGGAACTGTGACCCTCCAGATAGCAGAGACAATGTTATTCTATTAGAATTCCCCAGGGTGGTGAGGAGGGCACACACTAGGGAATTATGACAGAAATTTGGATCTCACACACAAACCTCCCAGCAGGAGGAATATATCTGCCTGCAGAGTTCACTACCAAAATAATCCAGCTTGGGGACAGAGGAGACAAAATGGATTCCAATTGGGAAGAAATACTGACTGTTGTGAGAATATACTATATTTTTATTTTTACTTTGCTTTTTTAAATATTTATTTTTAGTTATACTCTTATTCTTCAATTGTTTAGTTGCTTTTGGTTTTCTTTCTTTCTTTCTTTCTTTCTTTCTTTCTTTTTCTTTTTCTTTTTTTCCTTGAGGGTTGTGTCTTACTTGGTTATTGCCCTCAGTTGAACTGAAATGTTCCTCATTATTCTGATCATGGACAAGAAAAGTATACTGGCGCCTTAACGGAGACTTGGAATTAAGAAAGGTTATCTCCCCCTGGATTTTCATATTCATCATCTGGTGATATCCCCTTTGCATTCTTCAGGGGAAAATAGTAGAACTCACATTCATCCAAATTATTATACAACTAATTGCTGCAAAGCACCTCTGTCCTTGCTTCAGAATAAACTCATTTTCTAGGGGTTAGAAAGATTGCTCAGCGGTTAAGTGCACTGGCTGCTCTTGCAGAGGACCCTGGTTCAGTTCCCAGCACTCACTGTGGCTAACCACTATCTGTAACTTCAGTTCTACAGGTTTCCTTGCTCTTTGCTGGCCACATCGGGAATTGCAGGCACATGAAGCTCTTACATGTGGGCAAAACACTCAGACTTAAAGTAAATACATTTTGAAAAGTTAAAAAATCATATCCTAATAGTGTGATTGTGTGTGCGTGTGTGTGTATGTGTGTGTGCGTGTGTGTGTGTGTGTGTGTGTGTGTGTGTACAGGCCAGAGGTTGATGTCGATGTCTTCCTCAATCACCCTCCACCTAATTTTAGTTTTTTTTTTAATTTTTATGTATTACTTATAGTTTATGTGTATGAGTATATGGCCTGCATGTATATAAGTGCACCAATTTTGTGCACTGCTGGCAGAGGTAAGAAGACGGTGTCAGATCCCCTGGAATTGGAGTTTTGGATGGTGGTTAGCCACTGTGTGGCTTCTGGGAACTGAACCTGGGTCCCCAGCAAGAGCAGCGAGTGTTCCTAATTGCTGAACTCTAGTCCAACCCTCTAATTCATTCTGATGAGACAGATCTCTAGCTGAACCTGGAGCTTACTGATTTGTTAGACTGACTGTCCACTGAGCCCCCATGTTTCCTACTTCTCTGCTTTCCAATGCTTTGATTACAGGTGTACATCACTACGTTTGATTTTTACATGGAATGAGG
The DNA here is from genome assembly GCA_009823505.1 of Rhizomys pruinosus. Lineage (NCBI taxonomy): Eukaryota > Metazoa > Chordata > Mammalia > Rodentia > Spalacidae > Rhizomys > Rhizomys pruinosus. The sequence continues at coordinate 83,244 of VZQC01004706.1, forward strand.
GAATTAAACTCAGATATTCGTGCTTACATGCTTGCACAACAAGCACTTCACCTATTGAGCCTCTACCCAGGCCCTTCTTTAATTAATTAATTAATTAATTAATTAATTAATTAATTTGTATGTGTGTGTATATATGTGCTGTGGTAAATGGCACTCTCTTGAGAAAGAGCAGCATAATGCTCTCTGAAGTTGTGACTACAACAGACAGTGGTTATGTGGCTCCCTAGAAAGGGGACCACTGTGTAATTAAGAGAATTCTAATTAGTACCAAAGTGTATTATTTTCTCCAGCAACTCAATATCTCCTGACAACTTGTACTAACCCTTTGCTCTTCTGACAATCACTGGAAAATACATACTCTCAGATGGCCCCATTAACCAACAGATAGAAGATAGGTAGCCATCGTGCTTAGGTCACTTAAACAAGAATTTACCAGGGAGAAGAAGGCCAGCTCCTGCCAGAGAAGCTAATAGCCTCACATCATGCATCTCTTGCAGAGCAAAGCCTTCCACGGACCAGGATTTCCTAACAGTGTCTGTATTTTCAGTGCCTGTGAAAATTGTTTCCTTGTATCCCCAGGGAAGGTTTACTGTTAATGTAATTGTGATGTGTTATTATGGATGCCCAAGACCATATGTAGAGTGCTAACATTCAGCCTACCTACTTTGGAATAACCTTCAAATGGCAAGGATAATGTTCCTTCAATTCCCTTTCTATTTCAGAAAGGAGTATACCCATTTAATATAAATTAGAAGGTCTGGGGAGACAGCTCAGCTGGTAAAATGCTTGCTTCACAAGAAAACCTGAGGTCCTGAGTTCAATCTCTAGGACGCAATATAAGAATGGTAGTTTTTGGGGGGCTGGAGAGATGGCCTAGTGGTTAAGAGTGCCGACCGCTCTTGCAGAGGACCCGGGTTTGATCCCCAGCACCCACATGGTGGATGAGAACCATCTGAAACTCCAATTCCAGGAGAACTCCAGTTCCAGGGGAACCCGACACCCTCTTCTGACCTCCACAGCATTGCAGGACACAGGTGCACAAACTTACATGCAGACAGTACATTCATACACATACAGAAATAAATAAAATTAATAAAAAAATTTAAAAAAAGAATGGTAGTTTTGTTGGTATGTACTTATAATCCCATCCCTAGGGAAGTAGACACAGGCATAACCCTGGGCTCCCTGGCCAGTCAACTTAGTGTAATAGGAGAGCTTCTGTCCAGTGGGAGAAATAATAATAATAATAATAATAATAATAATAATAATGTTGTATAGCACACAAGGAAGGGCATCCCAGGTTGCCCTCTGGTCTTTACACACATACATGAACACACACACACACACACACACACACACATGCACTCATATGCAAAAAGCAAAGTAAATGGTGAGTTTTAAAAGTACAAGTGCTGGGGAGCTGGGGCCTTGAGGGGAGGCCCACACACACACACACCACTACATACCATACGTGCACACTCATATGATCAAAAAGCAAGTACAATGGTGGAGTTTAAAAGTACATATATGCTGGGGAGCTGATGGCCTTTGAGGCGGACCTGGGCACTGCGGCCCAGAGGTCGCAGGCTCCGGCTGGCAGGCGCTGCACCTTTGGGCAGATTACCCAGAAGCCACCTAGTGGCTAATAGCGGAGCTGGGCCTTGAGGGCGGGACCCGGGCACTGGCCCAAGGGTCTGAAGTCCAGCAGCCAGGCGCCGTGCGCCTTTGGCAGGCTCGCTGGGCGTGCTAAGTCAAGGCATAACCCCCACACCCACCATCGGTGAGAACCAAGTGGATCCTTTTTTGGAGAAACCTTCAGAACAAGAAGAGAAGAAGTGCTTTGGCATCAAGTATTCACTTATAGCAACAAGTAATTAAAGCAGACAAGTCCATACTCAATAAACAAGGAGAGAGGAAAGGAACCACAAAAAAAAAAAAAAAAAAAAAGCATCTGAAGGAGGAAAGCAAAACCGTCCGATATTTGTGATCTAAACCACAAAAAGGAAGCCCACAAGCCGAGTGACACCACGAAGGTGACAACAATGGGAAACATCAGGATAATGCCTGCCACCTAAGCTCTAACAAACTGTAGAAAGACGTCTAAAATGGAACCCTTGGACGGAGAACCAGGCAATCTTAAGGATAATTGCATGATCTATGCAGAAATTAAAGGCATTAAAGGGATTAAAGAAACTAAAGAGAGAGAATGAATAAATCAAAAGGACCTAGAGGGATACTCAATGGCAAACATCAGAAAGAACTAAAGGAACAGATTGACAAAGACCAGAAAGACTAGAGAGAAAAATATAAAATATAGAAACTAAAAAGATAATATGAAAACTCAATAAGGACCTAGAGGGATACAAGACTAAATTAGTAAAGAACTAAAGGAACAGACCATCAAACTCCAGAAAGAACTAAGGGAAGAAAAAAACAAACTCCGAAGTAGTAAAATGAAAAAGGAACCAACCAACGAAGTAAGAGCACCAAGAGTGAAGAACACCAAGAAAGAGGGAGCTCAAAAGAAATGAATCTAAAGAAACACAGGATGAAACAAAAAGGTTAGATACACACATTCATTCAAGAAGAAAGGAAATGAAAAACCCCTCTGTACCCATCTGCTTCCCAGATACTCTTTGAGACATACAAATATGAGACAAATGAAAAACTTAAAAAAAAAAAAAAAAAAATCTTAAAAAAATAACACATAATCGTGAACAACTAGTAATATGGGACACTTGAATATAGTCAACACGGCCGTATAATAGTAATAGAGGTAAGCAGAAGAATTCAAAATATTGTTCAGATTTCAACAGAATCAAGATGAAATACTTCCCAACTTAAAATAGACAAATACCGAGCATAGGACCCAAAATAGACAAGATAAGAAACGAACAACCCCACGCCATATTGATTGATGTTAAAGAATGCTGATGCTCAAAAAAAGACAAAAATTCTGAGGTGCTACAAGAGAAAAAAGTCACATTACAAATAGGGAATACATCAGAATATCAATGACTTCTCGCCTCCCCAACCATGAAAGCAAAAAAACATGGACAAAGCATTCCAGTGTTAAGGAGCACGTTGATCCAACCCCGAATACTTACCCAGCAAAAAATGTCGTTTATAGTTGAAGAAGAGAGAGAAATCTTCCATGACACAAACAAAATGAGGAATAGCATGCTTGGTAAAACAACCTTCATAAAATATTTGATGCAATTCAAAGGGCAGAGGATAGGAGCAACAATCCTCAAAACTAGGAAAAGAAACTATAAAAGTAACCATAGGAGCAAAATCAAAAGCTAGAAGTCCAAATGGATAAAGAGTGAAGGAACAACATCCATACTTATCAAGTTATAACTACAATAATAATGCTATCTATAACTCCCAAGTTCAAAATAGACTGGTAGAATGGATTATGAAACAGATTCCATCTATATGCTTTCTACATGAAACCCATTTCAATTTCAAGATAGGCACCAACTCAAGGTGAAGGGATGGAAGAACGTATTCCAAGAAATGGCTCACCAAAAGAAAGCAGAGTGGGCTCATTCTATAATCAGTACAAAATAACTTCAAGCAGTAATATAATCAAAAGAGACAAGAGAGCCACTGTCCTTATTACAGGACAATTGACAAGGATGTCACAATCATAAACAAAGTATGCAGCCATACACCGGTGCAAACCAAACTTATTAAAGGACAGATGTCTTCAGGAATCAAGGCACAGATTAACCCCAGCACAATAATACTAAGGTACTTCAATACCTCAGCCATTAAGTCCACTGACAGTGTCAACATCAAAGGATAAAAAGCGACACGAATAAATGACACAATACAAGCAAAGGACTACGGACATCTATCTAAATATGTCACCAACACAGAGAATACACCTTTTACTAGAACTTCATGACACTTCTCCAATAAAACCATATTACGACCAAAGGGACAAACCCAAATAATATAATTAATTGAATAATCTCAGCGATCTCATCAAAAGACAACAGTGAAATAAAGCTCAATATTACACCAGAATAAGCCTGAATAGCTACAAAACACATGGAGACTAAAAACATAATCCTGAATAATGAGTGGGTAAGGAAAAAGCTGTAAATAAAGAATGAAGTAAAAACATTTCTGGAACTAATGACAATGATAAAACTAACACAAGAAGACACTGATTGGGCACACTTTTAATAAGCCAGTCTAAGAGGAAGTTTATTAGTCTAGTTGCCATACATTAACAAAACAAAAGAAACACATGAATGATCTAACACTGCACTAAAAAACTCAAGAGACAACAAATGAACCCTAAATGAGCTGATCCAGAAGATGGGAAGAAATAACAAAAATCCAGAGCAGAGAAATCAATGAAATCGAAACTAAAGGAACAATATATAAAATCAATTAATCCAAATTTGGTTCTTTGAAAAAAAGATACCAGCACACTACCCAAGACTAGCAAAAGAAAAGGAAACATCCATCAATAGAACTCTGACGAAGTGGGAAACATCTAAACAACAATGAAAAGAATCACCAATTATACCAGAATACTTCAAAAAACTTATACTCTACTAGTTTGAAAACCTAAAGATAACGGATGAATATTTGAAATACTGGGAATCACAAAGCTCAACCAAAAAGGACAGCCTAAGCAAATCAATAGTACAGGAAGAAATAGAGGTTGTAATAAGTAGCCTCCCAACACAAAATGCCCAGCACGGCGGTTTCAAGCAAATTTTATACACATCAATCAATAACAAAAAGCTTACAAACCATTACTATTAAATTGTTTAGAAGGATACAAACGGCGGGACTTCTCCCGACTGTCCTTCTATGAGGCCAGCATTTCTCTATTACCAACAGGAAAACGAAAACCAAAGAAGGAGAACTATAGCGACCCATCCCAATGAATCCAGATGCCGAAATTCTATGAACAGGATCTGGCAAACGCAAAACACAAACATCAAGAAATATCATACCACCATGACGTAAGTTGGATTCATACAAGAGGTTCAGGGATGGTTCAAAATATGAAAATCCATAACAATGCATTCACACACACATCACACTCACAAGCACACAAAACCCTCCATTTCAACTACAGACCACATACGATGCGAGAAAGCCTTTGACAAAATCAGCATCCTTTCATACTTAAAATCCTGGAGGGAATTGGCAGGGATATTCCTCAATGTAATTAAAGCCATATCAAGGAAACCCACAGCCAATATCAATCCTAAATGGGAAATGACAGAAGCATCCCTTTAAAGTTAGGATTTCGGACAAAAGGTGCCCCTTCACCACTCCTATCAATATAGTGCTTGAAATGCTTGCCAAGTCAATAAGGCAAGAAAAAGGAAATTAAAGGGATTCTAACACAAAAGAGAATAACGCATCTCTTTTGCCGATGATAGTTGTCACTGAAGGAGACTAGCAAACCACCAAAACTCCTAGAAAGATAATGAGGCTTTGGTAAGTCAGTGGAGGCAAAAAATGAATATTAGAAAAATCAGTAGCCTTTCTTACACCAACAACAAGCAACTGAAAAGAAGGATTAAAGGAGACCTTCCCACTCACAATACTTCAAAAACATAAAATATCACTAGAACATAACCTAACCAAAGACAACAGATCTCTACAAAACAATTCTTAAAACCCCACCCGAATAAAGCGAAAATGAGGACAGCATACCCAGCCAATAACCCCATCCACAGACAAACCTCCATCTCTCATGCTCTTGGATTGGGAAATAAATATAGTAAAAAACTTCCATCCTACAATTCTATGTACAGATTCAGTGTGATCCCAATCAAAATCCCAAGATTTCTTACAGGCTGGATAAAAAAAGTTCCTCAATTCATTTGAAAATACAAAAGACCCCGAAAAGCTAAAACAACCCTAGAGTGAAAAGAGTGATACAGGGGGATTGCTATACAAGACCCACTACACGGGCTATATCATAAAAACACCTGTCTAAACGAACTAAATAGACCTGTTGACCAATTGAAAAAAACTGAAGATCCAAACCTGAGCTAATACTAATTTCGGCCAACTCATATTTGAAGGGGGCCCAGGAAGACACAATGGAGAGAAGACAGCATCTTCAACAAAAATGTGCTGGCAAAACTGGATCAACAATTTAGAAGAATAAAATTAAACCATTACATCTCACCTTGTACAAAGGTCAACTCAGATGGACCAAACATCAACGTGAACCCCAAACTCTGGAGGTATTAGAATAAAAACTTGGCAGCAGCAGATCAGCAGACATAGTGTAGGAAAAGACTCCTAAATCCAACAGCAGCTGCCCAACGTAATAAAGATCGACACTGACAAATGGACTCCATTTAAAACTCAAAGAGCTTCTGTACCATCAAAGAAAGCATAAAGGAAGTGAGGAGAAGACTCATAAGAGTGGAGGAAACTTACATCAGCAGATAATCTGACAAAAGCATTTAATTCTCAGAGATTACATAAGCTACTCAAAAAAACAAATGAAGAAAGAAAAAACATGAAATCACTTCAAGAAGATGTGAGCAAAGACTGAAATAAACTTCACAGGAGGAATTAGAGATGGCTGAGAAATCTTAAGAAGTGTTCAAACATCTCTAATAATACATAAATGCACATTATAAACCCTATTGGTATCACCTTCACCAATAAGACGGGCTAGGATCCAGGAACACGAAGATACCAAATGCTGCGAGAGGTGGTGGAAAAGGTATACTCACTCATCCATTGTTCTGTGGGAATGTAAACTTGTACAACCACTTGGAAGCTATTGGAGAACCTTAAAAGACCAAAATGACCCTTCGCGTTTTACCAGTCATACCACTCTATGCGTATATACCCACGAAACACAACTTACTGCCAAACATACCATGCACAGCTATGTTTTATGCAGCTCGTTCACCATAGCAAAAAAGCCTGGAACCAGCCACTGGTGCCCTTCAACTGACAAGTGTGGTACTTGGTTAGATAGAAAAAATTTTATCGTAGCAATTATACAATGGATCTATCATGCAAGGTAAAGAGGGACAATCAGAAGATTTGTAGTAAATGATGGAGTAGAAGCATTATGTTTAAGTGAAGTAACACAGTCCCAGAAAAACAAATCACAAATCGGTGTCCCTCAATATATGGATGCTAGTACAACAACCCAGAATATAAATATTTCTCTCTATGAGAGGGATGCATAGTAAAGAACAACACAGAAAGATTAATCAGAAGAATGACTGAAATGGCTGAAACTTGGGAAGGGGCATCGGTGGGAGAGGGACATGGGTGTATATTCGATTGGGCATATTAATTGACGTGAGTTCATTCAGACAAGATATCAGTTCTGCGCCTAACATTTCTTACAGGATTAACATGGGTTTTAGAGACTTAGTAAAAGTAATATGTTATATAAACATGGCTTCAGACTCTGATAAATAACGGTAATGCTCTGAGATAATATGTAGATATAATTCGCTGTGTCCCTTTTTTACACAATCTGTAGCAATAACTTGGGATTGGCACATACAAATATTCTCTATAATTTCTCTGTTTATCAGATCACCTTGTAGCATTCCCTTAATGCTTTAAGCAACTTTAAGTTTGTCTTCCCAAGTTAATCATATATAAGTCACCCAAACACATGGGTGAATTTGTAGATACAATCTGTGCCTTGATTCATCACCGTACTAGTATGTATATATAGAACTCTTCTGGAGACTCATCAAAACAAACTAAGGAAAAAAAAAGGGGGGGTACAGACAGACATGAAACCTTTTTCTATCACAAAAACCTTTGCAATTCAAATTTCTTAAAACTAACTAGGAAAAGATTTGTTTGTCCTTAACAGAGACAAAATGTCACCAACTTAAGGCTGAGAAGAAAAGATAATACAGCTTTGCATTGTAGGATATACCAAAAAGTGCCAATACTGAAAGGCTTGACCGTCATAACATTGAAAAAGAAAGCCCAGGATGCTCATAAACATGAAAACCTTTCTGTGATCCTACATGTAACAACTATTTATAATGAGTCCTAATGAAACTTAACCTCATAGGTAGCCACAAAGGTTTTATTGACTTCTTGCCTTCCCCCCAATAAACATGAGAAATATACGCATGACTAGTCGTTGCTCCAACTTGTAAATTGGAGAAAACTATTTATTAGAGGTATCTCTTTATAAAACGGTAAAAATGCCTTCTTCTAATCTGCTAATTAACATAAGAATGTGAAACGGATATACTCTGTTCAAAAACCAAATATAATACTAAAAGTCCTGGGCTATCCCACTTAGGCCAAGATATAATCAGGAGCTCTTGAACATCACAATTGTTGGTTTTCCTACCAGGGAGATGTGGCCAGGGATCCAAGCCCCACAAAAGGTAAGAGGCTCTTGCCCTAATTGGGATACTCAGGAGGAAGGCGATGACTCTATGCTGCCAAAGATACCTGACGTTAACACGGAAAGGGATGTATTGAACCGCACATCGAATGTTACAGATGGTCCTGGAATCACAAACGAGTTATACCAAAGGCTGCGATTAACCAATAAGCGAAAATAAAGAGTCTCCCTGAGTCAAGCAGACTCCACCGTCAAGCACAGCAAGTCCTCCTGCCCTGGAAATTATGTGCAGCAGGAAGCATCCATATTTACCTATGATATCCCAAATCTAATGGCTCATGAGTGTGGTATCTCTCCTTTGGAGATAACCATGGCTGATCCACAAACGTTACATTCTATCCTTTAGGTTAGGGAGATGTTATAAGCCACAGTAAGACCCTGTCTATATCTTAAGAGGGGTTTAAAAATGTAATTTCATGGATTAACATATCACCCAAACATATGTCGTCTATTCCAAAGTAACCTATACCATAGCTATCTAGTGCCTGTTTTGAGATACCTTATTATTCTATATTGCTGTGCTGTCATTAGCTGAGGATCGAAAAGTTTTATATTACTGAATACTTCAGCCCACTGAAAGGAACAAGTCCAGAAACTTTTGACCAGAGTCTCGATCAAAGCACGCTCCGAGAGAATGCAGTGACTGTTTTACCTTATTCTCCATGATGCCTCTATTTTTTTAAAGCCTAGGGAACGAATCTGTACGAAGAGGGGGCGTGGTATAGTAATGATAAGGCTGCGATTGGGGGTTGAATGGGGTGAAACTACATGTGATATGTACTGCTGCACCTCATGTTGTTAACTTGATTGAACAAAGCACAACTTTCTGTCAACCTTGCCCACTGTGGATGCGTGACTCGTGGGTATTTTTAGCACACACTCAGATTGTTCTGCACAAATATTGCTTGTTTGACGCATCTATGGCTTTCGATTTATTCCAATCTATTATATAACTAAAAATGGGAAATAAAAAACAACACCCCTATAATAGATAATTGGACATGTTATCGAGCAAATACTATGATCTTCGGATCTTGGGGTGGGGGTGTGGTAAGAGAGGAAGGGAAACGGAAATCATGCCGTATCTGAATTGGGAATATAATGATGGGTACGAAATTTCACAATATATACATCAAAAAAAATTAAATTAAAAAAAATAAAAATTTATAAAAAAATATTATGAGCTTTATATTCAAGATAAATTGCTCACTCAGTCTAAAACGAGACCACCTTAATCTTCTTGCAGAGGACGCCAGTGCTTGTGATTCCCAGCATCTCATCAATTGGCAGCTTAAAGACCAATTTCTTCATATTCCAGTCTCCGAGGGAATCGCGAACACCCTCTCACTGCGCACTTGGATTACATTCACCGCAGTGCGACACCAAAGACCCATACTTATGCATTGGACAAGTACATTTATTCATTCTAACACATTTAAAAAAATAAAATAATAAATAAATAAAAATAAAAATAAAACAGTACAATATGCTATAAGTATACATCCACGTGGAGAACTAAGACCATACTTAATAAAAACTGGGATTCACATCTGTCTGCATGCTTTACATTTGCTTGTTGCCGTTCTTCTCTTGTTTTTGTTCTTTTTTAAATATGTTATGTTAATCTTTGCAGAATTCATACAATGCGCTTGTTAATTAATCCCACTACTCTCCTACTCCTCTCCTAGACCCAGTTACCTCTTCCTCACTTGCCTGGGCCCCATTTTCCTCCAATTATGTCTGTTTATATATTGCTTGTTCCCAGGGCCATATATAATTCGCCTGTAGTGATGGATTTTGACCTACAAAGAGCTCACATAACCTTATTAATAAATCTATACTCGTGGGGGGGCTCCTTTTCGGATTGGTGGTTATGTAAGAGAAACTCAAATCTCTAATACATGTCTGTTTCTGTATTTTTCAGTGTGTGTCTATAGTATTATGTGCTTGAGTATTGTCATCGTGTTTATGTCTATAACTAGTCTTTAACATGTGAATCTGCTGCATACATGCAATGCATGTTGTGTCCACGGTTCGTTAGATCCTTCATCCTAACTCTAGACCCGCCTCCGGTTTGCTAATTCACAGGCACTGCTACCGTAATTAGTTTCGTACACCTGCATTTGTATAGGATCTGGAACCAAACTCAGTCATGCCGCATGCACAGGCAAAGTGCTGCCTTATTTCTGACCATCGCTTGCGACTTTAGCCCTACTCATAAACACAACTATTTTTATAAATAGGAGGGACCGTGATCACCACATACGTTATCAACTAACAAGCAAAGAGCAAGGACACTTGGACTAGGCATGAGCTGTTGGACCTTGTCACAGTTCCTCTTTCCTGTAGTTTCATCACCTCTGTCTCCTGGTTCATCGCCACTGTATTTCCTGGTTCCCAGCCCCCCTAGCCTCATGCCTCCCCAGATTTTCCCAGTGCACTGTTTGGAAAAGGAATAAATATGATAATAATGACACTAGCCTGTGAAAGCTCACTCGCTGATTCCTCTGACTAATCTCTGAGGTAGGTTAGTGAGCATGTGATAGTGTATGGCCTTCGAAGGGGGGACCATAGCTATGACTTTTCATTAGAAACAACTAGTGTTTGGGAGGTGCAGTCTCCCAGAGTGGAAGTGGAGGAGGTAACTATAAATAACCACTGCATACTGTTAGAGCATAAAAGGCAGACTGATTTTAATTGGCATGGCTGAGGCGACATCATAAATTAGCCGGCTGACATTGAGCCTAAAAAGCCAATTGGAGCCTCAAGGCAGACGGAATCCCCTGGCACAGACATTCTCACCGCGCACACCGCACACCTTCCTCTTGTGGGAAAAGGCACCTAAAGCCAGTCCTGCCCTGGGCTTCTCTTTTCTCCTGCTCCTAGAGAAGATTAGAGTAATCTTGGATACTACGGTGAATAATATAAGGATGTTACCTACTACTTACCTTCTATAGAAAAAAAGAAGTTGTTTCAACAACTGGATTGGATGTCATTGAAGAATTAGGAAGGGAGAAATAGAGACATGGAATCCAAGATGTGGATAAATAGAGGATGCAGAAACAATTTCAACATCATTCAAATATTGTGAGTGAATAGGTATATGATTTCGTTGTGTGTGTGGTGTGTGTGGAAGAGAGAGAGAGAGATAAAAGAGAGGAATGAGCATGTGTATGTAACATGTGAACTTATACAAGGAGGCCAGAGAGTGGTGTCCCAATAACCATGTTCTATCACTCCCCTGCCTTCCTCCCTAAAAAAAAAAAGTACAAGTGCTCAGGCTGGAGAGATAGCTCAGCAGTTAAGAGCACCAAATGCTCTTGCAGAGGACCCAGGTTTGATTCCCAGCACCCACATGGCAGCTAAGAACCTTCTTCAATTCCAGTTCCAGGGGAATCCAACACCCTCTTCTGACCTGCACGGCATTGCACGACACTAGTGCACCAACCTACATGCAGACAGTACATTCATACACATAAAAAAATAAAAATAAATAAATAAAAAATAAAAAATAAAAGTACAAGTGCTAAGAGCTACCATGTGGAGATAAACATACTTAATAAAAACTGGGAGTTCACATCTGGTCTGCTGTCTTTACATTTGCTTGTTGCCTTGTCTTCTTTGTTTTTTTTTTTTAAATATGTTATTAATTCTTGAGAATTTCAACAATGCGCTTTGATTATATTTATCCCCACTACTCCCCTAACTCCTCTCAGACCCAGTTACCTCCCTCCTTCCCCAGCTGCCTGGACTCCATTTACTCCAATATGTGCTGTTTATATAGTCTTGTTCATGGGCCATATAATTCCCTGGAGTGTGGTTGACCTATCAGGAGCCACAACCTTAAATAAAACTAACTCTGCCTCCTCTGGATTGGTTGGTTTGTAAGAGAAACACAAATCAAACGTTTTTATTATTTTCAGTGTGTCTATGTATGTGCTTGATATGCATGTGTTTATGCATCATTTTACATGTATGTGTGCATACATGCATGTGTGCCAGGTTGTTCTAGGGATCCCTGTCTCCAACTCAGGTGGTTGTAATCACAGGACTGCTACCACGTACACCTGGCATTTGTATGGATTCTGGGAAACCAAACTCTAGTCATGCATGCACAGCAAGTGCTTTAATTTCTGACCATCTCCTTAGCCCTTCAAACTATTTTAAAAAGGGAGTGTACCGTGTTAGTTAACAAAGCAAAGAGCAAGGACACTTGAGCTAGGCATGAGCTTGTGGTGACCTTGTCACAGTTCCTCTTTTCTTGTAGTTTCATCACCTCTGTCTCCTGGTTCATCGCCACTGTATTTCCTGGTTCCCAGCCCCCCTAGCCTCATGCCTCCCCAGATTTTCCCAGTGCACTTGTTTGGAAAAGGAATAAATATGTAAATAATGACACTAGCCTGTGAAAGCTCACTCGCTGATTCCTCTGACTAATCTCTGAGGTAGGTTAGTGAGCATGTGATAGTGTATGGCCTTCGAAGGGGGGACCATAGCTATGACTTTTCATTAGAAACAACTAGTGTTTGGGAGGTGCAGTCTCCCAGAGTGGAAGTGGAGGAGGTAACTATAAATAACCACTGCATACTGTTAGAGCATAAAAGGCAGACTGATTTTAATTGGCATGGCTGAGGCATGCATCATAAATTAGACGGCTGACATTGAGCCTTAAAAGCCAATTGGAGCCCTCAAGGAGCCGGAATCCCCTGGCACAGACATTCTCACCGCAGGCAGTCCTGTGCCTTTGTGGGAAAGGCACCTAAATCCAGCCTCCCCTGGGCTCTTTTCTCCTGCTCCTAGGGAATTGGAGGTAATCTTGGATTTACTGTGAAAATAATAAAGGATGTTACCTACTTACCTCTATAGAAAAAAAGAAGTTGTTTCAACAACTGGATTGGATGTCAATTGAAGAATTAGGAAGGGAGAAATAGAGACATGGAATCCAAGATGTGGATAAATAGAGGATGCAGAAACAATTTCAACATCATTCAATAATTGTGAGTGAATAGGTATATGTTTCTGTGTGTGTGGGTGTGTGTGTAAGAGAGAGAGAGAGATAAAAGAGAGGAATGAGCATGTGTATGTAACATGTGAACTTATACAAGGAGGCCAGAGAGTGGTGTCCAATAACCAGTTCTATCACTCCCTGCCTTCCTCCCTTGAGGAACCTACCTCAGAGATTAGTCCAAGGAATCAGTGAGTGAGCTCTCACCCTGAACCTGGACCTAGACTGGCAATCAGCAACCCCCAAAGGTCCTCCTGTCTCTGCCCCCATAGCATTGGGATTGCAAGTGTACCCTTGACATGACCACGCCTGAATTTTTGCCTGGGTGCTGGGCATTCAAAATCATGTCTTCGTGCTTGTGGATCAAGTGCTCTTATGCACAAAGCCATTTCTCTAGCCTCAATAATTTCTGATGTGAAGAAAATGAGACCCATTCAAAAAATATTTGCAAGTTCTTTGGTGAGGACCATTGTCATTCATTAAAAATATTTGAATATTTTAAGTGCTTTGAGTTGTTATAGGTCTTTGGTATTTCCATCAGATGCTAAGATGATGCTAAGCCTCCTAAGGAGCATTGACAGGTATGTTGTGTAGGAACCTTCTCTTGCTAGAGCAGGTACAGTGCAGTTCTGCTAAGAGAAGGGAGGCAGTGGACACCTGCGTTCACTGCTAGGGAATTGACCCCACTCGATGCAAAGTTCAGTTGGTTTACATTTGTAACACAACCTGAGAGATACTTCCAAACCCAGGACCTTAACCTGAGAAGTGGACTGCTTCTTGTCTGGCAGTGTCCACTCACCTACCCAGAAACTGTTGGCCTCTGGGTAAGAATTTCAAGCTGATGGCTGATGGCTGATCTTCAGCCTACACCCACTCAAGTCCACTCTACAGGTTGGTGATCTTATTAGCCTCCTTCCAATCCCCACGTTAAGATACCAGGCTGGTAGTCTGATGGACTCCCATCCAGCCCCTAACACAAGACACTTGAAATGTAGGCCTGGTCCAGCCTGTTCTAGCAAAGTAACAGATCTGGGGACTCGGTCTTGATGGTAATGGAGAATTCACTTTATTGCATGCTGTGGGTCCTTTTTATAGGTAGAATGACATCACATCTCAGGACTAAGCCCAGACCCCAATCTCTTGCCATTGTATGTTGCTGCCCATCTAGCATCATGTACCTGGGTCATGAGTTGCTTCCTCATGGGGTGGGGTCAGAGGAAACTCATGACTTCCATGTTATGCCCTAAGGGATGCTACTGAAAACTATCGCCCAATTCAAACAATATCTTTCCACAATGGTGACATACACGTTTACTCCCAGGATTTAGGAGTTCAAACCTACCCTTGGCAGCCAGAGTTACACAGGGAAAACCTTTCCAAAATATTAAATAAATAAAAGAATTAAACAAGATCCCAAGCCTCACTGGTTAGCATAGTAGAGTTCAGAATACTGAGCATGACACTCTGCCCTGGTGTACAATGCAGGTGTATGCGGCGGCGAGAGATGTACTTCATACTTGGCTTCATTGCTTTTCTCTCTATGTTCTGCAGAACACATGATGATACTCTGAAAGGAAGACAAAAACAAAGTTAAAGGGCTAGAGAAATGGCTCAACAGTTAAGAACACTCGTTGGTCTTTCAAAGGACCAGAGTTTGGTTCTCAGAACCTATGTCAGGTAGATCGCAACCATGTGTAACTTCAGCTCCAGGAGATCCAACACCCTCTTATGGCCTCTGTAGGCAACTGGACTCATGTGTACATACACTCATACATACGCACATTAATAATAATAATAATAATAATAATAATAATAAACCAAATTTAAAACAAAAGTACAAGGGTGAGAAAGAAATAAAATCTCCTGTAGACTACATATGTATAATTTAGACTGCAAAATGTTCATAGGATAAATGGATATTGAACTTATTCGTGCTCACTGCACTGTCATATGATACTTATCAGGCTAAATTCACATTATCTTTATCACTAATAGTTTAAGAACATTTGCAACTATATTTCCCATGAAGAGCACAGTCAGTGCAACCACAATAAGTATGTTTCATATACCAAGATGTTATAAAGTTCAGTGTTATTTTGCAAGCATACCATATGAACATTAGAACACTGTCTTAGAGTATCAGCCCTGGGGCAGAGGAGATGGCTCTGTATGTAAAATGACTGCCACACAAGCACAAGGACCTGCATTTGATCCTCAGCACCCACATAAAAACTGGGCGCCTTGACAAGTCCCAGTGCTGGAAAGGTAGGAACAAGAAGATTCCTATGGCTTGCTGGCCAATCAGTCTAGCAGAATCAGCATATTTCAGGTTCAGTGAGAGACTGTCTCAGGTTGAGGAAAACACCTGATATTGAACTCTGGTCTCCACACACATTCACTTTCACATCCATGCTTTCTTATAGGCACTCACATACAAATACAAAACACACACATAACACACACACAGACACACACAGACACATGGACACACAGATACACACACACACACACACACACACGCACACACACACACACATACACACACACACACACACACAC
>VZQC01004706.1:99326-195326 GCA_009823505.1 Rhizomys pruinosus
CACACATGCACACACACACACAGACACACACAGACACATGGACACACAGATACACACACACACACACACACACACGCACACACACACACACACACACACACACACACACACACACACACAGCACCAGCCCAGAAGGCACACTACCAGGTATGCTAGTTCTTCCTATAGTTTGGTGAGTGAAGCCTAGAGATTTCATTTGCTGGTGTCATTTTATCTTGCACACAGAAAAAGCAGTCAGTATAGACTAAGGCTACCTTTCTCGTCACATGGGCATTGTCAGATAGGAACTGCTGGTGTTTTGAGAACTGGAGACTAAAATGCACACAGGCCTTTGCAAAACGCAGAACACTAAATCATCTTCCACAAACTCATTTTGTTTGAAAACAGCTCATTCTGGATGGGACATTAATGGGATTATTTTTAAATAGGTCAGCTTCTGTAAGTTTTGTCTTAACTACCAGCTGTTTCTGTATTTTGATGTTTAGCTTTTCTTCTTTCTAAATCATGCCTTTTTTTTTTTCCTTCCAGTGTTTCTGCAAGAAAGTTTTCTTAAAATAATACTGTCTGTAATTTCATTGTTTTATTATTCAGATTCAGTATGTAGCTTCCTGGTAGCCTCTTCTGGGCTCCAAATTCTTCTTCAGAAGGAAAATTAAAGTTTTGGATTGGGCACCTGGATTCTTGAATTCAGGCCCCATGTGGGGACTGATTTCAACCTATTTTCAACTGAAGCTATTATCATTATTGAAAAGAAAAACAATCAGCTTCCAAGGTTTATAAAGAAATATAATATTAAACAGGGGAGCCAAAGGGCTTTGAATGTGATTCAGTTGGTAACGGGACTGCCTAGCATGACCCAGGCCTTGAATTCTATCCCCAGCACTACATCCATGCATAAAGGCATACTTTTGGAATCTCAACACTTGGAATTTGGAGGCAGGAGGATCCAAAGTTCAAAGGCAGCCTGGGCTATATGAAAACCTCTCTTAAAAAGCACAGAGAAGTTGGACCTGGAGTGTGCAGCCTTGCTGGGTAACAGCTTTACAGAGCTCAAGCCAACCAGACTGCTCTGGGCCATGAAGCCACACAGTCCTCTTTAGCATCTAATCAAGTCTGTGGTCAGATGTCCTTCCTGGTGGAGCTGGAAATGGTTGACCACCATGAGCAGGTGCCTGTGTGAAGGCAGGATGCATATCAACCTCTTCCTGTTGCCAGAGCCTGGGTCCTGTTGTGGGACTGAGGAACATGGTGGAGTCAGAGAGGGCCCTCTGAAGGATTATAGTAGTCTCATGGCTGGAAAGGGTTTCACTGTGATGGCTCTGGCTTTTTTTTTTTTTAATTTATTTATTTTTTATGTGTATGAATGTATTGTCTGCATGTAGGTCTGTGCATCCGTGTCGTGCAATGCCGTGGAGGTCAGAAGAGGGTGTCGGATTCCCCTGGAACTGGAGTTCTCCTGGAATTGGAGTTACAGACGGCTCTTAGTCGCCATGTGGGTGCTGGGGATCGAACCCAGGTCCTCTGCAAGAGCGGTCGGCGCTCTTAACCGCTAGGCCATCTCTCCAGCCCCCGGCTCTGGCTTTTTATAACTCTGACTAGCCCCTCCATCCATAGCATTTGAAAAGGGGTGAACTATATGTTTAAGCACCCTGAAGTAAAGGGCCAGGAACTGAACTACTGGGGATTTCCTAAGGGGGCAAACTGTGACTCCTCATGGCCTTTTTCTTGAAGATCATCAGGGCTGCTGTTAGAGGCAATGACTCTGGGGTCAGTGAGGGAGGAACTGAGACCCTGCCCTCTGAGTGCAGCAACCAAAATGTAATCAAAGTGACTAAGGACATCTTTTCAGACATGGTGGATACACTGAACAATCCTTAGGGAGGACCAGACCTGAAGAGCTTGATTCTCCTGGAAATGTCTGACACCTTCCTCCTGTTCGAAGTAGGTCAGAATGATCACAACCGGAAGAGCAAGTTCTATGCTAAGGAGGCCTCTAAATGCTTACCTGCCCATGGGAAGGAAAAGCCCCTTGTAATCTGCTACCTGGAAGTGGGTCCCTATATCAACCACTCCCCAACTTATTTCCTTTGGGCCTGGCTTCCCTGCATAGCTTGGTGGGCAAGCTTGCCATCTGGGGAGGGAAACCCAGGGCTCATATCCTGGCATAGCTGTTTGGTAGGCACAACTCCAGTCTGGAGACTATTCACTATGTAATAAAGGTTTAGTGTGAGACTCAGCAATCTATATTTAAGGTCAAATGAATTAATCTGAATTTATACATTATCATTATTCATTTTTCTCTGTTATTTAATTTTTTCATAAAAGTATTTCAGAAGTACATTGGGAGCCATAAGAAAATGTAACTAAAAAATTGAAACAGGATATAATGAAGATATTATGCCTTCCCAGTGTTTAAACTATTCTCACTGACAATGCTGCCCTTATCAAAACACCCTGTATGAAAATTTTTATTTATTTCTGTGCTACTTAGTTTTCGTCAACTTTACATAAACTACAGTTAATGTCAGTTGAGGAATTTCCTCCATTGGAGTAGCCTGTGGCATGTGTGGCATTTTCTTTATTCCTAATTGATGTAGGAGGACCCAGTTCACTGTGGGAGGTATCAACCCTGGCCAGATGGGCCTGAGCTATCTAAGAAAGGTAGCCGAGCAAGCCAGTAAGCAGCTTTACTCTGTGGTCTCTGCTTCAGTCTCTGTCTCCTGGTTCCTGCTTGAATTTCTGCCTGCCTTCCCACAGTGACAGACTGCATTTTGTAAGCTGACATAAATCCTTTCCTCTTCTCATTGCTTTTGGTCTGTGTTTAGTCGAAGCAATAAAGAAGCAAACTAGGGGGCTGGAAATATGACTCAGTGGTTAAGAGCACTTGCTGTTCTTGCAGAGAACTCGGGTTCAGTTCTGATTCTAAGTACCCATACAGCAGGCAACAAAGATCCATCACTTCCAGTGTTCAATCCTATTGATAAATTTTCAATTTTTCTGATCTTGAAACTAACAATGGGAGGAGAATTTTATGTTCCCACAGGTAAAAATCACCAATCTAAATGCCTGAAAACATACAACTTATGGCTATGCAGGATGGACTGGGAAATGCCAGCAGAGAGGTTGACCCATCTGAACATTAAAGAAAGAGGAACCTCAGACTGCCTGAGTCACAGACACTGAGCATCTCTCTGAATACTATTGGGGTTAACTGTTTATAATGGGCCCTAATGAAGTTTACCTTCCAGATACTGAGAAACCTTCCTACCTCTCCCCTTTATAGGAAAAAGAAAAACATGATGGTAATGAAACCACTCCCTAACTGTAAACTAGAGCCAATTGTTACAGTGGTAATTTCCTATAAAACAGGCACAACGTATTAATTGATTGATAGGCATAGGAACTGTGAAAGGATATTTCTCTATCTAGAGCCAAATTCAATAGTAAAGTGTTTATAAGTTGTGTAATTAAGCAAAATATATTACTACAGGAAAGCTCTGACATCAGCAATGAATTATTCTGCCTAGGAGATGTTGGCTAGGGGATTCAAACCCCCCCCCCCAAATTATAAAGGCCTTTTGCCTATAAGTGGGATATATGCAAGGAGAAAGGCAGTAAGTCCCTGTTGTCGAAGACCTGGTGTGAGCATGAAAAATGTTATGAGACGTCACTTGCTAGCGTACAACTGGCCTCTGAAATGCTAGAGAGCGTTACCAAAGGCCACTAAAGCAATACAGCAAAATATTGGTCTCCCTGAGACAAGCAAGACTCCTCCGTCAATATCAGCTACACCTCAACAGCCTGGAGATACTGTGCAACAGTGGCAGCCAAGTGTCTATATATATCCCAAATCTATTTGGCTATTAGCTCTCTCCTTGGAGGAATAACTCACAGTGGATGCCACAAGCTTATGTCCTCTAGTGGTTAGGAGATGTTATAAGCCACAATAAGAACTTGTCACCCTTTATAGAGAAACCACAGTTTGTGGATTAGCATACCATCCAAGCATCTGTGTCTATGCTCACAGCTTAGCTTGACATAATAATTGGTACTGCTTAAATGCCTGTACATCCAATAGCTTGTGCTTTGTTAGTATGACTAAAAAGGGTATCACTGAGAAAGCTGTCAATCCATGAAGGGAAACAACCTGAACAGACTGGAGTCCAAAATGACAACACCAAAGAAATTAGATTGTTTTCTTCTCACCCACTTGTGCCTCTTTCCCAAAGCCCAGGGAACAAACTGCGGAAGAGGAGGCGTGGTAGATTGTAAGGGCTGTGGAGAGATAGCGGTGAATCTTGAGACTACAGGAATATAGTCTGGACTCCTGATTGATCAACATGCCTGTGCATACAAGCTTCTCCAACTGGACTATGGGAACCTTGGGTTGTTCAAAATTTGGACATAGATACTTGCAAAATGTACCAATTACCTAAATGTATGACATACTGAGTAACATCAATGTTATCTGCAAACAACTGTGTCATTATATTGTAGAATTCCTTAAAAATAAAAAAAAAATACTCACAAAAAATAAATAAAAAAAATAAAACAAGCAACTAGAACAATATTTTAAATAGTTTAACATGGATATATTTATGAATAAAAGTCTTTTGTTGCATAAAAACAAATACTAAACAACAAAAGCAATAAAAAGAAAAGTCAAAGTATGCTAATTTTCTACCCCTTCATGCATTACTTTTGAGTAAAGACTATGTCCAAGTGGTGAGATCATTTGTATTTACTTATCATTAATTTAAAATTATGGTCAGGGCTGAAGAGGTTGCTCAGTGGTTAGCAGCACTTATTGTTCTTTCCGAGGACCAGAGTTTGCTTTCTAACTTTCATGTCTGGCTGCCTACCAGCCTGTAACTCCATTTCCAAGGAAATCCTACACCATCTTCTGATTTCTGAGGCCACCTGCACACATGTCCATACATATGCATGCACCTACATACACACACATGCACACAAATACACATACAGAGAGAGAAATAAAAGAGAAAAAGAAAGAGACCCCTAAGTAAAAATAAAGCTTAAAGAAAAGAAAATATTGCTCACTGTTCTGTTGTGGTTTTACTCGTTAGATCTAATGTCAAACTTCCTAAATGCCAAACTGAAGTGTGGTGTGGCAGTATCCCCTGTAATCCCAGCTCTCTGGTGGCTGAGACTGAAGGGTCACGAGTTTAAGCACATCTTGGGATATATAGTAAACCCTGCCTCAAAAACAGAACAACATAACTGTTCTGATCCACATCACTCATACTTGAAAAATGAACAATCTACAATCTATTTTTTAATTTTTTTATTTTTTAAGGGATTCACAATATAAGAGCACAGTTGTTTTCAGATCACATTAATGTTACTCAGTTTCCCATACAATTAGGTAATTGTTGCTAGCGTCCACAGATGAGGGATACCATTTGTCGTTTATTTTTCTAGGACTGTGTTACTTCACTTAGCATATCTTCTAGCTCCATCCATTCACCTGCAAAGCTCATGATGCCATCTTTCTTTACTGCTGTATAGAACTGCATTGTGTAGCTGTACCACATTTTCTCTATCCGCCCATCAGTTAAGGGGCACTTGGGTTGGTTCCATCCCTTTGCTATTGCAGAGAGCTGCAATAAACATGGCTGTGCATGTATCTCTGCAGTAAGATGAATCTTGTAGGTATATACCCAGGAGTGGTATGACTGGGTGAGGTGGCAA
Source organism: Rhizomys pruinosus (assembly GCA_009823505.1). NCBI lineage: Eukaryota > Metazoa > Chordata > Mammalia > Rodentia > Spalacidae > Rhizomys > Rhizomys pruinosus. Next base: position 105,039 of record VZQC01004706.1, read on the forward strand.
GCTCATTCCGAGTCTTCCAAGGATTCTCTACACTGCTTTCCATAGTGGCTGTATGAGTTTACATTCCCACCAGCAGTGGGTGAGTTGAACAATCTATTTTTAATAATTTTTTAACCCAGATGCTTTATTAATCTTTGTGATGACTTGTTTGGGGAATGTAATTTTGGAAAAATAATTTTAAAGCATTGTTGCACATTTAAGTTCTAACTATTTCTTTGAGAATAAGATTTAGTAATATGTATCAAATTTAAAATAACCTTCTTTTGACTCCAAAACGTTTACTTCATGGAATTTATCTTTCAGACAAATATATATATATATATATATATATATATATATATATATAAATATATACTAGAAGGAAGGGAATTGTAAACTCCAGAAAAGAACTAGAGAGAGAGAGAGAAAAAAAAAACAGCTTAAAGATAGTAGAAACTGAAAAAGGAAGCCAATGAACAAAGTAAGGAACACCAAAAAGTTTGAAAAGCTCACAAAAGAAAAGAATGGATATATTGAAAGAAAGTCACAGGATGAAAGTGAAAAAGGAAGTGATCAGAACATCATCCAATCGAAGAAGAAAAGAAAGGACCAAGCCTCAGGAATAGATGGAGGAAGCCAGAAAACAGGAATATCAGAGCGGGAGAGATAACACAGAGCCAATAAGAACTCATATATAGGTAAAGATGATATAAATTAAAAAATACACGAAAGTGGAACAACACAGGAGAATATGGGAAACTATGAAAAGGCTCAAACTTCCGCATTCAGTCGGAATATGAGGAAAGGAGATAAGAATGCCAAAAGAATAGTAGTGATCAGATCATCCCAAGAGAATAGATAGGTTGAAGAATTTCCCCAAACTTAAAATTATCGACCAACCATTGCAAATACAAGACAGAAAGCCTCCAACTAGCACAAGATCTAAAAAAGAAATTCCCCCACCACCTATTAACATAGTTAAAATGGCTAAATGCCCAAAAACCAAAGATAGATTCTAAAGGCCACAAAGCAAAAAGGAAGTAATCATGGCAAAGGGAAACCATCAGAATTATCAACTGACTTCTCGGTGAAAACCGAGGAAGCCAGAAGAACATGGACAACGAGCCATTCCCCAGTATGTAAAGAGACCTATGGATGCCACGTCGCAAATATTTAACCGTTCAGGCAAAAAATGGTCGATTACAAGTTGAAGGAGAGAGAAAAGTCCTTGCCATGACGATGAGAATAGATGTAGAGATGAATGTCCAGGATAAAAAATATCCAGAAAAATACTTGTAGATCAAAGGCACGAAGATAGTGAGCACAATCCTCAACGCCTAGGAAAAGAAACTAATGAAAAACACATACATGGAAGTAGAATCAGAGACTCCAAGAGTCAAATGGATATATACGAGTGAAAAGGAAGCAACATCTTCAGTCTTTCAAATTATAACCTAAATATTAATGGCTGAACTCCCCAATTAAAGTCATAGGACTGGGAGAATGGATTTAGGAAACAAAGCCATCTATATGGTGTCTACAAGAAACCTCATCTAAATTGTCCAAGGATAGGACATCCAATTAAGGGTGAAAGGACTGGAAGAAATATTCCAAGCCAAATGGTACCAAAAAGGACAAATCAGGTGTTTCTCTTCTAATATCAGACAATAGACCTCAAAGCCAAAAGAATAAAAGAAGATAAAAGATGGCCAGTTACATCTTTATTAAAGGAAAAAGTTGAGCATTATGCTCAGCAACATGGAATAATATACAGCACCGAAATGCAGGGGCTAGTCCAAAAGCTTTGTAAGACAATTCTCTTCAGGAACGTCAAGGCTCAAAGTTATTTAGACCCCAGCACACTAATTATAGGGGAGCTTCAATACCCACAATATTCTTTTAGACACAGATCGACATGACAAAGGATAAACAGATGAGACATGTGACACGTGAGTGAATACATCATACCTAAAATGGACCTCACATGACATCTATCAAATATTTCACACAAGACATTCCAGAGAGAATTCACTTTCTAGCTCCAGCACCCCCACGAACATTCTTCCAAAAGTAGACATACACTGGGACACCAGGGATAAAACTCAACAAATATACAACAAGATTGAAATAATCTCATGCATTTCTTCAGACCCACAGTGCAATAAAGACTTCAATATCACACCAGGAAAACCCACAACCTACAAGAACAAATGGAATTACTAACTATTACACCCTCTCTTGAATAATAGATGGGTCCAAGTGAATGAAATAAAGAATAAATCATTCCTGGAACTGAATGACAATTGATAGATACAACAACACGCAAAACCTATGGGACACTTTTAAAAGCATTCTTAAAGAGGGAAGTCATATGCTCTAAGTGTCTCAGTTAAAAAGAAACAGGTAAGGCACAAGTAAAATGATCTAACACTCAGATAAATGTACTGAGAAGACAAAAAACAATGCATCCCTAAAGCGCAGCAGACAGAAGCAATAACAAAAATTAGAGCAGAGATAATGAAATAGGAAACAAAGAATAAGCCATATCAAAAAAAAATCAATAATCCAAAATTTAGTCTCTTTGAGAGAAAAAACAGATAGACAGCCTTCAGTCCAGTTAAACGCAAAAGAAAGAAGGAATAAAACTACGCAAATCAATTAGACTATCTGTGATGAAAGGAAAATATCACAACAGACAATGGAAAAGATGCCAGAACAATCATAAGGTAACTTCAAAAACCTATACTATAATAAGTTTGGTAACCGTGAGAAGAGGAGATGGATGAATATCTGAAATCCTGTGGAATCACCAAAGCTCAACCAAGGAAACGAGTCATCCAGTCTTAAAATAGACCTATAATAATACGGAAGAAGTTGAAAATGTAATAAAAAAAGCATTCCCATAAAAAAAGTGGCCCGGCACGATGGTTTCCACAAGCGAATTATATAATAAATTTCGAAAGAATTACAAACCAATTTACTTGCAGAGTGTGTTTAGAAGGAGTAGCAAATGGAAAGGAGTTCTCCCAGATTCCTTCTATGAAGCCTAGCATCACACTATTGCCTAAAATCATACAAAGATTAAAACAAAAAAGGAGAACTATAGACCCATCTCTCCTAGTGAGAACACAGATGCCATAAAATTCTGAACAGGATACAGGCAAATATCATGACAGAGCCCGACATCATAGAAGATCATCCATCACGACCAAGTTGAATTCATGACAGAGATTGTAAGGGGATGGTTCAAACGATATGAAATAAATAAATATCATCAAGAGTATAAGTGGACTGAAATGGACAAAAACCACACCATCGATGGCTCAATTGAGATGGAGAAAATCGTTGAACAAAATTACGCAGACCCTTCCTGTTTAAAGTCCTGGAGGGGAAATGAATTGAGGGACTCTTCCTCATGTTAGTCCAATGCCATTATACAGGGAAACCACAGCACATATCGATCGCTAAATGGGGAACTGACAGGAAGCATTCCCTTTAAGCGTAGGAACTCAGCAAGCCTGCCCCTGTCACCAATTCTATATAACAAAAATTTTAAACCTCTGAAGAAGGGCCAAATTGAAGAACGACTCAGAGATGCGACAGACCTCCCATGTTGTAGGACTTGGGGAATAGGAATACTATAGGTGACCAAAAATGGTCCTTCTAATATATAACTCATATACAGATTTATGTAATCCCAATCACAAGTCACCCAAAAGCTTGCTCACAGGTTGGAAAACAGAAATCCTCAATTTCATTTGCGAAAAAAAAAAAAGACCCCAAAACCAAAAAAAACCCTGAGTGAAAAGAACAACACAGGGGGGATCTCTATACCCGACTTACAAACTATACTACAAGGTATAGTCATTAAACAGGCTTGATACTGTCACAAAAAGCTCCAGTCTGGACCAAAGAGGAATAAAACTGAAGATCCATACCATGGAGTTAACAGAAAAATCAGCCCACCTTCAATATTTGACAAAGGGGCCAAGAGACACAATGGAGGAAAGAACGCACATCTTCAGCAAATGGTGTGGCAAACTGGATCACCATTTGTAGAAGCATTGAAATTAAAACCCCTACCTTTTGCCCTGTATGCAAAAGTCAATTCCAGAAGATGGATCAAAGACGTCATACATGAAAACCCAAAACTCTGAGGTAATAGAAGAAAATACTTGGCAGCAGACTACAAGACATATGCATAGGAAGGGCTTCCTACACTTCAGAGAGCAGCTGAATCATAGTAATAAGATTGACAATTGACAAATGGGAACTCATGTAAAACTAAAAAGCTTGTGTACATAAAGATAACAATAAAGGAAGTGAAGGAAAAGGCGACTGAGGGGAGGGAACACCGTTCAATGTCAGATACATCTGACAAGAGCATTAATTTCCAGAGTATACAAACTAGCTCAAAACAAGAGAAGAAAGAAAACAAATGAATCACGTCGAAAGATTGAGCAGCGACTGAATAGAAGAACTTCACACAGAAGGAGGAACTAGAATTGGCTTGATGAAACATCTTAAAAATGTTCAATGTGCAGTACATATTTAGGGGAAGTACAATATTAACACCACTCTAAGTATCACCTTCACTCTGCTAACGGACTGGGCCAGGATTCAAGAAAACAAATGAGATACCAAGTCTGCTGGAGAGGTTGTGGTGGAAAGGGGAACACTCATGCCATGTGCTGGTGGAGAACCTTTGTACACCACACTTTATGGAAGGCCAGTGTGGAGAAACCCTTGGATAGACTCAAAATTGAGTTGCCATTTGGCCCAGGTCATACCATCCTGGTTACTATAACCCTACAAGACTCATCTTACTGGGCAGAAATACATTATACACAGGCTATAATATTATTGCAGCTGTTGTATCACAATAGGGCAAAAAGCTGCAACCAAGCCCAAATGCCGCTCAACTCAGGGAGTGGATAGAAAAAATTGTGTACCTGTACAAGCAATGGAAGTTTCATGAAGCAAGTAGAGAAAGACAGCATCCTGAACTTTTGCAGGTAAAGGTGGAAGTGGAGGCGAGAATAGATTTTATACGTTTAAGGTCGAAGCAGTAACACAGTCCCCCGAAAACAAATGAGCAAAATTGTATTCCCTCCTCGTGGTCATGCTAGCATTCAATAACCCAGTTGTAAATAATTCTTGTGTAGAGGGCTGCATATTAAAAAAAAAGAGAAAGACTGGCCATCAGAAAACTGACTGGAAATGGTGAGCCAGGAGGGGTGGGATGGGGCGGAGATGGGACATGGGTCTACAATTACTATTATTATGTTATTAATTTTAAATTAGCATGATATTTTACTTAAAATTTATAAAACAATAACTTTGGATAACAAATACAAATGTTCTCGTTATAGATTTTTGTTGCTTATATCAGTGGAATCTATTTGTTATCATTCATCTTTGTACCTGTAGGATAAATTTAACTTTAAGGTATTAATTTGCTTACGCAAGATTAACAACATACAGTCACTGCAAAAAGCTTGGATTAGAATTTAAGATGAAACTGTTACACCTATGTGCTGCCTATGAGGTCTGTTAATACAACTGCCTTTTTGAGACTCATGGGTCAAAAATTAAAATCCTAAAGGATTAGAAAAGGGGGCTTGACAGTTACATATTGATAACTTTGTTCAAACTAACTTCAATTGTAATCTTAAAACTACTATGGGAAAGCTTTGTATGTTCCCCAGGTCAAAACGTCACCAAGTCCAGACGGCTGAGAAAGAAAATGAGATACAGCTTTGTATGTGATGGGTGGTACCAAGAAATATCAATGAACCAGCAAATAAGTTGGCCCCGTGTTAACACTAAAAGAAGTAAAAGCCTCAGACTGCTTACAGGCATCAAGATATCTTGCAGCACCATAAGTTTAAACAACTGTGATAGTTGGAGTCTATATGAACCTTACTGTTCTAGGTGTAGGCACAGTTTACAATAATGAGAGGACTCCTTACCGGTCTTTTTCATAGAACAGACAGAAAAACATGGTCGTAATGCAAGTCATTCTCTAACTGTACACTTAGAGTGAACTTGTTATAGAGGTTATCTCTTATAAAACTGGTAATAAAATTGCTTTCTTTAATTGACTAAATAGAGCGATGGAAGTGGAAACGTTTCTTATTCAGAGACCAATATAATACTATAGTCTCTCTTAAGTGGTGCATATAAGCAAAAATATATTAATCAGGAGAGCCACTGACTAGCAGCAAAGGATATTCTGCCAAGGAGATGATTGCCAAGGGATCCAAAGCCCCCCAGCAATGTAAAAAGAGGTAAAGGCTTCTTGCCTGTAAACTGGGATCCTGCCAAGAAGGAGGCGGTTAAGGCCCTGCTGAGAAGACCTGATCATAGCATTGGGACGGTTGTATTTGGGACCACACTTGCAAGTGAACAGTCGGTCTCTGGAATACCAATCCTGGGAATCACCAAAGGTCAACCAAGAATAGATCAACAGCTTTAAATAGACCACTAATACAGGAAGCAACTTGAAAATGTAATAAGCAGCCTCCCAACCCAAAGTTTGGCCCAGACCGGATGGTTTCACGCCAGAATTATATAAAATATTTCAAAATACCAACCATATACTCAAGTTCGTTGTTTAGAAGGATATAATTGGAAGGAGTTCTCCCAGATTCCTTCTATGAAGCCAGCATCACCACTATTGCCAAAATCATACAAAGATACAACCAAAAAGCGAACTATAGACCCATAACATTAATGAAAGCAGATGCAAAAATTATCAACAGGGGATACAGGCCAAATCATACAGGGGGACCGACATCAAGAAGATATCCATTCACGACCAAGTTAGATTCATTACCAAGAGATGTAGGATGGTTCAACATATGAAAATAAATAATATTCATCAAGCATATAAGTGGACTGAAAGACAAAAACCCCAACATCATCTCAATTGATTGTGGAGAAGTCGTTCGGCACAAGATCCAGCATCCCTTCTGTTTAAAGTCCTGGAGGGGAACTGGATTGGAGGGTCATTCCTCAATGTAATCAAAGCCATAATTACAGGAAACCCACCGCCAATATCATCTTAAATGGGTAAATGACAGACGCCATCCCTTAGCGTAGGAACCCCTTCAGAAGCGCCCCTTGTAACCATTCTTTATAACAAAAAATTTTAAACCTCTGAAGAAGGAAATTGAAGAAGACATCAGAAGATGCAACAACCTCCCATGCTCATGGATTGGGAACCTAAATATACCAAAAAATGTCCATTATACCTAAACTCATTTACAGATTTAATGTAATCCCCATCAAAATCCCCCAAAAAGCTTCCTTCACAGGTTTGGAAACAAAATCCTCAATGTCCATTTGGAACAAAAAAAAAGACCCCACAATAGCCCCAAAGCAACCCTTGAGCAAAAAGAGCACTACAGGGGGGGATTCTCTATACCAGACTTAAAAACTATTTACCTACCAGGGGGCTATATCGTCATTAAAACAGCTTGATTACTGTTCAAAAACAGGACCAGTGACAAAGAATTAAAAATGAAGATCCATACCTGAGTACATAAAAATTCAGCCACCTCATATTGATAAGAAAATAAATAAATAATTTCAGAGAACTAAAGAGAGAGAAGTGAAAATCAAAAGGACCTCAGGAGATAAATGACAAACTTAAAAGAAACTCAAGAAGGAGAATTGATAAACTCCAGAAAAAACTAGGAGAGAGAGAGAATAAAAAAAAACAGCTTAAAGATAGTAGAAATGCTGAAAAAGGAAGCCAATGAACAAAGTAAGGAACACCAAAGAGAGTGAAGAACCTCACAAAAGGAAAATGGGATATATTAAAGAAATCAACAGGATGAAAGTGAGAAAAGGAATGAATCGAACACCACCAATGCAAGAAGAAAAGAAAGGCAAGCCTCAGAGAATAGATGGAGGAAGCCAGAACAACAGAATATCAGAGTCGGAGAGATAACTACGAGCCAATAAAACCAAGTCATTATAGGAAAGATTAAAATTGATAAAAATACACGAAAAGTGGAACAACCAGGAGAATATGGGACAACTATGAAAGAGGCTGCAAACTTCCGCATTAGTAGGAATATGAGGAAGGAGAAGAATCTCAAAAGATAGTAGTTGATCAGATCATCTCAACGAGAATAGATAGGTTGAAAATTTCCCCGAACTAAAATTTGACAACCCATTTGCAAATACAAGCAAAAAGGGCCTCCAAATAGCACAAGAATCTAAAAAAGAAATTCCCCACCACCTATAGACATAGTTAAAAAATGCTATAAGTGCCCAAACAAAGATAATTTCTAAAGGCCACAAGCAAAAAGGAAGTAAGCATGCAAAGGGAAACCATCAGAATTATCAACTGACTTCTCGGTGAAAACATAGGAAAGCAGAAGAACATGGAGCAAAAGCATTCCCAAGTATGTAAAGGAGACTATGGATGCCAACTCCAAATATTTAAGCCCAGCCAAAAAATGTCGAGTACAGTTTGAAGGAGAGAGAAAAATCTGTCCATGACATGAACAGTAGATGTAGAGATGAAATGTCCTAGGAAAAAAAATATCCAGAAAAATACTTGCTAGACTCAAAGGACGAAGATATGAGCAACATCCTCAAGACCCTAGGAAAGAAACTAATTGAAACATACCATACAGGAGTAGAATCAGAGGACTCCAAGGTCCAAATCGGATATATAGGGTGAAAAGGAAGCAACATCCATCTTTCAAATGTATAACCTTAAATATTAATGGCTGAACTCCCCAATTAAAAGTGCATAGGACTGGGAGAATGGATTAGGAACAACTAAGCCATACTATATGGTGTCTACAAGAACCCATCTAAATTTCAAGATAGAATCCAACTTAAGGGTGAAGGACTGGGATAGAAAATATTCCAAGCCAAATGGTAGCCTAAATAAGGAAAATCAGGTGTTTCTTTCCTAATATTCAGACAAATAGACCTCAAGCCAAAAGAATCAAAAGAAGAAAAAGATGGCCAGTTACAATCTTTATTTAAAGGAAAAGTTGATGCCGTTATGCTCACAACATGGAATAATATATGCGCAACCGAAAATGCAGGTGGCATCCAAAAGCTTTGTAAAGACATTTCTTCAGGAACTCAAGCTCAAGATTATTTAGACCCCAGCACACTAGATAATAGGGGAGCTTCAATACCCCACAATATTCTTTTAGACAGATCAACAGACAAGGACAAACAGGAGACATCTGAACTGTGTTAGATACAGATCGACTCAAAATGGACCTCACAGAACATCTATCGAAATATTTCACCAAACATCCAGAGACAACACTTTCTACTTCCAGCACCCGCCAGAGACATTCTCCCAAATAGACCATACACTGGGACACGGGGAAAAACTGCAAAATACTACAAAAAGATTGAAATAATCTCATGCCATTTCTATCAGACCCCAGTGCAATAAAACTTCAATATCACACCAGGAAAACCCACAACCTACAAGAACACAATGGATTACTAAATACACCCTCGTTGAATAAAGATGTCAAGGATTGCAAATAAAGAATAAATCGATTCCTGGAAACTGATATGACAATGACTAGATACAACAATCAAGCAAAACTAGGGACATTTATAAAGCATTCTTAAGAGGGAAGTCATCATGCTCTAAGTGTCTACATTAAAAGAAACATGAGTAAGGCACACGTAAAATGATCTAACACTAGTAAATGTACTTGAGAAGACAAAAACAATGCATCCCTAAAGCGCAGCAGCACAGAAGACAATAACAAAAAATTAGAGCGAGATCAAGTGAAATAGAAATCAAAGAAAACCATACAAGAAATAAAATCAATAAATCCAAAATTTAGTTCTTTGAGAGAAAAACAGATAGACAGACCTTCTAGTCCAGTTAAACGCAAAAAGAAAGAAGGAATAAACTACGCAAATCAATTTAGACATCTGATGATGAAAGGGAAAATATCACAACAGACAACTGAAAAGATGCCAGACAATCATAAGGCCTAACTTAAAAAACCATATATAATAGTTTGGTTAACCGTGAGAAGAGAGATGGATGAATATCTGAAATCCTGGGAATCACCAAAGCTCAATCAAGAAGTACGAGTCACCAGTCTTAAATAGACTAAATATAAGGAAGAAGTTGAAAATGTAATAAAAAAAAACATTTGCAACAAAAAAGTGGCCGCAGGCGCACGATGGTTTCCACAAGCAGAATTATATTAAAAATTTCGAAAAATACAGACCAATTTACTCAAGTTGTTTAGGAAGGAGTAACAAATGGAATAGGAGTTCTCCCAGATTCCTTCTATGAAGCCAAGCATCACACTATTGCCTAAAATCATACTAAAGATACAACACAAAAAAAGGAGAACTATAGACCCATCTCTCTCTATGTGAAACATTCGATGACCGAAAATTCTGGAACAGGATACAGGCAAATATCATGACAGAGCCCGACATACAGAAAGATCATCCATCACGAGCCAAGTTGATGATTCATACCAAGAGATGTAAGGGGGATGGTTCAAACATATGAAAATCAATAAATATCAGTCAAGATATCAAGTGGACTGAAATGACAAAAACCACACCATCGGATTCTCAAGTTGTGATGGAGAAAGTTGTTGAACAAAATTCAGCATGACCGCTTCGCTGTTTAAAGTCCTGGAGGGAAATGAATTGAGGGACTATTCCTCAATGTTATCCAATAGCCATTATACAGGAAACCACACCAATATCGATCGCTAAATGGGGAACATGACAGGAACATTCCCTTTAACGTAGGAACTCAGCAAGCCTGCCCCTGTCACCATTCTATATAACAAAAATTTTAAATCCTCTGAAGAAGGGCAAATTGAAGAAGACCATCAGAGATGCGACAGACTCCCATGTTCCTGGACTTGGGGAATAGATACTATATAGGTCCAAAAATGGTCCATCTCTAAATATAAACTCATTCACAGATTTAATGGTAATCCCAATCAACAATCCCCAAAAGCTTTTCACAGGTTTGGAAAACGAAATCTCAATTTCATTTGCGAAAAAAAAAAACCAAAACAAAAAAAAAAAAAACCCTGAGTGAAAAGAAGCACATCAGGGGGGATCTCTATACCCGACTTAAAACTATACTACAGAGTATAGTCATTAAACAGCTTGATACGTCACAAAAAAGCTCCAGTTGACCAAGAGAAATAAAACTGATAGATCCATACCATGAGAGTTAACAATAAAGAATTCAGGCCCACTCATATTTGACAAAGGGCCAAAGAGACACAATGGAGGAAAGACAGCATACTTCAGCAAATGGTGCTGCAGACTGGATCACCATTTGTAGAAGCATTGAAATGTAAACCCCCTACCTTTTGCCCTGTCATGCAAAAGTCAATTCCGAAGGATGGATCAAAGAACGTCAAACATGAAACTGCCCAAAAACTCTGAGGTAATGAAGAAGAAACTTGGCAGCAGACTACAAGACATAGTGCATAGGAGAGGCTTCCTAACTAGAGAGGCAGCTGAACAAGTAATAAGATTGACACATTGACAAATGGGAACCTCATGTAAACTAAAGAAGCTTGCTGTACATGAAAGATAACAATAAAGTGAGTAGGTGAAGCGAAAAGAGCGCACTGATGGGAGGACAACCGTTCATGCAGATACATCTGACAAGAGCATATAATTTCCCAGATGTTATACAAACTACGTCAAACAGAGAAGAAAGAAAAACAAATGAATCACGTCGAAAAGATTGAGCAAAGCGAACTGAATAGAAGACTTCACACAGAAGGAGGAACTAGAAATTGGCTTGATGAAACACTTAAAAATGTTCAATGTGCAGTAAAATTTAGGGGAAGTACTAATTAACACCATGCTCTGAAGTATCACCGGTCACTTGCTAAACGGACTGGGCCAGGATTCAAGAAAACAAAATGAGATACCAAGTGCTGCTGGAGAGGTTGTGGTGGAAAGGGGAACACTCATCGCATGTTCTGGTGGCAGAACCTTTGTACAACGACATTTATGGAAGGCCAGTGTGGAGAACCCTTGGAAGACTCAAAATTGAGCTTGCCATTTGGCCAGGTCCATACCAACTCCTAGGCTACATATAACCCTACAAGAACTCATCGTTACTGGGCAGACAATACAATACACAGCTAAATTTATTGCAGCTGTTGTATCGACAATTAGGGCAAAAAAGCTGATACCAGCACCAAATGCCCTCAACTCAGGAGTGGGATAGAAAAAAATGTGGTACCGTGGTACAGCAATGGAAGTTCTCTGGGAAGCAAGTAAGAAAGACCAGCATCTGAAACTTTGCAGGTAAAAGTGGAATGGAGGCGAGAAGATATTTATACCGTTAAGGTGAAGAACACAGTCCCTGAAAACAGAATGAGCAAAATTGTCATCTCCTCATGGTGGGAGTGCTAGCATTCAATAACCCAGTTGTTAAATAATTCTTGTGTAGAGGGCTGCATATTAAAAAAACAAGAGAAAGACTGGCCATCAGAAAACTGACTGAAATGTGAGCCAGGAGGGGTGGGATGGGCGGAGATGGGACATGGGTCTACATTACTATTTATGTATATTTAATTTAAAATTCAGTGATATTTTACTTAAAATTATAAACCAATAACTTTGGGATAGCATAATACAAATGTTCTCTTATAGATTTTTGTGCTTATATCCAGTAATCTGTTGTATCAATCAATCTTTTACCTGTAGGAAAATTTAACTTAAGGTATTAAATTTGCTTACCCAAGATTAACAACGTACAGTCACGTACAAAAAAGCTTGGATTAAATTTAAAGATGAAATGTATTCACCTTATGTGCTGCCTATGAGGTTCTGTTGTAATGACAACTGCTTTTTTGAGAACTTCATGGGTCAAAAATTAAAACCTAAAGATAGAAAAGGGGGGGTTACAGTTACAATTGATGAACTTTTGTCAAATAACTTCAATTGTAATCTTAAGAACATACCATGGGAAAGGACTTTGTATGTTCCCCAGGTGCAAACGACACCAAGTCCAAGCGGCTGAGAAAGAAATAGAGATACAGCTTTTATATGTGCTATGGTGGACCAAGAAATATCGCAAAACCAGCAGAATAAGTAGGCCCCTCGTTTAACACTAAAACGAAGTAAAAGCCTCAGACTGCCTACAGGCATCAAGATATCTCTGAGCACGCATAAAGTTTAGACAACTTGTTGAATAGTGGAGTCCTATATATGCTTACTTTCTAGGTGCTGGCACAGTTTTAATATTGAGAGGCCTCCTTACCTTTTTTCATAGAACAAAGAAAAACATGGTCGTAAATGAAGTCATGTCCTAACGTGTACCATTAGGAGTGACTTGTTATAGAGTAATACTCTTATAAAACTGGACTAAAATGCTTTCTTTAATTGACTAAATAGACGATAGGAAGTGGTAACAACGTTTCTACTATTCAGAACCACAGTATAATACTATAAGTCTCCTTAAGTGGTGCATATAAGCAAAAATATAGTTAATACAGGAGAGCCCTGATAGCAGCAATGGATATTCTGCCAAGGAGATTTAGCTAGGGATCCAAAGCCCCGCCAGCAATATAAAAAGGAGGTAAAGGCTTCTGTGCCTGTAAACTGGGATACCCTGCAAGAAGAGAGGCGGTTAAGGCCCTGCTGCAAAGACCTGATGCAGCATGGGACAGTGTATTGGGACCACACTTGCAAGTGAACAGTCGGTCTCTGGAATACCCAGAGAGTGTTACAAAGGCCACTGAACCCAATAAAGCAAATGTGGGTCTCCATGAGTCATCAAGGGCAAATGGACTCCTCCACCAACATCAGCTACACCTCACCTGCTTAGAGATACTGTGCAGCAGATGGCCGCCATATGTCTGTATAATCCAAATTATTTGGTTATTAGCTCTCTTTGGAGGCATTAACTCATGAAGTTGCCACAAGCTTCTATCTCTAGTTGCTTAGGAGATGTTATATGCCACAGTAAGGACCGTGTCATCTTTACAGGAAAAAAAGTAATCTATGGATTAACACACCATCTACACATCTGTGTCTATACCAAAGTAACCTACCCTAATAATTAGAATGTTTAAATACCTATATATCTCCTCGCTTGTGCTTCACATTAGTAGGATTGAAAGGTTATTTCTGGACAAACTTCCAGCCCAGAAAGGAAAAGCCAGAACTGAATCAGAGTCCAAAAACAACTCACCAGAGAAAGTAGACTGTTCTGCTTCTCGTCTACCTGAGCCCCTTTTCTAAGCCAAGGAACAATCTTCAAGAAGAGGGGGTAGGGTAGAATGTAAGGGCTACAATTGGGTGAATGGTGAAACTATGGCAATATAGTCTGGACACTTACTTGATCAACTTGATTGTACATCAAGCCCCTCCAGCTGGATGGTGGGAGCCTGGGACTGTGTGGGTTTGGGCACAAACTGCTGCAAATTGGTTTTATATGAAGGATGCTTGTTACTCAAAAAAAAAATGAGCTAGATACTGAAAAGTCCTTTAAAGCAGGTTTTCATGCCAGGCCTAAAGAAGGCCAAGAGCTTGGAGGAAGATAGTCATTAAAAATCCACTCTGTAATATTTGCAGCTTAAAAGGGTATACTTAAAAACATATATTATATACAGAGAGGTATTTCAGTAGAGATTATACAGAAATACAAAATAACACCATATCAGTTAATGGACTTGATTTCTCTGAAGTCATATTCCAGTCATATAATGTTAAAGAGCAAAGTGTCTATTGAGTAAACTTTATTTGGTAGGTACTCAACTCTGCCTAAGATTTATCCACATATTATAGGACAATTTATGGCTAGTAAGTTTAGATTAGTTAAATTTGGTTGTAGGTTTAGGTGAAAATGGTAATGCATTTGAACTAACTGGGAAATATAAAATGTTAATGTTTTATTTCTAATTTGTATTGAACTTCCAACAGTTATGTTGAGGTTAAGATCCCAAAGGTCTCTATGTTTTTTCTGAATTATTACAACATCACACTGAAAACCCACTTTTTATTTTGTAGGATAATTTGAAGGAATTAAGTTTAAATTTACTTCCCAAATAAGTGCATACAGTTGCTTACAACTTTTTCTTTTATCACCCTTCAGAAGTTTTGGTTTCACATTGAGGTCTTTGATTCCATTTCCCCGAGTTGATTTTTGTGCATGGTGGATTAGCCACCATCCAAGCATCTGTTTCTATGCTCACAGTTTAGCTTACCATAATAATTAGTACTCCTTTCACCCTTGTGATCCAATTCTGTGCTTTGTTAGTATGACTAAAAAGGGTATCACTGGATAAGCTTTCAACCCATGAAGGGAACAACCTGAACAGACTTAGAGTCCAAAATGACATCTCAAGAAAAAATAGACAGTTTGCTTTGCACCCACTTGTGCCCCTTTCCCAATGCCTAGGGAACAAATTGCAGCAGAGGGATGCATGTAGAATGTAAGAGCTGTGGAGAGATTGGGATGAAACATGACTACAGCAATCTAGGGGACTGGACTCCAATTGATCAACATGCCTGTGCATACAGCATCTCCAACTGGACTATGGGAACCTTGGGTGTTCAAAATTTGGACATAGGTATTGCAAATGGTTTTACATGAATGTTACTTACATTCACTGCTTAAGCTTAATAATCTGGCTCACTTCAAAAACTGCAACCAAGACCCCCACTAAACCATAAAAGCAAATATAGGTCTCCCAGAACCAAGCAAGACTCCTCTGTCAAAACCAGCTAACTCACCTGCCTGAAATTACTGTGCAGCAGTGGTAGCCTTATGTCTGTATATCCAAATCTATTGGCTATTAGCTCTCTCCTGGGAGGAATAACCCACGGCTGGATGGCCACAAGCTTACATCCTCTCATGGTTAGGAGATGTTATAAACCACACGAAGCCCCTGCCATACTTAACAGAAAAATGTAATTCATAGATTAAAAAACCATCCACTCTGTGTCCATACAAAAACCTACCGTACCCCAATTAGTACTGTTAAATACCTATATATCTATTGCGTGTGCTTCCTTAGTAGGATCGAAATGTTATATATTATACTGTTTAATACCCTAAATATCTAATTGCATGCGCTCATTAGTAGGATCGAAAGGTCTTGCCTGGACAAACTGTCAGCACACGAAAGGAAAAATAGCTAGAATTGACTAGAGACCAAGTCATCACCTCCAGAGAAAGTAGAGTGTTTTGCTTCTCTCCACTGTGCCCCTTTTCTAAGCCTAGGGAACAATCTAACGGAAGAGGGGGCGTGGTAGATGCAAGGTTTCGGATTGGAGTAATGTGAACACTACAACAATATAGGACTGCGGACACTCATTTGCTCAACTTGATGAACATACAAGCCCCCCTGGTGGATGGTTGACCCATGAGCTGTGTGGGTTTGGGCACAACTGCCTTGCAAATTGGTTTTACATGGGAAGGATCTTGTACTCACAAATATCCCCTTATTGTAAAAAAATGAACAAAACAAACAAAAAAGCAGAGAAAAGATGCAGAAAAAACTTACGCAGAATGCATGATCTGGGATGGGCGGGGTGGGGTGGGGGGAAGGAAGGGGATATTGCCTGAACTGAAATTGGAAACTGTTGTATGAAATACACAAAGCATCAATAAAAAAACATAAAAATAAAAACGCACCAATACCTATTGTACGCAAACTGCGCAACAATCAATGTTTCTGAAAACAACTGTGCTCTATTGTAGAATCCCTTAAACATAAACAAATTAAAAGAGAAAAAAGGAAAAGGAAAAGAAAAAAGTACTCTATTCACCTGATCTTAGTAGGTTAAGATATATATATAATATATATATATATATATATCTATATATATATATATTATATATATATATAATATATTTACAGAGAAATACTTATATATATCTTTATATATCTATATTATCTATATATATATATCTAGATATATATAGATATATAAGATATATATATACAGTATTTTCTGTAAATGTCCTGTTATTTTAAAAAGTTGATTGTAATTATTCAATATAATCCTAGAGAAATAAAATAAGCAAGTTTGTCCAAATTCTAAGAAACAATGACAAGCAATAAAAACTCCTGTCAGTAGCCAAAAAAAAAATTATTGTCCAGTACTTCATTTAAATATTACAACTCACTGTTTTATCAGTTATCCACTAAGGGGCATTTATGTTGTTTATTACCTGTGTCTCTGCTTTAAGTATAGATATGATCTATATTGTCATGTATCACCCTGTCAAGATATGTAAATATAGAAGGGAATTAAGCCAGTCTCAGAAAATAAGCAGGCTGTTTTCTCTCATTTGTGATTCCTAGTTTTTGTAAGGATACACAAAATATATACATTTTATTGTATGTATTTTAATGAATGTACATAAAATATAAGTAAATGATGAAAATAGAAATGAAACTGTCCAGAGGAACCAAAGGACTAATGTGGGAGAGGGGGCGAAGAGGGGAATAGGCTTAAGGTACAATATTACACTCATATGAGACATGTACTTTTTAGTTTCTCTTCAGTTGCTGTGACCAAAAACTCTGACTGACACAAACTTGGGGAGGCAAGGGTTTATTCAGCTTCACATCTCCTGGGCCACAGTTCATCACTTAGGGAGCCCAACGGCAGAACTCAGGGCAGGACCTGGAGCAGGAGTGAAGCACAGGCCATGGAGGAACACTGCTTACTGGCTTGCTCCTTGCCAGCCTGCCCTTTTATACAATACACACCAACCTGCCCAGAGGTGGCACCACCCATAGTGGGCTGGGCCCTCCCACATTGCCCAACAATCAAGACAATACTCCACAGATGTGGCCACAGACAAGTCCGATGGAACCAATTCCCCAATTGAGCCTTCCTCAACCCATGTGTGTCACGTTGACACTAAAGCTATCCAGCACAGTACTTCTGTTATATTTCTGTTTATCTAAAAGCAAACTATGTTGTTATAATGTTAATCTCTCAAACGGGACCTCTAGAATCCCACCCACCCAAGTATTTATCACGACTCTGTAATTACTGTTACATGGGTGGAGCTCATGTATCCATATTTTAGAGTAATATAAAATTAATTAAGGAAAATGTGAATTGCTAAGCATAAAAAAGACTGAGAGCAAGATGCAGGAAGTTATGGCAGAATTGCATGATCTGGGGTGGGGTGGGAAGGGGTGGGGAAGGGAAAGGGAAAATATGCCTGAACTGAATTGAAAACTGATGTCTGACGTCTGAAATACACAAAAACATCAATAAAAAAGAAAATGTACTATTGCAACAACAATCCCATGAATAATGGAAGAGACAGAAGAAATTCAGAATATCTCATATATATATATATATATATATATATATGAAGGTGGAAAATCTGGCGATATAGCTCAGTGATAGGGTAATTTGTTCAAATATACAATGCCTTATGTCAAGTTTTGTTAAAACAAAAAAAATGAATATATATGTGGATTTACCCTTTAGTTCTTTTTGAAGTTTGTCATTGTATTCCTCTAGGTCCTTTTTGAGTTTTTCATTCTCTCTCTTTAGTTCTCTGAATTATTCTTTATTTTCTTTAATTTCTCTTCATAGGTCTGCAATTATTCCTCTAAGGTCTGTTTCTGGGGTCACCTCCAGGGAGATCCCATTGTAGCTATCTCCTACAGGGTTGGTAGAGCTTGGTGTGGAATTATCCTGTACCTTTCCCATGTTGTCCCTTCATCGTGTCCCTGGCATGTGGGTTTCCCTTTTGTGATTCAAATCACAAATGCCTTTTCAGTGTGTTGAAGGCTGAAGTCTTGTTTTGTTTTGCTTGCCTCCTTCTGATGTTTTTTCCCCCTCCTTGTTTATGGAGTGTTGACTTGTCTAGGTTTCAGGCTTTCACTTTTGTTTATATATTGGATATTGGAAGTCTAAGTCTCTCTTCCTTTCCTGTTCTGAGGGTTCTCCTAAAAATATCCACTGGATACTCTCTCCTCAATTGCAGTTGTTGGCAAGGGGGTGGTCACCGGGATGCCTGACTTAGCCCATGCGGTACCTGTCTGGAGCAGCGCCAGGCTGCTCCAGGTGATCCTAGCAAGTCCAGAACCTGAGCCCAACACATGACCTCACTATGGCAGCCAAGCCAGACCCAAACCCAGTGCCGCTTCTGTCTGCAAGGGAGAAGGGTGACCTGGCCAGGCAGCCACACCTGCAAGGGCTTAGGGCTTAGATCTAGGCCCACCGGCCACCAGCCCCTCTGCCACAAACTAGCGAATCAATTGTCCAACACCCCGAGAGTCAATCTTTTCTAAGTTTTTACCTGTCTGGAGCAGCACCTGGCTGCTCTAGATGATCCTAACAAGTCCGGAACCTGGGCCTCCAACACACGACCTCCAACAATAATATTTATTAAAAGGAAAGTTTATATGTGCAAATTAGGAAACACATCTTGGAAGGAAGAATCTTAGCTTTCTGGTGTCCTGTTCTTGCATGCTACCAGGTTACAGAGCTGATGGTTGGATGGACTTAAATATGTCTAATGTGTTCAATTTTAAAATTTTCTCCTATAGAACAAAGAGAGCTGGGCCTCCAGTATCTGAGTCTGGGAGTGGTGTTGACAGACTGGCAGCAGTTGAGAAGCAAGGCTATTCTCTCAGCAGCAAAGCTTTTATACAGTTCTGGTTTTCCATGAGAAGATAGTACTTTAGGATCTGGGAGGCAGGTCAGTCAGTAAAGTGCTTGCCAAGCAATTGCGAAGTCCTGAATCTGATCCCCAGAGTCCAAGTAAACATACCCTGTGTTTATAGTCTGAACATTAATGAGGCTGAGACATGAGATATGAAGCTCCTAGGGCTCACTGGCCAGTCAGTCTAATCACTGAGTCTCAGGCCAGTGAGAAGTTTTGTCTCAAAGAAGGTGGATGGTGGTCCTCAGGAATGATGGCCAAAGTGGCTCTCTTGCCACCACATGAATACACATACATGCATCCTCAAACATCAAACATGAATGTGTACATGCCATATACTCATGTTTTAAAAAGTTTTCAAAATTAAGGTATTACTTTAACCTGATAGAGGACACAACACTCCTTAAAATAAAAACAAAATTCTACCAACACAGCTCATATGCCTTTCTTGGTGATAATAAGTCACAGTTATCTTTGCCTGACAGATATATGTTGATTTTTTGCCTAAAATCCCCTTCATTTACTGTTTTGCTAGTCAGTACCCTGGTCACTCCTAGTTCTTCACATGTGTATATTTTTTCTTTTTAGTTTTACCCTTTTTTTGGTATTTTTGAAACTTTTTACTACCAAGTGTCCTGGAACTCGCTCTGTAGACCGAGCTGGCCTTGAACCCACAGAGATCCACCTACCTCTGCCTCCCGAGTGCTGGGATTAAAAGTGTGCACCACCATGCCTGGCTCGTGTGTGCATTTTTATCATCTCCAGGTTGGGGACAATGATGCAAATTACTTGCCCCACTTCCTCTACATTCTCCTCAGATATGTTCAGTTACTTCATAGAATGAGTAAAAAAGATGATTAAGTGGGTAAAACACTAGCTATGCAAGTGTGAGGAATAGAGTTTGAGTCTCCAAACATGTAAAAACCGAGCACAATAATGCATGCCTGTAATTCCAGGTGTCCTAGAGGTAGACGGGAAACAGAAACAGGAGAATCTCCTGAAGTTTGTGGGAAAGCTGGGCTGGAGAACCCAACAATGAGAGAGAGAGAGAGAGAGAGAGAGAGAGAGAGAGAGAGAGAGAGAGAGATCCCTGTGTTAAACAACGTAAAGACAAAGATCAACAAAGTTGTCTCTGACCTCCACCCTTTCACCATGGTACCTTTCTCCCCACCACACGGCAGAAAGGGAAGTTAAAAGCTGCATATCTAATGTGCAGCCATGCTTCTGACGTAAAATAAGTTCTGGCATTTTCCTGTATTGGCATTACAATGATCTTAGTTACTTTCCTGTTGCTGTGATAAACACCATGACTAAGGCAACTTATAGAAGGAAGAGTTTGTTTGGCTTATGGTTCCAGAGGGAGAGACCGTAATGGTGAGGAAGGCACAGTGGCACAGGTGCGGTAGCAAAACAGAGCTCACATTTTCAAGCTAGCACAAGAAGCAGAGAGAGACCGGGAAGAACTTGCAAAGCCTTCCCAGAGCTGGGGAAATGGTTCAGCAGTTAAGAACACTGCTCTTATAGAGGACCTGGGTTTAGTTCCCAGCACCCACATGATGGCCAACAACCATCCATAATGCCACTTCCAAGGGATCCAATGCCCTCTTCTGACCTTCAAGGGCATTACACACAGGGGTAAACTTACCTACATGCAAGCAACACACTCATACACATAAAGTAAAAATAATAATATATTTTAAAAAAGACGTCTTCCAGGCTGGAGAGATGGCCTAGCGGTTAAGAGCACCGACTGCTCTTACAGAGGACCTGGGTTCGATCCCCAGCACCCATATGGCAGCTTAGAGCCATCTTTCACTCCAGTTCCAGGGAAATCTGATGCCCTCTTCTGACCTCTGTGGCATTGCATGACACAGGTGCACAAACCTACATGCAGACAGTACATTCATACACATACAATAATAAATTAAAAAAGAAGTCTTCCCCTTGAGACCTGTTTCCACTAACATGGCCGCACTCCCTAAGTTCCCATGACTATTCTTAAACAGCACTGGGACCTGGGGACCAAGTGTTCAAATACTTGAAGCCTATGGTACTCAAACCACCACGACAGTGCTTTGGCCTCTGTCTCTTTTTCTCTTTGAGTGTCCAAGAGGCACCCAGGTGTGCTGTTGTGATTACTTCCTGTTTTGGGCTTTTTAATGTCAAGATCATAGTTCCATTGATTTGCTCTTAGTGTTAGTAGTTTGACCGATAGCTTCAGGTTAGTAATTACCCTCCTGGGTCAGCTCTACAGAATTTTTGGAAAGCATTCCTGCAGAGTCTGCTCCAGGCAAAAAAACAAGATTGATCTGATAAACACAATGTTCAATGTTAGTGCCTAGAAATAAGAATAAACATCATATAATTATTCCATCATAGAAATTCCAAATTAGGTGAAACTACATTATTCTAACAGAAGTCAAGGCAGTGACCTTGTTTGAAGATGACTGCTGTCTCGTGAAGAAGACTCAGTTTGTATGAGAAGATATTTCTTAAATATACAGTGTACTATAAGTTTTTTACTAAGTTCATTGAACTGCATATAGAAAAATTATGTGGTATTCTGTATGTAAAGTTATACTTCATTGTAAAAGAAAAAGCTTTTCATTAAAAGCAGAGAAAAATCATTTTGTATTTGTTTAGCTTTATTTCACTGAAGGATGAATTGGCATCCCCTCTCCTCAAAGATAAGTCAAGACCCTCATTCAAAGTAATTGTGATTGTGAAAATAGGGTCTGTGATAATTATTCTTGATTGCCAATTTAATGGGTTTAAAGTTACCAGTGAAACAAATTTCTGGGCATGTCTGTGTTGGAATTTCTAGATTAGGTTAAATCAGGTGAGTGAGTGGCATCTATCTAAGAGTGAGTGGCATCATATCATGTGTTGGCTTTCTGGATAGAATAAAACAAAGAAAGTGAACTGAGCAGCAATATGCATGTCTCTCTGCTTCATAACAGGAGGTACAGTGTGACCCCTCACCTCCTGCTCTTACCATCATTCTTTCCCCATGGGGACATACTGCACCCTCAACTCTGACAAAAATAAATCCTTTCTTCCTTACACAAGTAACTAATACAGTGTCTTAAACTCCACAAGTAACTAATACATTGTCTTAAACTTTATAATCAAATTCAGTGACATATGATTCTTTTTAATATGAATCAGCTCTAAGTTTAACAACTTGGGTGCTTCTAAGGAGAGATGGGGCACAAAGACATAGCAAGAAGAAAGCCATGTGACATGGAGGAAGATGCTAGATTGATATATTGGCATTCCAAGCAATGCCCATCCCTGCATGGGGGGGGCAGCTTCTCAGAGAAGGGAGGAGAGTTTCTTCCTGGGATCTTACAGAGGATAAGGTCCTGTTGAGTCCTTGATTTTAAACTTTTTTTCTCCCAGGACAGTGAGAGGACAATATTCTGTTATTCACTGCCTGCTCACTTTTCTATTCCTGTCCAAGACAGAAAAAAAAAAAAACCACTTCATTTGGAATGTAAAACCTCTCAGTTTGTCTACTTCTAGATAAGCACTTTAAGGGTCAAACAAGCTGGAAGTAGGGAGAGTGCTCAGTCCAGAATGTGGTAACCATATAAGCAGGAGGATCTAAGTTAAGATTTCTAGCATCCATGTAAAAAGCTAGGTCTAATGGTACCTATCTGAAATCACATCCTGAGAAGGCAGAAATAGAAGGATGGTTGGAGCTCAGCCAAATCAGTGAGTTTTGCCTTCAGTGAGAGAAATTGCCTCATCTGTAAAGGGATTGAGAAACATATGTAACATCAATGTTTGGTCTCCTACATTGAAAGAGGGAGAGAGAGAGAGAGAGAGAGAGAGAGAGAGAGAGAGAGAGAGAGAGAGAGAGAGAGAATCGGTTTTGCCACTAGTAACTGCCTGATAGAATAACTTCAAATTATTTAGGTATCACCACCATCATGTTAATCTCAATACATTGAAAACTAGACAATTTACAGAGCTTGCTCAAACTGTCTGAGCTAATAATACACAAAATAATCTGTATTGGTTGAATTATATTGCTGTGATAAAACACTGACCAAAAGTAACTTGGAGAGAAGAGTTTATTGTATCTTCCTCTTACAAGTGATCATCCATCACTGAGAAAAGCCAAGGCAGAAATTCAAGCAGGGTACAACCAGAGGCAGGAACTGAAGCAGAGACCATGAGTAGCTTACTGGCTTGCTTCCTCTGGTCTGTGTTCAGCCTGCTTCCCTGTACAACCTAGGACCATTTTCCCAGGGTGGTACCACCCACAGTGGGCTGAGCCCTCCAATGTCAAGTATTGGTCTAGACAATCAGACCATAGGTCAATCTGACCACAGGCCCATCTGATCTGTGCAGTCTCTCGAATGAGATGCCCTCAGATGGTTGTAGGCTGTGCCAAGCTGACTTCCACAGCTAACTAGGGTGAGGAGGCAGTGAGATTCCCAAGGAAGCACCCTCTACACAATTGTTTAGAATATTTCTTCATGGAGGTGCAAACATTGTCACTTGAGAGTCCTCAGGACAGATGCCATCCTCTGACTACATTTGAGATCAGTGATATGTGGGAGCACAATGGTCAACATTCAAGAGACAACCAAGGAGTCAAATCAACCCAGAGAAAATAGTGATTGAACTTATGTGTGCCATGGATTTACTATCTAACACATGAATGATGATACTTTGAAATGAAGTCCTTGGTAAGTGATGGGAATGGAGTCCTTATGAACAGGGTGGTGTCTTTATAAATGGGATTCCAGGAAGCTTGGGAGATTAGTCATTGGCAAACTGCTTTTGACACAAGCATGAGGACCCGAATCCAATCCCCAGCAGTCACATAAAAAAACAGGCATGGTGTCATGTACTTCTAATCCCAGCACAATGGAGGCAGAATCAAGAGGATACCTAGGAATTTTGTTCAGTCAGCCTAGGTTAATTGGTAAGCTCCAGCCCAATGGGAGATGTTGTCTCAAAAAAATAAAGCAAAGCAAAACAGAACAAAAACAAAAATCCAAGATGAATGTTATCTAAGAATGACACCTAAGGATGACCTCTGACCTCTACACGCATGTGCACATATATGCATGCATGCCTATACAGACAAGTTTACCCTCACACATAAAAGCATGCATGCAATAAAGAAGACAATGTCAAAACATAGCTCACAAAAGATCTCAAACCATAACTTCTCTACCTTGTCCTTGGAGTTCTACTGTCCATAAAGCAAAAAATATGAGACTGTGCTTTGTTAAAGCAACCTGAACTGAGCATGACCACTTCCAACTTCACCACATCATCAGCTGGAAAATCCCAAGAAACCACTGAGCAGTAATTTGAAGATGGCAGAACTGCAGAGAGATGTGACTATAGACTTGAATCGATGTAGATAAGAAAGCTGACTAGCTACTTTCTTATGTTACCAAACAGTGAACATTAACATGTGACACCAGTGATATGCCGTGCTTGTCAGAGAGCTTTAGTCTTTAACAAAAACCTTCTGAATCTGAACTACATATTCTAATTTGCCCATATCAAAGATAACAATGCATAATATTGATTCAGAATGACATGTGTGGGGATATGCATTTCTTAAAATAATTTTATTTCATCAAATCAATGGAAGTACACAGAAAGGAGAATTCTTACAAGGGCTCCTAGATTCTTATTTATAGCTTTTTCTGAGAGCTGACAAAACTGCTTCTTACTTTCTTGGTTTTTCTTATTTATTATCATTTCCAAATTCTGTAAATTCACTGTGATTCTATGATAATTTTGTCTATTTTACATTATGGTTATGACAGAAAAATGAGTATTTAGCATTTTAATGAAATGGCTATGCCTTTACCCTCACCTCTGTTCCTGTCTTAGATTTTCTTCAGTAACTATGACCAAAATACTCTGACAAAAGCAACTGAAGGGGGAAAGAGTTTATTCTCCCCAGGGTTTAGTCATAGCATAGGAGTTAAGTCAGCAGGGTAGTACCTCAATTATAATCAAGATGATCCCCTACAGACAAGCCCTGTGGTTCTCTTCCAGGTGGCTCTGGATTATGTTGAGAGGCAACACCAACCCACATTACTCCCAACCAAATTTAGGTATCACTAAATCCTGAGTTCAGTATCCAATATTTTCATTAAACGATAGACAATTTGGGGGTGAGGGAAGAGTGGGATGCACTGTCATGGTAAGTCAGACCTGAGAACCAAAAGCCGTTAAGACTGACAATCTTTGTGTGGTGTTTACCCAGCACAAAATAATGGAGAATTTATTTCTTCACTCCTTTCAGACTCCTGAACTGTAATATCTATAAGTGATTTCCACTGATGTCCCATCAGAAAATAAACTGAAATTGGAAAATCACATAGGTATTTTTAATCCTCTGTGTTAGAATTATTCTTTCATGGCATGTTTGCTATCAATTTTGCTTTCTTTGGTCTGAATTGAATAGAACTTCCTAGTCCCAGATTGAGAAAGGTGATCTTGGTCATGTCCAAGAAGAATACTGGCACAGATTTTAAGGAGTGTTAGTAAATTCTCTACCTTAGCATACTGATAATGTTACATGAGGCCCAATGTTTACATTGATAGAATCTTGTACTGATAGCACTTGTTTTCTGTTCTTTTACCTGGACTTGTTACCGACCTCTCTGTATTTTTATTTGCAGGAGTTGTGTATCCATCTGCTACTTCTTTACTCAGTGGTAGGGAATACTCTAGAGTAATTTTTAGTAATCAAGAAGTATTTCAAACACCACTGTTGTGCACAGTTCTCCACCCACTTCTGTGATGATCAGTCTAGGTTGTCACCTTGGTTAGATCTGGAATCAAATAAGAAACAAGCTCCAGAACACATCCATGAGGCATTTTCTTGATTAGGTTCATTAAAGCAAAAATACCAGGGGCTGGAGAAATAGCTCATTGGCTAAGAGCACTGACTGTTCTTGCAGAGGACCTGGGTTCAACTCCCACACTCACATGGTGGCTAACAATTGTCTGTAACTCCAGTTCCAGGGGATCTGGCACCCTCTTCTGACCTCCGCTGGTTTTGAATGACATGGGTTCACTTACATGCATACATGCAATACACTCATAAACATAATAAAATAAGATAAAAATAAATAAAATAGGAAGACCCACTCTACAGTACTGTGGCTCCTGCCAGCAGCCCACAGAGAAGAATATAAGAATATTCTGGGAAAAAGCTTTTGCTGTTTGTCGGCCTTCCTTCTCTTCTAGTCTCCCTAGTGAGGTCGTCTGTCTTGCTGCAACCACTGCTGCTGCCACCACTGATCATCCTTCCCCAACTTCAGAACACAGCTTCTCAAGCCATCTAGCATGGGTTGAAGACCAGCAGCCTTCCAGAAATCCTCCAGGTTTCAGCACCAGTTGAAGGTTACTGAGGGATCAGCCATAGGACTAAGCAGCTACTGGATTCTCAGCCTCTCCAGAATGAAGATAGCCATTATTGGACTGGCCAAAATGTGTCCAGTAAGCCAATATAAACACTCATCCATCAACATAAATTCATTCTGTGGGTTTTATTCCTCTACAGATCTCTGACTAAAAAAATTCACTCGTTTTTGTATTTTGTTTATCATTTTGTGCTTTTGAGACTGTATCACTCTGTGTAGCCACGGATAGCCTAGAACTGTTAGACCAGGATGGCCTCAGACTAACAGAGATACTCCATCCAGCTCCTAACTTATGGGATTTAGGGGAATCATGTCACTTTTATAGGTGTTGGGTTGTTTCCTTGGAGTCCAAAGAATCCTGACACTATATTTGGTCTGGCCTCAGAAACACCTTTTCTGTTTTAGGTACTAATCACCAGACTTGTCCCTTCCTTTCGTGGATTATTCTCTTGTAGAGTCATCGATCTTCATTTTGAAAAATTTCTTTATTATATGGAACAGTGGGTTAATGCTCTGAGTATAGTACCTATTTCACCTAAGAAATCTGAGCTCTTTTGCAGGAAAATGGCTGGAGCTAGAGGATATCATGCTGAGTGAAGTAACACAGTCCCAGAAAAACAAATGATGAATGGTATCCATCATCTGCAGATGCTAGTGCCAATTACCTAGTTGTAAGTATTTCTTGTGCACCACCCCTTAAGCTTTTGTCCAAAGCAGTTGGGAGTGATGCATATTGGAAACAACAACAACAACAACAATAACAACAGAAAGAACTGCATCAAAGAACTGACTGAAACAGTGAACTTCTGCTCAAAACAGTCAACTTCTACATGGAGAATATTGAGAAAGACTGAGAAAGAAATGAAAAGCATGTTTGGCAGAATGCATGAGCTCTTGTGGGGTGGGGGAATGGGGGGGTACACGGGTCTATATTTGATAAAAAATAAATTAATTAATTAATTAAAAAAAGAAATTTGAGCTCTTTTCTGGCTTACAGATTTTGTGCATACATGTGTGCGTGCATACATGTGTGTGTATGACATGTATGTGTGCATCTATTCACGTGTATGTGTATGTATGTGTGTGTGTGTGTGTTCCCTTCTCACTCTCTACCTTATGCTGTGAGACAGTGCCTCTCCCTGAACTTGGTGTTCATACATTCTACAATACAAGTTGGCAGCTCCAGGGATCCTCCTGTCTGACCTCCTCAGTGTAGAGTTATGAGGCTGCAGCACAAGGCCTAGCTCTCTCTACATGGGTTCTAGGGGTCTGCACTCAGGTACTCACGCTTATCAGGTACTCAAGCACTTATCAAATGAGCTATCTCCTCAGCCCCTATTCTCCATCCAGAGCTTTCCCATTTTCAACATCACACCACACCTTACTGACTGTTTTGTGTCTCTGTGACATCACAAGTCACATTCTGAAAAGATCCATGCTTCTGTTCTGCAAAGGTTTTTTTGCCTACTATATTTTAGAATATGTCCAAAGAAATTAATTTTTCATATTCTCATAATCTATGCTAATTTGCATATTTTTGTAGTCTATGCTAACTTTCATATTTCTTGTTATTGTGATACCTTCTAGTAGGTAAATAGTGAAAGAATATAAAATGCAATTAATGAGAAAAAGAACAAGCTCCTGACTGAGTACCATCAGAACTATTTCTAGTAAAGATTACTAGAAGAAATTCATGCCATCATCTTGTTTTAGAAGAAGAATATTTTATTTTATTATTTATTTATTTATTTATTTATTTATTTATTTATTTATTTATTTATTTTGGTCTTTTCGAGACAGGGTCTCCTATAGCCCCAGCTGTCCTGGAACTCACTCTGTAGACCAGACTGGCCTTGAACTCATAGAGATCCACCTGCCTCTGCCTCCCAAGTGCTAGGATTAAAGTTGTGCGCACCATGTCCAGCTAGGAGAAGAATATTTTAAAGATTGTCATCAATAAAAGCCATAAAATGGGCCAGTGACATGGCTAAGCAGGTAAAGATGCTTGCCAATAAGTCTGACAACCTGATTTCAATCAGAGATACACATAGTAGAAAGACAAGACCGACTGCTGTAAGTAGTTATTCGACATCCACATGTGCACAATGGCACACATATGTGCCCATACACATGTGCACTCACATACATACATACACACACACACACACACACACACATACACACATACACACTCAAGTAATCAATTCTAAAAAACTAAAATCACATGAGATAAATTTTTAAAATGAACATAGTCATGTGCTAACTCCCGAGGTAACCCAATTATATACTTCCAAAAGAATTAATATATTTATATATCTGTAGAGACCATTCTATCAGTTAAAAAATGTGGAATCTAGTATTTTATAAAATAATGAGTGGGATGTGTGCCAGATTGATGAATTAATAATAGCATTTTGGACTGACTTGGAAGAATAAATCAAGTCCTTTTGTAACTCCTTTTAATCATGCTAACAATAATTTATTATTAGTTGCTAATATAAATGTGCTTGATTTCAATGTGAAGTTGTATTGCTCAATAAAATGGAGCAAATATTAGTTCATCTGTCATGCCATTATGTTTTGAGAAAGTTAACATTCTGAAAATATCAAAAATTTATATCACAGCACCATGTTTAACACAGGGTGGAGTCAACTTTCTACTTTTTCTTAAAATAAAAACTGAGGTGGAGGTTAACCTGAAGAGAGTTCAGCAGGAAATACTGTGAACTGTTCCTCTAGAGGACCAGAGTCTCATCCCCAGTACCCATATTATACAGCTCAGAACTACATCTAACTCCAGATTCTGGGGATCAAATGCCTTCTTCTGGCCTCTGCAACCACCTGTACACACATCATGCACATAGGCTCACACGAGCTTACATACATAGATGTAAAACAAATAAATTAAATTCTCTTCAAAAACTGATACCTACATTTTGCATGAAAGCCCTGTTTAAAGTAAGACAATATTTGACCTAGAGAGATAGCTTAGCAGATAAGAGCACCTACTGCCCTTGCAGAGGAACCAGGTTCGATCCCGAGCACCCACATGGCAGCTGAGAAACATCTATAACTCCAACTCCAGAGTTGATTTTTGTACAGGGCGAGAGGTAGGGGTTTAATTTCATTCTTCTACAAGTGGTGATCCAGTTTTGCCAACACCACTTGCTGAAGATGCTGTCTTTTCTCCATTGTCTTCTTGGCCCCCTTGTAAATATGAGGTGGCTGAAATTGTGTGTGTTCAAGTTTGGATCTTTGGTTTTGTTCCATTGGTCAATAGGTCTGTTTTTATGACAGTACCAGGCTGTTTTTATGACTATAGCCCTGTAGTATAGTTTGAAGTCTGATATAGAGAACCACCCCCCCTTTTTTTCTAATTAGTACTCCTTTAATTTCCTTTTCTTGCCTTATTGCTCTAGCAAGTGTTTCAAACACTATAATGAAGAGGATTGGTGATGGGGGCAGCCTTGCCGAGTTCCTACCTTTAAAGGGAATGTTTCTGTCATTTCCCCATTTAGGATGATATTGGCTGTTGATTTCGTGTATATGGCTTTTATTACATTGAGGAATGATCTCTCCAATACAATTCCCTCTAGGACTTTAAGCATGAAGGGATGCTGGATTTTGTTAAAGGCTTTTTCTGCTCCAATTGAAATGATGGTGTGGATTTTGTCTTTCATTCCATTTATGTGCTTGATGATGTTTACAGATTTTCGTATGTTGAACCATCCCTGCATCTCTGGTATGAACCCAACTTGGTCATTATGGATGATCTTCTTGATGTGAGTCTGTATGCAATTTACCAGTATCTTGTTCAGAATTTTGGCATCTGTGTTCATTAGGGAGATGGATCTATAGTTCTCCTTTTTAGTTGTATCTTTGCCTGGTTTGGGTAATAGAGTGATGCTGGTTTCATAGTAGGAATTTGAGAGAATTCCCTCTGTATGTATCCTTCTAAACAATTTCAGTATAATGGTTGTAGGTCTTTTTGAAATGTTTTACAGAATTCTGCCATGAAACCATCTGGGCCTGGGCTTTTTTAGTTGGGAGGTTTCTTATTACATCTTCAATTTCTTCATAAATTATGGGTCTGTTTTAGCTGTTGATCTCTTCTTGGTTGAGCTTTGCTGATTCCCAGGATTTCAGATATTCATCCATTTCTTCTAGGTTTTCAAACTTGGTAGAGTATAGGTTTTTGAAGTATTCCCGTATGATTTTCTGGATCTTTTCCTTGTCTGTTGTGATATTTCCCTTTTCATCACGGATTGTATTGATTTGGAGTTGTTCCTTCTTTCTTTTGGTTAACTGGGCTAGAGGTCTGTCTATCTTGTTTATTCTTTCAAAGAACCAACTTTTGGATTCATTGATTTTTATATTGTTTTCTTTGTTTCTATTTCATTGATTTCTGCTCTGATTTTTGTTATTTCTTCCTGTCTGTTGTGTTTAGGTTTCATCTGTTGTTGCCTCTCAAGTGCTTTTAGTTGTAGTGTTAGATCATTCATTTGTGCTCTTTCTGTTTTTCTAATATAGGCACCCAAGGCTATAAAATTCCCTTTTAGGACTGCTTTTAGGGTATCCCATAGGTTTTGTTTTATTGTATTGTCATTGTCATTCAGTTCCAGAAATGCTTTTATTTCTTTCTTCATAGCTTCCTTGACCCATTCATTATTCAATAGTGTGTTGTTTAGTCTCCATGTGTTCTTGTAGGCAGTAGGGCTTATCCTGGTGTTGATGTTGAGCTTTATTGCACTGTGGTCTGATAGAGTGCATGAAATTATTTAAACCTTTTTGTATTTGTGGAGGTTTCTTCTGTGTCCCAGTATGTGGTTGATTTTTGGAGAATGTTCATGAGGTATTGAGTAGAAAGTGTATTCTCGGGTATTATGGTGGAATATTGGCTAGAGGTCTATGAGGTCCATTTGGTGTATCAGATCATTCAGTTCAGATGTCTCTCTGTTGATACTTTGTCCTGTTGACCTGTCCAAAGGGCTCAGTGGGGTATCGAAGTCCCCTACTATGAGTGTACTGGGGTTAGTTTGTGACTTGTCATCCTGGAGTATTGTTTTTATAAAGTTTGGTGCAAGAGAATTTGGTGCATATATATTCATAATTGTGAAATCTTCTTGATGAATTGTTCCTTTGATGAAAATGTAATGGCCTTCTTTGTCTCTTCTGATTTCGTTTACTTTGAGGTCTAATTTGTCTGATATTAAAATATCAGGCTGGAGGGATGGCCTAGTGGTTAAGAGCGCCGACCGCTCTTGCAGAGGACCCGGATTTGATCCCCAGCACCCACATGGCGGCTGAGAACCGTCTGTGACTCCAGTTCCAGGAGAACTCCAGTTCCAGGGGAATTGAGACCCTCTTCTGACCTGTGCGGCATCGCACAACATGGGTGCGCAGACCTGCATGCAGACAATATATTCATACACATAAAAATAAATAAATTAAAAATTAATAAAATAGAAACACCTGCTTTCTTTTTGGTACCATTTGCTTGGAATATTTTTTCCATCCTTTCACTTTAAGGTGGTACCTGTCCTTGAAGGTAAGCTGTGTTTCTTGTAGACAGCATATAGATGGGTTATGTTTCGAAATCCAATCTTCCAGTCTATGTCTTTTGATTGGGGAATTTAGTCCATTAATATTTAAGGTTATGACTGATAGGTTTGTGTTGCTTCCTTTTGCCTTATTATCCATTTGCGGTTTGGGTTTAGGTTTCTACTTCTGCAGTTATGCTTTTATTGATTTCTCTTTCTAGGTGCCTGGGGATGGCTGCTCCTTCCTTCTGTCCTTTGAATTACTTCAAGCATTCTCTGAAGGGTTGGTTTTCTAGACATATATTCTTTCATCTTATGTCATGGAATGTTTTTCTCTCTCCTTCAATTATAATCGACATTTTTGCTGGGTATAGTAATCTGGGTTGGCATCTATTGTCCTTTAACACTGGGAATGTTTTGCTTCAGGTTCTTCTTGCTTTCATAGTTTGCACTGAGAAGTCAGTTGTAATTCTGATAGGTTTCCCCTTATAGGTCACTTGTTGTTTTTCTCTTCTGGCTTTAAGGATTTTGTCTTTGTTTTGGGTGTCTAGCATTTTAGCTAAGATGTGGCATGGAGAGTTTCTTTTCTGATCTTGTCTGGAGTTCTATGTGCTTCTTGTATTTGTATGGGTTTGTCTTTTTTTAGTTTGGGGAAGTTTTCATCTATTTTTCTGTTGAAGATATGATCAATACCATTCTCTTGGGATTCTTCTCCTTCCTCTATACCAATGATGCAGAGGTTTGATCTGTTCAGTGTCCCACAGTTCCTGGTTGTTCCACTTTTGTGTATTTTTAAATATTTCATAATCTTTACTTGAGGTTTTTAGTTGTTCTGTGTTATCTTCCAGGTCTGATATTCTTTGTTCTGCTTCCACCATTCTGCTTCTGAGGCTTTTTCCATTCCTTTCCTCTTGATTTGGATGAGTGTTTGATTTCCTTTTTCATCTCCTCTTCTGATTTCTTTAGTATTT
This sequence comes from Rhizomys pruinosus, assembly GCA_009823505.1. Lineage (NCBI taxonomy): Eukaryota > Metazoa > Chordata > Mammalia > Rodentia > Spalacidae > Rhizomys > Rhizomys pruinosus. Next base: position 138,601 of record VZQC01004706.1, read on the forward strand.
CCACTTCCTTCTGGAGCTTCTCAATCCCTTCCTGTAGTTCTTTGCTTCGCTCGTTGGTTTCCTTACCTTTATCAACATGGTATCTTTTCAGTGTTTCCACTTCCTTCTTGAGTTCTTCATTCTCTTTTCTTAGTTCTTTGATTTTCTAAGTATGTTCACGATTGTGTTTCTGATATCTGTGTCCTGGGCCATCTCCAGGGGGATCCCAGTGCAGGATTCTTCCACAGGGTTTGTAGAGCTTGGTGTGGGATTATCCTGCACTTTTCCCATGAGTCCCAAATGCCTCTTCACTTTGTTGAAGGGTTGCTTTGCTTGCCTACTTCAGATGCCTTTTGTAATCTCAGTTGGCGGGGGCATGCTTCCCTGTACTTGAAGTGGTCTTGGGAGATCTCCATCTCAAGACTCACACAACCCCACGTTTTATACCAGCTGGGAGGATAACTCCGCCCCCACAGCCACAAAAGCCAATTAAGCCAAAGAGAACTAGATTAACTAGATTACGTCAAACAACAATCCGCCTTGCTGAAGCACCCAGCTCCTACCTACCTACCTGCACTTCAGGAGGTCTTGGAAGATCTCCTATTCTGAAGTGCCAATTTGAAGGACTATATCTCAAGAGCCATTTCTTCCTGCCTTGGTCCTGTCAGAACTTCCTATATGATGTAGATTAACTAACTTTATTTCATCCTTTTTTTGAGAAATGGTGTGATATTTGATCCTGATTGTCAACTTGATGACATTTAGAATCACTGTGGAAGCAAACCTCTGAGAATGTCTATGAGAGATTCTCCAAATTAGGCTAATTGAAGTAGGAAGACCCACCTTAATATGGCTACGTCATTCCAAGTGCTGAAGTCTAGGAGCAAACCAAAAGGAGAAAATGAGCTCAGCACTAGCATTCACATTTCCCTAATTCCTGACTGTAGACAGAGTATGAACAGCTGCCTCACAAGCCCAGGTCTGTAACTTTCCTGCCACAGTAGACTGTATCCTCAAACTGTGAGCCAAAATAAATACTTTCTTGTGTTGCTTTGGTCAGGAATTTTGTCACAGCAATGAAAAAAGTAACTGATGCCAATTGTAATATTCATTTGAAACTTTGAGCAACTTGCATTCTAAGTTTGTGATGGGATGGCATCTTCCATACATATAATAATGATAATCCTTTAAAATTTTCTTTTTTTAAAGGCACAAAAAGTGGCTTTTAATAAATAAAAATCACTATAATGAAGGTTTGCATATGAATCTTTACAAACCATTCACGCAATGGTGCTGTGTAAAATCTGCATCTGGACAGTCTTGCCAATGTTATCTTTACAGTTTAGCAGTCATTTACATCTGTGTAACATATTAAACAATTAAATATCAATTCTTATTAGATTAGATGATTTTTCAGGCAGAGAGGAGAGAGTAATCAAAAGAGAAAAAGTAATACAGAATTTCTACATGTACAAAAATCTTCCTTTTATGTGAAGTATAACAGATTTCAAAGTATGTGTGTAGGAGGGTGTCAAACATTATGTCTGAAGAATGTAGGGTAAAACAGCAACCAGTCAGGGTATTTATTGTTGTTGTTGTTGTTGTTGTTTTTAAAATCACACCTTATACACACACAACAACAATCAGTCTAAAATTTATTCAGCAAATCCCAAGTTTCTCAGCAATCAGCTCTATTCAGCACCCAAGTCTTTGGGAACCACAGACAGACTTCTGTGACTTGAACAAGCATCATCTGGTAACAGGTTAGTTTCAAGACTTGCCCTCTTTGATCCTTTCTTCTTCATGGCTCTCCAAACATAAGGTTGTCAAGGCTTCAGATTTATGGCCAATGGCCCTAAATACCATCTAAACTCAACAGCCTTTTGGAAAGAATTCAAAATAATTTGAGATGAATGAAATTACAGGACCTACATTACTGATGAGTATTTTGCATTCTAAGAAAATTGTATTCATAATGAGTTCCTAGACTCTGTTGATGCCATGATCATATTGGATTATTTCTAGTCTGAGACTTTGTGACTTTGTCAGATGTCTCAAATAAAAAGTGATCAGTATTCTGGGAACACTTCAGGACAAGTTAGGAAATCAAATGTCAGCTGAGAACTGTGAGCACAGACTAATGAGGCCAAACACAGAAGCCACCAAAGTGACAAGAGCTCAACAAGGCTGAGTTTGAAACCAATAGAGAGTCACCATAGATGGTACCTGAGGATCTGGAATTATTATTATTTTATGAAATAAGCCCAGAGTGAGGACTATTCATCCTTCTATGCATAACAACATGGTGACAGGAGGAGATCAGCGAGAACAAGCAACTGGTCATCAGTGAACTGCTGTTTGTGTTCTCTCCAGTTGTCATGGTGTGTCCTTCAGAAATTGGATAGTCTTTTTGCAGTCATCTCAATAGGCTGAGGATCGTTCAAATGTGCACTGATAGTCAAGCTTTCTTAAGGAAACATTGCAGAATGCCTTCCTTGATATATATCTGATGTTATGTAGCATATATAGGATAGAAAGTTGACAGAAAGTCATAAAAGTCAGAATCATTGGAAAACTAAGCTTATTCCTGACTCTAATCCAGCCAAACAATTCATTAATGATCATGAAACATTTATCTGGTAAATTTAATTGTCTTTCATACAGGGATCTCATTATTAGTGATATTGATGGATATAGTTACTGAAAGAAATTGAAACTGAGCTCCAAGGACCCCAGTCATGTGTATAAATAGTATACAAACTGAAAATAACTTGGCCAGTCAAAAGTGCTTGCTGCATGATTACAACTGAGCAAGTACACCGCACCAGAATTTTTCTGGGATTTCATCCTAATGCAGGTGAACTGTTCCATTTGCTCATCGACTGGGATCCAACCTCACAGTCTTTCATGGTTGGCTAGTTTTGAAAGAATGAAAGCTGAATTCCTTTCTTCAAATTTTAGCAACAATTTTTTAGCTTTCTTTGTCTATTGTCTATACTAAGAACAGATTGTTATGATAAGTAATGGGGTTGTTTAGTCAAAACTGTTTTTGTAAGTCTTTGTCTGGGCTAAACCTCAAAAACACCTGATTATGCACACCCTACTTGAATCATGACTCCAATGATTGTAAGCAGGATGTTAAAACCAAGGTCATTATTTTATTCCATTATCCAAAACATTGTTTGGTTATATTAGCAATGGGGTCATTTATTCCTGAGTTTTCTGCTAGTTCATTAGTGAGGGCACTGACACCTCGGATGTGGGCCTTCTCCAGCATATCACCAGTCCACATTCTATCAAGGATAAATGTGGCAGAGCACAAACCACCCCAGGCATGGGTCAGAGGGTGAAACTCAAAACTTTATTTTCCAGTACAGGATATATAGGAAGCTTCTACCAGTCATCATAGAGAGCATCAGAACGTATTCAATCATTGAAAAGGTCTACCTAGTCATGCAAATGCATAGTCCTCAGCCTACACATGCTTCTATTGATGATCATGTGTTATTTATAAACCCAATGCTGGGGACAATGAGTCACAGCTAGGGGGCTAATGCAGCTATCGCCAGGAAGAAACTCAGCAACGTGGCTTACTAATCAGGCCTGGGGTGTCCTACACTCAGATAGTACCAGACTGTGTTATTAGGGATAAAGGTGCAATATTACATACACCCCACCTTTTTCAATCAAAACCATGTTTGATGGTAGCCTGTTCTCCCAAACGGGTTTGCTGCTAGAGTCGAATGGTGATATAGCTTGCCACAGTCAGGGTACCTCTGCAGTGGGCCTATCAAAGAAACCTTAAAGGTGTATCAGTAGTCTTATTGTTTTAATTGACGGATGTAGGAAGCAAAGGATGTCCTTGACTGGCATCTGGAAGATGTGAGGGAGAAGAAAAGGGAAGAGTTTTTAGCATTACAAGTACAATATAGGGAACCTGAAGAAGACAGAATGGGGAATGTTTTTTAATGTCCAAATCAAGGTCCATTAGAAATTCTGAATGGGGGCTGGAGAGATAGCCTAGCGGTTAAGAGCACCGACCGCTCTTGCAGAGGACCCGGGTTCGATCCCCAGCACCCACATGGCGGCTGAGAACCGTCCGAAACTCCAATTCCAGAACTACAGTTCCGGGGGAATCCGACACCCTCTTCTGACCTCCGCGGCATTGCACGTCGCGGGTGCACAAACCTGCATGCAGACAGTACATTCATACACATACAGAAATAAATAAAAAATTAAAAAAAAAAGAAATTCTGAATGGGCTGACAAGAGCATCCATCCATTGGATTTTCCTCTCTTTGGGCCTCCAAGACAAGTGATGAATCCAGGATGTTTTCAGACACTTTGAAAGGCTAGCCTCATTACATGAGGTCCCACCCAGATGCATAAAGAAGGAAAGAGAAAGATTTATCTTTTAATTGTTCAGTTAAAATAGTAGTAGACCTGACTCACTTGGCTGTAGGTAGGTGTTGCATTGTTGATTTCAGTCAAGGCCTAAATCTTATATGTAGGGAGCATTTTCCTTACCAAAAAATAAAATGATGCCTTTTTGTCTGAGATATTAGCAAGGCCTCAACAGTCGTCATGGTGGTTTGTCATGCTGCCCAAGGAAAATAATAAGAAGAAGGACACTGGAAAATTGGCCAAGAAAGACAAGAATTGCATAAAAAAGTCTGTGAGCAAGGCATAAAAGAAGTGGTCTAAAGACAAAGCTCAGGACAAGCTTAATAACCTAGTCCTGTTGGACAAACTCTATAAGGAAGTTCCCAACTATGAACTTATTACCAGCTGTGGTCTCTGAGAGACTGAAGGTTTGAGGTTCCCTGGCCAGAACAGACCTTCAGGAGCTCCTTAACAAAGGACTCATCAAACTGCTGTCAAAGCACACAGCCCACGAAGTTTACAGCAGAAACACAAAGGGTAGAGATGCCCCAGTACTGGGGTTCAACCAAATGAAACTTCATTAAATCCCCAAAAGGAAAATGATTACTCTTTCTTTCTTTCTTTCTTTTTTTCTTTCTTTCTTTCTTTCTTTCTTTCTTTCTTTCTTTCTTTTTCTTTCTTTCTTTCTTTCTTTCTTTCATTCTTTCTTTAATTCTTATTTTTACAATCAGGGCAAGTTGAAGATCTGGTCCTCAGGTGACAACTGGGCTAGAGGGAAGCTTCTGGCTCCTTTAGCCTGCCTTTCACAAGTTGTTCCATTTATGTGAGGTTTAGTCAAAGTGCTTGCTTGACCATGGTTTCACTTGGAAGCATTGAGAATTTTTTTCTCCTGTTTTGACTCTCTTCTTTATAGTTTAGACAGTAGCTAAAGTCTGCCCAATGGGACCTCCATGACTTTCTTGCAGTACATTTTGCAAGATGACCCACGTTCCCTTGAAACTTAATTGTCCCAGTTCAAATATCTCCCCCTTTTTAATCCTTCTGGCCCCGTTAGTATAGGCTTCCAATTATGGCTATTGAACACTCAGGTCAATTACAATAGTCTTGTACTATTAACTACTAAGCTAAAATCAAATGCTTTTCAGTAAATCTTGATTAGACATATATTTGTTTTTTAAACCAGCCCTTCTAATGGTAACCATAGTAAGTTTGATTGAATGTTGAGCTTAGAAACTTGAAGATTGTAATATATATAATACATATGTTACAATAATATATATTATATATATGAATGTATGTATATATCATCTCTAAAGTTCATCTTTTACATACCTTAGAAAACAAACACAGAGCTTCATAATTGTGTAAGCTTTCTGGTTTTCTTTTCTATTCTGGAAGAATTCAGTCATCTTAATTTTCATACAGAAATCTTTATTAAATTTTTCCATTTTCACATTCTTCTAACATTTTCTTTTCTTACCAGTTTTCTTTATTAAATAACATGAGACATAAATTTAGCAGATAAATTTATCATTTTGTGAGACTGTATTTCCCCTGAGGCTACTAAGGAAAATCTACCCTAGCTTCATATACTGCTCCAGGGAGAAACCAAAGTCAGGTTCCACTAAAGTTCTTTCTGAGGAATCAGTGAGCAAGAGAGAGGGTTAATAACCACAGTGGGAGTGACCTAGTCGCAGCCATGCTGGAAAGTCTTCACTCAGCATGCATGCTGTCTTCTTCATGGCCTGACAGGGGGCACCTGTTCTATCTAAGCCCAGCCTATGTGCTCCGCTTCCTTCCCAAGACCAGGAAGCCAGCTGTGATTAGGGCAAAATTTCCAACTACTATCTGGGAAGAGTATCTGGATACCATGGTGATTGTTGTATTCAATAACCTTGTTTACCCCCTTATGAAGGAATACTCAACAAGCATAGCTGTAATGTTTCATGAACAGTCATAACTTAAGTCATGAAGATGGTGGTTGTCTGGATTAGAAGATAGTGTATGTCAATATTGTATTAAGAGAAAGTTGAATCTGAATTATATACAATGGGTAATAGAATAAATTAAATTTTTTTCTGCATGCATATTGTTAATCTATGAGGCTTTGGACTTTTCCAGGTACATCTTACAGAAAACACAAAACAGTCAAATATGGGGTTTATTGCTTTATATATTATAGTGTTCTACTTAAATCATGTTGAATGAATATAAGTAGCAACATTTTTTTGTTTTCAAAACCTATTTTTTTGAAGTTCTGTACATTTCACACAAAATTTAGTAATCAAATTTAGACCCATTCCCTTTTCCTTGCCCCTCCCTCCAACACTACCTGAGCCCATGCATTTTTCCATATGTATCATTCATTTGTACTCAGTCTTAAAAAAAATTGATGCAGCTGGGCGTGGTGGCGCACGCCTTTAATCCTAGCACTTGGGAGGCAGAGATAGGTGGATCTCTGTGAGTTCAAGGCCAGCCTGGTCTACAGAGTGACCTCCAGGCCAGCTGGGACTAAAAGGAGACCCTGTCTCAAAAAGACCAAAAAGAAAAAATAAATTGATGCAGAAGTTTACTGTTTGGGGCAGAAGTTTACTGTTCTAGTCAGTTCTTTGACCCAGGATTTTTTGTTATTGTTGTTCCAATTTGTATCACTCCAAAATATGCACTTATACATGCCACACATAGAACAAAACTATGAAGTCTGAAAAAACTATAGATTAATTCTAAAAGATGTATAGGAATTCACATTTTGACAGTAGAGTTGTATCTAGGTAAAGAAAAAAATATTAATTTACAATCCTACATTACATACCAAGTTCATGAGTAACATCAGGTATTATATTTACTAAAAAAGAAAGAAAAAAAGAGAATTATTTAGTGTGCCTTAAAAATAGAGATTTTAGCCAGGTGTGGTGCTGCACACCTTTAATCCTAGCACTTGGGAGGCAGAGGTAGGCAGATATCTGTGAGTTCAAGGCCAGCCTGCTCTACAGAGTGAGTTCCAGGACAGGTGGGGCTACAGGGAGACCCTGTCTCAAAAAAAGGCCAAAAATAAAAAATAGAGATTTTGTGCTAGGATCCACAAATGAGGCACACCATATGTCATGTGTTTTCCTGGGACTGTGTTACTTCATTTAGAATAATGGATTCTAGTTCCATCAATTTACCAGCAAAGTTCATGATGTTGTCTTTCTTTACAATGATTAGAATTCCATTGTGTTGATATACCACATTTTCTTTATTCACTTGTCAGTTGAGGAACACTTGGGTTGCTTCCAGATCTTTGATATTGTGAAGAGAGCTGAAATAAACATAGTCGTGCATGTATTTCTTCAATAGGATGAGTCTTGTGAGTATATACACAGGAGTGGTATGACTGGGTCAGGTGGTAGACTCATTTTCAGTCTTTGGAGACTTCCCCATGCTGCTTTCCCATAGAGTTGTATGAGTTTATATCCCCCCCCCCACCCAGCAGTGGATGAGTGCTCCTCTTTGGTATTTTTTTTTATCATAGCCAGTCTTATTGGAGTAAGATGAAATCTTAAAGTTGTTTTAATGTGCATTTCCTTAACTATTTGTGATGTTGAACACTTTTTAAAATGCTTTATTCTTCATTTGTGAAGTCTCTGTTCAGTTCTTTATTCCATCTTTTGAGTGAGTCATTTATTTTCTTGCTCCTTTATTTTTAAATAGTCTATGTATTCTTGATGTTAATGCTCTGTCAGATGTTTCACTGGTTAAGAATTCCTCTGGTTTTCTCTTCACTTCTTTGATTGTTTCTTTAGCTGTACAGAAGCTTTTGAGTTTAATAAGGCCCTGCTTGTCAATTGTTGACCTTACTTCCTGTGCAACAGCTATCTAATTTATAAAGTCTTTTCCTATGCTTATGTCTTCTATGTTACGGATAATGTTTTCTTCTATCATTTTCAGAATGTTAGGTTTCACATTAAGGTCTTTGATCCACTTGGATTTGATTTTTGTACAGGCTGAGAGGTAGGAGTTCAATTTTATTGTTCTACAAGTGGCAATTCAGTTTTGTCAACATCTTTTGCTGAAGATGTTCTTTCTACCATTGAGTCTTCTTGACCTCTTCATAAAATATGAGGTACCTGATATGGCATGTGCTCAATTTGGGTCTCCAATTTTGTTCCATTGATCTATGGGTTTGTTTTGTGCCAATACTAAGATGTTTTTTATGACTACAGCCCTGTAATATAGTTTGAAGTCTGGGATAGTAATACCCCTTGCATTGCTCTTTTTTACTCAGGGTTGCTTTGTCAATCTGGAATCATTTGTTTTTCCATATGATCTTTAGGATTTTTTTCCTAGGTCTATGAAGAAGCTCATGGAGATTTCAATTGAGATCACATTTAATCTGTATATTACTTTGGGCAAGATGGTCATTTTTACTATATTAATTCTTCTAATCCATGAGCATGGGAGGTCATTCCATCTTCAGATGTCTTTTTCAATCTCCTTCTTCAGGGATTTAAAACTTTCCTTGTAGACATTTTATTTTTTGAAGCTATTGCGAATGGGAAAGTATCCTTGTATTCCTTCTCCAAAGCTTGCTATTGGTATAAATAAAAGGTACCTATTTTTCTAGGTTTATTTTGTATCAGGCCACTTTACTGAAACTGTTTGTCATTTCCAGGAGTTTTCTGATGAAGTTTTGGCATCCCTTAGGTAAACAAACTATCATGTCATCTGCAAAAATGGATAGTTTGACCTCTTTTCCAATTAGTACTCCTTTAATTTCCTTTTTCTTGTCTTATTGTTCTAGCATGCATTTTAAGCATTATTAAAAAGGAGTGAGGATAAGGGGCAGCCTTGCTGGGTTCCTGATTTTAAGGGGGGATGTTTATGATTTTTTTTTCTAATTTAGAATAATGTTGCCTGTGGGTTTGTTGTATATGAGTTGAATTATGTTGAGGAAAGTTCCTTCCATCCAATTCTCTCTAGGACTTTAAACATGAAGGCATGTTGAATTTTGTGAAAGGCCTTTCCTGCATCAATTGAGCTGATCATGTGGTTTTTCTCTTTCACCCTATTTATGTGCTTTACGACATTTATTGATTAATGTATGTTAAACCATCCCTGTATCTCTGGTGTGAATCCAACTTGGTCAAGATGGATGCTATGTTGATGTGTGCCTGTATGTGGTTTGCAAGTATTTTGTTGAGAATTCTAGTATTTATATTCATTAATTAAATGGGTCTATAGTTTTCTTTTTTGGTTATATCTTTGCCTAATTTTGGTATTAGTGGTATCCTGGCTTCATAGAAGGAATTTGGAAGATTTCCTACTATTTCTATCCTTTTGAATAATTTAAGTAATAATGTTAGTGGGTCCTCTTTAAATGATTTATAGAATTCTGCCCTGAATCCATCTGGGCCTGGGATTAAGAAGTCCAATTCATCTTTCTGTTATCTACAAGAAACCCATTTCACTTTCAATCACAGGCACCATCTTAAAGTGAACAGATGGAAAAAAATTTTTCCAAGCAAATGGTACCAAAAAGAAAGCAGGAGTTGGTATTCTAATATCAGACAAAATAGACTTGAAATTAAAACCAATCAGAAGAAATGAAGAGGGTCATTCTATCCTTATTAAAGGAAAAATTAACCATGAAGATTTCACATTCATAAATATATGTGCAACATACTCTGGTATACTGAACTTCATAGGTATAATTCTGCAGAATTTCAAGGCACAGATTAATCCCAACCACTGACAGTGGGATATTTCAATACCCACTGAGCCCATTGGACTGGTCAAATGGACAAAGAATAAACACAAAGACATCTGAACTGAACTATACAATACATCAAATGGTCCTAACAGACACCTACTGAATATTCTGCCCAAACACCAAAGAATATATACTTTCTACTCAGCACCCAATGGAACATACTCCAAACTGAACATAAACTTGGACACATAGGAAACCTCAACAAATACTAAAAAATTGAATAATTCCATGCATTATATCAGGCCACAATGCAGTAAAGATTAAAATCAACACCAAAAAGAGCCCTATGTCCTAGTTTGTCTTCCATTGTGGTGACAAAACACTCTGACCAACACCAACTTGGGGAGGAAAGGGTTTATTCAGCTTACATCTCCTGGGTCACAGTTCATCACTTAGGGAGCCCAAGGCAGGAACTCAGGGCAGGAACCTGGAGGCAGGAGCTGAAGCACAGGCCATGGAGGAGTACTGTTCACTGGCTTGCTTCTCCTGCTCATGCCCAGCCTGCCTTCTTATACAGTACACAACAACCTGCCCAGGGTGGCACTACCCATTGTGGGCTGGGCCCTCCCACACTGCTCGACCATCAAGACAATACTCCACAGATGTGGCCACAGCCCAATCCAATGGAGCCAATTCCCCAATTGAGGCTCCCTCAACCCAGGTGTGTCAAGTTGACACTAAAGCTATCCAGCACACCCTACTATCTACAAGAACTCATAGAGACTAAACTACACACTCATGAAAAACAAATGGGTCAAAGGGAGTATAAAGAAGAAAATAGAATATTCTGTCACTGAAATGAAAAAGGATGGATACTTTCTCAGCTTGGGTTCCAGAGAGTTCGGACGCTAGGTGTGGTGCCAGTAAAGCCAAGGCAGAACTGCCTTTGACAATTGGGGGCCTACATGCATGGGCCAAGTAGAACCACATTCAATCCCCCCCCTCTCGATTGCTGGTGGAAATGGGTGCAGAGGACACAGCAGGTGCAGTATTAGTATTATGGTCTGCAGCCAAATTTGAAGGCACCAGAATACCAACAAAAAAAAAAAAAAAACAAAAACGCCAAAAAAAAAAAAATCAATGCCAAAAATCAAAAAAAAAAGAAAAAACATGGTAAATATTTAAATATCAAAAATCTCAACCCATATAGATGATTCCTGCCACACAAGATCTCCCAGGAAAGAAACCAAGAACATGGACCTTAGAGAAAATTAGACATTAACAAGGAATTAGAGAACTAAGGGGAAAAGAATGAAAAAAAGAAGGAGTTGGAGGGAGATAATGACAAACATTGAAAGAACTAAAGAGAGAAAATGACAAACTCCCGAAGGAAGTGGAAACACTGAAAAGATCTCAGGCCAAAATGAAGAAAGAAACTGACCAACAAACCAAGGAGCTAAAAGACAACAATGACCAGCTCTAGAAGGAAGTGGAACCAGTAAAGAAATCACAAGATGAAATGAAAAAGGAAATTGAACATTCATCCAATCAATAGGAAAGGATGGGAAAAAGCCTCAGAAGCAGAATGGAAGAAGCAGAAAAAAAGAATATCAGACCTGCAGGATAGCACAGAGTAACTAGAATGCTCAAGTAAACATTATGAAAAATTAAAAAAAAAAAAAAACCACAAAAGTGGAGCAACCAGGAAATGTGGGACACTATGAAAATACCAAACTTCCATATCATAGGGATAGAGGAAGGAGAAGAATCCCAGGACAGCACTATTGACCATATCTTCAACTGGATAATAGAAGACAATTTCCCCAAACTGAAAAAAAACAAACCCATACAAATACAAGAAGAGCATAGAACACCAAATAGACAGGACCAGAAAAGAAATTCCCAATGCCATATAATTGTTAAAACACTATATTCTCAAAACAAAGACAAAATATTGAAAGCCACATGAGAAAAACAAGTTACATATAAGGGGAAAACCCATGAGAATTACAGCTGACTTCTCAGTGAAAACTATGAAAGCTAGAAGAACATGGACAAAAGTATTCTCCATGCTAAATGACTTTAGATTCCAAACCAGACTACTACACGTAGCAAAAATGTCAATTATAGTTGAAGGAGAAAGAAAAATCTTTCACAAAATGAACAAGATGAAAGAATATATGTCTAAGAAGCCAACAATTCAGAAAATCCTTGAAGCAATCCAAAAAACAGAAGAAAGGAGCAACTATCTCTAAGCAATTAAAAAGAGAAATCAACAAAAGCATAACAGAGTAAATACAAACCTAGATCAAGAATGCAAACAAAAAATAATAACCTTAAATACTAATGGTACTAATGGCCTAAACCCCCCAATCAAAAGACATACACTGGTAGAATGGATTAGGAAACAGAATCCTTCTATATGCTCTCTACAAGAAACCCATCTCACCCTCAAGGACAGAAGCCACCTTAGAGTGAAAGGATGGAAACAATACTCCAAGGGAATGGCACCAAGAATCAAGCTAGAGTGGCTATTCTAATATCAGACAAAATAGATATCAAAGTAAAACTAATCAGAAGCAACAAAGAAGGCTATTACATCCTTGTCAAAGGACAAGTAACCATGAAGACTTCACAACTGTAAATGTCTATGCAACAAACTCTGGTGCAGCTAACTTTATAAACACTACTCTGCAGGACCTCAAGACACAGATTAATATTAGCATACTAATAGTGGAAGATTTCAACATCTCACTGAGACCCTTGGATATATCAATTAGGCAAAATATAAACAGAGAGATATTGGAGTTGAACAACACAATATGAACACCAGAATAAGCCCACTAGCTTCAAGAACACATGGAGAATAAACAACACAACCCGAATAATCAATGGGACAGGGAAGATATAAAGAATTAAATGAATATATTCATGGAACTGAATGAAAAGATCATACAAGGTAACAAAACCTGTGGGATACTTTAAAAGCAGTCTTCGGAGGGAAATTTATAGCCCTAAGTGCCCAAATTAAAAAAAAAAAGCAGGAACAAATAAATGACCTAACACTGAAGCTAAAATCACTTGAGAGACAACAACAAATGAACCCTAAAGCCAACAGACAGAAAGAAATAACAAAAATCAGAGCAGAAATCAATGAAATAGAAACAAATAATATAATACATAAAATCAACAAATCCAAAAGCTGGTTCTTTGAAAAGATAAACAAAATAGACAGACCTCTAGCCCAGTTAATCAAAAAAAGAGAGAACAACTTCAAATCAGTAGTATTTGTGATGAAAGGGGAAACATCACAACAAAGAAAAAATCATAGAGGAAACAAATGAAATAGAAACCAAGAAGACAAGACAAAGAATCAATGAATCCAAGAGCTGGTTCTTTGAAAGGATAAACAAGATAGACCTCTATCTCAGTTGACCAAAAGAAAGAAGGAGCAACTCCAAATCAATAAAATTAGAGATGAAAAGGGAAACATCACAAGAGATAACAAAAAGATACAATTATACAGGAATACTTTGAAAAGCTATACTCTACTAAATTTAAAAACCTAAGAGAAATGGATGAATATCCGAAATCATGGAAATCACCAAAGCTTAACCAAGAAGAGATCAACAGCTTAAACAGACCCAAAATATATGAGGAAATTGAAACTGTAATAAAAAGCCCTCAAAACTAAAAGCGTATTTTAATAAGAGTATATTTAGTATGGTTTTAAAATATGATCTGATAAGGTCCTGAATCTTTTTGTTGTTTGTTGTGATGTTTTCCCTTTCCTCTCTGATATTGTTGATTTGTAGTTGCCCTTTCTTTCTTTTGATTAACTGGGGTAAGGGTCTGTCTATCTTGTTTATTTTTTCAAAGAACCAGTTCTTAGATTCATTGATTCTTTGTATTGTTTTCTTTGTTTCTATTTCATTATTTTCTGTTCTGATTTTTGTTTATTGGCTTTTTTTTCTACTCATCTGCTATGTTTGGGTTTCATTTGTTCATACCTTTCCAGAGTCTTGAGTTGCAATTTAAGTGTTCTTTTACATTTTATAATGTAGTCATTTGGAACTATATATTTCTATCTTATGATTGCTTTCAAAGTGTCCCAGAGGTTTTGTTGTGTCGTACTAAAATTTTAATTTAATTCCAGAAATATTTTTATTCCTTTCTTAATTTTATACTCTGTCATTATTCATTAGTGTGTTGTTTAAACTCCATGAGTTCCTGTAGTTACTAGGGCTGCTTTCTGTGTTGATTTTAAGCTTTATTGCATTGTGGTCTGATAGAATGAATGGAATTATTTCAATTAATTTGTATTTGTTGAGGTTTGTATTGTGCCTGAGGATGTGGTAAATTGTGTAGAAACTTTCACAATGTGCTGAATAGAATGGTGTATGTTACTTGGATGGAATAGCTGGTAGAGGTCTGTTAGGTCCATTTGATACATGGCATTTAAATAAGATGTCTCTCTGTTTATTCTTTGTCCATTGGCCTGTCTAATGGAGATGGTAGAGAATAGAATTCCTGTACTATTACTGAGTCAGGGTTAATCCCTGTTTTGAAGTCCTGTAGTACCATTTTTATTAAACTGGGTACTCTAGAGTTTGTATATGTGCTCATGATTGTATTATCTTCTTGATCAATTGTTCCTTTGATTAGAATAAAGTGATCCTCTTTATCTCTTCTTATTAGTTTTAGTATGAAGTCTATTTTTTAGACATTATAAGAGCAACCACTGCTTGCTTCTTAGTGCCATTTGCTTGGAACATGTTTTCCATCCTTTTAACTTAAGTACTTGTCCTTGAAGTCAAGATAGGATTCTTACAGACAACAAAAATAGGGATTTTGATTCTTTTTTTTTGCTTTGGTTTGAAATTTATTCTTTGTTTATTATATAATATCTTTATTGCTGTTTTGCATATTCCATATATCATTTCTCAGTCCAATTTAGTTACATTCCCCTTTCCATGCACCCCACCCACCCCTGTTCATGCATTCTGCCATACATGTTGTGCTGGATAGCTTTAGTGTCAACTTGACACACCTGGGTTGAGGGAGCCTCAATTGGGGAATTGGCTCCATTGGATTGTTCTGTGACCACATCTGTGGAGTATTGTCTGATTGTCAAGCAGTGTGGGAGGCCCCAGCCCACTATGGGTGGTGCCACCCTGGGAAGGTTGTTTTGTACCATATAAGAAGGCAGGCTGGGCATGGGTCAGGAGAGCAAGCCAGTGAACAGCATTCGTCTATGGCCTATGATTCAGCTCCTACCTCCAGGTTCCTGCCCTGAGTTCCTGCCTTGGGCTCCCTAAGTGATGAACTGTGACCCAGGAGATGTAAGCTGAATAAACCCTTTCTTCCCCAAGTTGGTGTTGGTCAGAGTGTTTTGTCACAGCAATGGAAGACAAACTATAACAGAAATTGGTATCCAGAGTAGGGTATTGTTGTGACAGACATGACCTTGGTGTTTTGGGGAAGGATTGTGGAAGTGTTTGGAACTTTGGGCTAGAAAAATCACTGAATGCCTAAAGATCATTGCTGTGGAACTTGGAACAGTTTTGCTGAAAGAGTTGTAGATGATGGAGACTTGGCTTGTGAAGTTTCAAAAGGAAGCAGAGATCATCAGGACTGTGTAATCTGTGGGTTCTGGTCAGCTGGGGCTGAAGAATCAGCTGTAAGTAACAAGAGACCAGAACCTGAAGTGAAATCTTTGTTGGTCTGGGACAATTGATGCTGGTTAGCTGAGCTGAAAAATCAGATGTAAGTAACAAGAGACCAGCATCACTGTGGTGAAATCTTCGGGGAAGAATTTCTTCAGGGTCAGCACACAAAAGCTATGTTCCAGAAGGGGCCTGAGCCTCCATGTCAAGCCAGAAGCAGGACTTGGTAACGTGTAAGATTCTCCTATATGGTTCCAGTGTTGAAAGCATGAAGGGGTCACAGAGAGCAGCTGAGGCCTGGCACTATGAGAGGCCAGGAAAGTCCACTGGGCAGAGTGTGGCCTTGGTTGCAGTGAAGACCCCAGGATTCCAGGGGTCAGGAAGAGACGCTGAGGTTTTGCATCAGGAGAGGTCAGAAGCAACCTCAAGCAACCTCAATTTCAGTGGTGACACCAGCATTTTGGAGATGCCAGGACCATGGGATGACCACCAAGAGCAGAGGCAGGTGTGGAATGGAGTTGGCCTGGGCCTTCAAGATGAGCTGTGTGTGCCATGGATGGCAGAGTTGGAGAGGAGGAGCTGCCAAAACCCTTTGGAGCCCAGAAGATCATGAGTGAATCTCAGGTGTCCAGCCTTGAGCTACTTTGCTGGACTTAGGGTTTGTTTGAGAGTGCCTGATTCTTCCCTTTGAAATAAAACAGTACTTGTTTTGGATTTTACAGCACCCCATAGTTAAGAGACTTTTAATAGACTGTGAACTTCTTTTTTAAATTTTATTTATTTATGTATGTGTATGAATGTACTGTCTGCATGCAGGTTTGTGCACCTGTGTCATGCAATGCCGTGGAGGTCAGAAGAGGGTGTCGAATTCCCCTGGAACTGGAGTTTCAGATGGTTCTCAGCCGCCATGTGGGTGCTGGGGATCAAACCCGGGTCCTCTGTAAGAGCAGTCAGCACTCTTAACCAGTAGGCCATCTCTCCAGCCCCTTAATAGACTGTGAACTTTTAAGTGTTTGGACATTTTTAAGGGGCATTTAAGGTTGTACTGTCTTAAGTTGTGATTAATGTTAACATCATACTTTGGGGATAAGAACTGGAAAGGTGGTGATTTAATAGTGATGTGTTTTGTGTGTCAAGTTGACAAGGGGTCAATTGTGCTGGATAACTTTAGTGTCAACTTGACACACCTGGGTTGAGGGAGCCTCAATTGGGGAATTGGCTCCATTGAATTGGTCTGTGGCCACAGCTGTGGAGTATTGTCTGATTGTTGAGCAGTGTGGGAGGGCCCAGCACACTACTGGTGGTGCCACCCTGGGCAGGTTGTTGTGTACCATATAAGAAGGCAGGCTGAGCATGGGTCAGGAGAGCAAGCCAGTGAACAGCATTCCTCCATGGCCTGTGCTTCAGCACCTGCCTCCAGGTTCCTGCCCTGAGTTCCTGCCTTGGGCTCCCTAAGTGATGAACTGTGACCCAGGAGATGTAATCTGAATAAACCCTTTCCTCCCCAAGTTGGTGTCAGTCAGAGTGTTTTGTCACAGCAATGGAAGACAAACTAGAACACATGTCTTGCATATTTTTCTCAGTCTTTTTTATTCACATTTTCACTTTAATTTTATATTACTTCAGAATATTCATACTTATTCTCCACCCACATAGCAATATTACAAAATCTGAACATAAGTGGTAGGTTAGTTCGCAAGCCCATTAAGGGATGCACCTTTTAACCATACTGCTGCTTTCATATAAAAAAGAGATATTACGTAGACAATGCTTGGTTTGCTTTGCTAATTTGGTGCTAATATCCACAAATGAGGGACACCATATGTCATTTGTTTTTCTGGGACTGTGTTACTTCACTTAGGATAATGCCTTCTAGTTCCATCCATTTACCTGCAAAGTTCATGATGTCATCTTTCTTTACTGCTACATAGAATTCGATTGCTTTACCACATTTTCTGTATCCACTCATTGGTTGAGGGACTTTTGGGTTGCTTCCAGCTTTTTGCTATTGTGAAGAGAGCTGCAATAAACACAGATGTGTATGTGTCTCTTCTATAGGATGAGTCTTGTGGGTATATACCCAGGAATGGTACGGCTGGGTCAGGTGGTAGGCTCATTTTTGGTCTTTAAGGGTTCTCCACACTGCTTTCCATAGGGGTTTCATGAGTTTGGATTACCACAAACAGTGAATAAGTGTTTCCCTTTCCCCTCAACCTCTCCAGCATTTGGTGTCATTTGTTTTCCTAAATTTGGCCAGTCTTACTGGGGTAGGGTGAAATCTTAAGCTGGTTTTAATTTGCATCTGCTTAATTATTAGTGATGTTGAACACTTTCTGAGATATTTCTCAGCCATCTCTACTTATTCATTTGTGAATTCTCTATTTAGCTCTTTACTCCATCTTTTGATAGTGTTGTTTGTTTTCTTGATCCTTTGGTTTTTGAGTAATTTATATATTCTGGATGTTAATGCTCTCTATCTGATATATCACTTGTAAAGGTTTCCTCCCACTCTGTTTTCTCTTCACTTCATTGATTGTTCCTTTTGCTCTACAGAAGCTTTTGAGTTTAATGAGGTGTCCCATTTGACTATTCTTGACGTTGTTTGCCACGTAGTGGCTGTCTGATTTAGAAAGTCTTTTCCTATGTCCATGTCATGTAGTTTACTGCCAATGTTTTCTTCTATCATTTTCAAGGTTTCTGGTTTCATATTGAGGCCTTTGACCCACTAGGAGTTGATTTTTGTGCATGGTGAAAGGTAGGGGTTCAGCTTCATCTTCTGCAAGTGAAGATCCAAGGATTTTTTTCTTAATTCATTCAACTATCATAAGTCTTTTCACTGGGCATTCAGTCTATAGATACTGGAAGTTATTGTTGAAAGGTTTGTATTGGTTGCTATTATTTTAATTTCTGTTTGTATTCTGTTTCCACAATTGTGCCTACATTTAATTTCTGTTACGTTTTGGGTATAGTTGTTCCTTTCTTTAGCTATTTGTGTTGTTTCAGGTATTCTCAGAAGGGTTGTTTTTTGGGTTTTTTTTTTTACATGAATTCTTTCAATCTATTCATGTCATGGAAGATCTTTGTTTCTCCTTCAACTATAACAGAAAGTTTGGCTGGGTGAAGTATTCTGGGGTAGCATCTATGGTCATCTAGAACTGGAAATACTTGGTCCAGGCTCTTCTGGCTTTTGTAGTTTTCATGAAATGTCAGCTGTATTTCTGATGGGTTTTCTTCATGTGTGACATGTTGTTTTCTTTTTCAGCCTTCGGCATTCTCTTTTCTTTCTGTATATTTAATGTTTTTACTATTATATGCCAAGGGGAGTTTCTTTTCTTGTCTTATATATTTGGTATTCTATGTGATTTTTGTGTATGTATAGGAATGCCTTTGCTTAATTTGGGGAAATTTTCTTCCACAATTCTGTTGAAGATATGGTCAATACAATTATCCCTGGATTCTTCTTTCTCTATGCTTATGATGCATAAACTTTTTTTTTCATGGTGCTCCACACTTCCTGCATATTCCATTTCTGAGTTTTTTTTTAATTTTTCATAATCTTTGCTTGCATGATCCAATTCTTCAACTTCATCCATATGGTGGTTTGAATGAGAATGTCCCCCCATAGGCTTTAAGTATTCAGACATTTTGTCTCCAGTTGGTGGCACTGTACTTGGAGGTCTTAGAAGGTATGGCCCTGCTAGAGGAAGTATGTCACTGGGGGCAGGCTTAGTGAATTTAACAAGCCTTGTGGTCTCCAGTCTCTCTCTCTGCTTCCTGTGCTTAGTGACATGTGACCCTCAGCTTGCTGCTCCAGCCCTGGCCACCATGTTTCCCGCCACAATAGACTCTGATTCCCTGGAGCAGTCAATCATAAGCTCAAATAAACTCTTCCTTTTATAAGTTCCCTTGGTCATGGTGTTTTATCGCAGCAACAGAAAAGTAACTAATACAGTTATTTGGTACCAGAGAGTGGGCTGTTGGCTGTGAAGAACCTGACCATGTGGATGTTTGGAGAAATGTGGTTGACTTTGGAACTTTGGGCTAGAAAAGCTGTTGACTACTGTAAGCAGAGCTTAAGGGGACATTCTAGTAGAAGCCTCAAAGAAAGCATTGCTGCAAAAAATGTGGTTCCAGAGAAAAATGAAGACTTAGACAGCAACTGGGATATTTTGATAAAGAGTCTTGCATCAGTTTGGTGGAAGCCCAAATGCTTGTCTGATGCTAAGTTGAAAAGCAATGGACTAATGTCTTTGGCAGAGGATATTTCAAGACAGCCTAATGTAGAAATGGTGGTGTGGCTATTAATGGTGAATATTGTACAGATCTGCAGTGAAGAAGAGCAGATGGGGCAGAAAGAAATGCAGAATGTAAAGTTTGCATCTGAAAACTGCACTAGGAAGATTAAAGGCGGGGACAAGGCATATGTAGGAGAGGTTCCTTTTGATAAGGAGATTAAAGTAATTAAGGAGAGGCCTAGCTATTTACCAGTAAACAATGGAAAAAGTGAGATTAAAGTCAGTAAGGAGGGGCCTCGAGATTTACAAGTAAACAACAGAAACAGTACCTTCAGGGCAAGAGGACACCGAGCTAAGCCTCTAACTTTTGAAATGAAAATACTGAAAACGTTTTCTACTCCAACAAGTCCAGGACAGAGAAAATTTGCAAATGTAGTTAAAGTAGGAGAGAGTCCATCCTGAACTTGCAGCCAAATTTGGCATTTTTATTCATGTGGTACTGGCTTTAGGGGCATGAAGGATGCATCAGTTCTTCCTCTGCAGTTTCAGAGAGCCACAGAGGCCAGACAGAATGCAGTAGGGGTGTCCCTGAATAAAGAAGGCCATGATAGGCCATTTTGTGAAGCTGTGAATGTGAAGCCTGGTTGGCAGCAGAGACCCCAAGAAGACATTCAAGATGCCAGACCTGTGAGATATTTGCCAAGGAGAGCTGCATACAGGGAGTGGTACTAGCCTAAGGAAGAGATTCATGTTGCACTCAATCCTGGAAGATCTGAGGCATCTAAACCCTTTGGAAATAAATTCCCAGAAGTCAAACATGGAGCTACTGGACTTGGTGTTTGCCCTGCTGGTTTTCAGTCTTGTTTTGTTCCAGTATTTCCTCACTATGCCTCTATTCCTCCCTTTTGGAATGGGAATGTGTATTCAGTTCCACTGTATGTTGGGAGTATGTAATTTGTGTTTTGATTTTACAGGAGCTTACAGTTAAGAGATTGGCCTGTGTCTCAGAAGAGATTTTGGACTATAGACTTTTGAATAGAATTGAGACTAGTAAAGACTATGGGAACTTTTAAGGTTGGACTAAATGCATTTTGCATTTTATGTGGTCAAGAGCCTATGGGGGCCAGGGAGTGGAATGTGGTGGTTTGACTGAGTGTCCCCCCATAGGCTTTAAGTATTCAAACATTTTGTCTCCAGTTGGTGGCACTGTTCTTGGAGGTCTTAGAAGGTGTTGCCGTGCTGGAGGAGTACTCATTGGGGGCAGGCTTGGTGAGTTTAGCAAGCCTTGTGTTCTCCAGTTTCTCTATCTGCTTCCTGTGCTGATTGCGAGATGTGACCCTTGGCTTGCTTCTCCAGCCCCAGGCACCATGCTTCCCACCACAATGGACATTGATTCCCTGGAACTGTCAATCATAAGCTCAAATAAACTCTTCCTTTTATAAGTTCCCTTGGTCATAGTGTTTTATCACAGCAACAGAAAAGTGACTAATACAATCCAGCCTTGATATTCTGTATTCCATTTCTTTCATTCTGTCAGTGATGCTTTCTCCTGTCACTTCAAATTTGCTTATGGAGTTCTTCATTTCTACATCATTTCAGCCTGAGTTTTCATCAGTTTTTTTATCTCTTTTGTGAAGTTTATCATAAATTTATCCTTCTCTTTTTTAGGTATTTGATTTCTTGATGCATTCTTTAAATTCTTTGAATTATTTGATCATGTTTGTTACTTAAACATGGTTTATAGGGTGGATATTATAGAGTTCAGGTTCTCTCTTTTAATTTTTTATTGAAAGACCAGATGGCTCTAGTCCAGGTCCATAGGAATTCCCACATAGACTCAAGTCAGGTGACAGCCAGATACTCTCAGGATTCCTCCTAAGGTCTGATCCCTTATGACCCAGCAGGTGCAGTACAATTTGGGAAACTCCATAGGCTGTACTTGTATTCAGACACTCTCATGGAGTCTGCAAAGGTCTAGGCTCCTACTAAAGGGCAGAGAAACCTAGCCCTGCATCAGTGGGACTGACTACAGTTGGTTACTGTCTAGGGTTCTATGCACCACACAAAACCTCACCAACAAGGGGGAGATGAATTTGGGTGTTCTCAGGCAGTCTGCAAAGATCTGGGCCCCTAGAAAAGGGCAGCAGAAGTAACTGAAGATGGTCCTGATGTAGGGGGCATGGTGTGATTTGGGAAGCTCACTGCTACCTGGAGGCCCAAATCAGGCACTGACAGGTAGTCTGCAAAGGTGAGGGCCCATTTTTATTATTTATGTGTATAAGTGTATTGTAGGCATCCATGTGAGTGTACCCATGCTGTACAATGCCTTCAAATGTCAAAAGAAGGTGTTGGATCTCCTGGAATTGGAGTTCTGCATAGCTGTTAGCTGCCATGTGAGGGATGGGAAATGAACCCAGTTCCCAAGAGCAGCTAGTGTTATTAACCCCTAAGTCTACTCTCCAGCCCATAATTAAATAAAAATTTTTAAAAAGTGTAGTAAGAGTCTGCAGAAAGTGGGTCCTTGGACAGGACACATATTAAATCTTATCTACTCAGATTTTAGGGACCATTCCAGAAGATGGGGTGGAAAGTTTGTAATAACCAGGTGGTATGCAGTGTGCATGAATATGGAAATAGAGTTCTCCAGATTCTGGGACATGGCTCATATGAAACCATGGCAATGGTGTCAAGCAGACAGAAACTCAGCATAATGATTGGTGAAGAAGAGCTGATCTTCTTAAAGGGAGGCACCCTAGATATGGTGATTAGAACTCAATGGATGAAGTTGTACTGAGAGACTTCTGGGAACACTTACTTGACTCCATAGGCCTTAGTACAAGTGACAGAATGAATGAAATCCAGTGGGGGAATCTATAATAAGACAGGGATGAGGAAGGGAGCGTAAAGATTATTAAGATGTTTCACATGAAATACACAAAAATCAATAGTTTCCAAAAATTTCAAATCCCCACTATGGAAGTCTTACTCTGACATAAAAATGAATTGGTTTTATCACATGATATTACAGTCCATGTTGTAGTCTTCTTTGGGTCTCTAATTTATTTTGTTCTTCATGCACCCAAGAACAGAAAAATAAAAAAGGAAAATAAATTACAACAAGGATTGGGACATATATCTAAGTGACTGTGATAGAAGGAATTGTGTTTCATGAGCTCCAGGGGTCAATGGTACTGGCAAGTTTGTGGGTTTTGCTATTTTGGTATGTGCTGAAAGCACTCCCAGACTCAAGGTTGAAAACATGCCCATGCCTCCTGAAGACTTCTGCATGACCTTGGCAATTCTTATGTTCATTCTCAGTTTATACCTCTTGCTACTTTGATTCTCTGTCATTAACATAGTTTTCAAGGACTTGAAAGATAGCTTAGTGGGTAAAATCACTTCTTCTTCAAGACTGAAAACTTGAATTCTTATCCCTCGAGCACACAGAAAAGCTGGATTCTGAAGCTCAAGCATCTGCAATCCTAGCATGCAGGGGCACAGAAAGCTGAAATGGGAGAATCTTCAGAAGCTGGTCACCAGTTAACCTGGTTCACATTGTATGAAGTTACCCTGTCTTAAATGAGATAGAAAGGCAGAGCCCAATAGCTGAAGGGTGTTCGCTAATATAAACTCACACTGTGAAACATGTGCATGAACCTACACACAGAAATGAGCACACACTAAACCGTGGCATAGACATGTACAACCACACACAAGAATGAGCACACACACACACACACACACACACACACNCACACACACACACACACACACATACACACACACACACACACACACACACATACACACACACACAAACACTTAAATATAATAGAAATAAATCTTTAAAATATTTACAGAAATGCAGTAATTATTCCTATTCTGATCATGGCTGGCATGTGTGTGAAGCAGGTGGAGCATCCAGGGTACTAGTGACAGGAAGCAGCTCCTGCTCTGGCTGCTGGCGTGCAGCACCTGCCTGAGCAGAACAGCCTTATGGAAGTGGGGTTCTGGGGTGAGAACGGAGGGAGGCACTAGCTCTTGTGCCACTCTTCACTTTCATCAATCTTAGAATTAACATGAGAAAGTTGGAGGGTGCTGAGAATGTGAGGCTTCCTTAAAGCTTCCTTAAACTGGCTCCCTGCGCACTTGGATTCTTGTTAGGCTGCTCCAATCTTGCTTCTTTTTACCTCTGTTCTAAATTCTGTGCTTTTCCAATCTGTCTTGTAGGAACAGACCTTGTACACACAGTAGTGTGAGCACTTGTCACCACTTCTCACAATCACGCACCAATTCATCCTCTGCAGATACTGAACATGGACCCTGTGGTATTGTCCAGAATCTTCAGTCTGTGCATGGTGATCTTAACTGACACTGTTCCATGAAGTCCAGCTCGTTCCATCCTCTGTGCCATGAGTCCTGTCTCCTCAACTCACCCATCTCCAGAACCCACTGCAAAAACTCTCCAAAGTTCCCAATCTTGGGCAATAATGATGTCAACGGGATTGGCTTATCACAAGTCAGTGGGCACTGTCATTTATTGTACAGTGTCCTGAAAGAACTGTTTTGTTTTTCCCAATATTTGATGCTGTTGATAGATGCAGGAGCACAAGTGTAATTCCTACTATTCCAACTTTGCTAAAAATAAGATAGCCAATAAATGGTGTTCTGAAATGCATACTTATGTTTTCATTTTCCACACATTTTCATTATTTTACTTAGTGGACTGACTTTTTTTGAGGAAGCTGTGAAACTAAAGCATTTTCAATGTGTTCAAATCCCTTAGAAATAAGATTATTGTGTGCAAGGTACTGGGATAGTAAATATTTGTTTTGTGACATAAATATTTGTTGTATATTGATATGATGCAAAACATTCATTCTTGACAAAACAGCACTGGCAGGCTGGAAGATTCACTGACCAAGCTGGTTTGCCTGAATCTTCATAGTCCTTCATGAAGAGGATAATGGAAAGTGAAATGGAGTGAGAAGATACAGGTAGGAGTGGGTGATAGGGAGAGGATGATGAAGAGAGGATGAACTGACCAAGGACGATGGTTAGAGGGGACAATATAATATAATGAGAGATGAAGATGGTGAGAGAGGACAATAATGAGAGGGGACTATGGTAAGAGGACGATGACTAGAGAAGATGATGACAGAGGATGAAGGTGACAGAAGACAAAGGTGAGAGAAGATGATGATGGATTCTGTTTTTCTTACTCTTAGATCTTACCTGTCCATAATGAAAGCCAAACATGGATTTTCTAAACAATTTATTCCTGAACATTTCCTTCTAAATTATCAGTACCTTTCATGATTGCACAAGTGGCTTTTAAGAAGTACACACGGAAGTCCATCATAACAAATGTGGAAATTTTAGGTGTAATTTTTCCCATTTCCACTAANGTTTTTTTTTTTTCTGTTGTGCAGAAACTTTTGAGTTTAATAAGGTCCCACTTGTCAATTATTGTCCTTAGTTCCTGTGCAACTGATGTTTGGTTTAGAAAGTCTTTTCCTACACCTGTATCTTACAGGTAAATGCCAATGATTTTGTCTATCATTTACAGAGTTTCCAGGTTCACGCTGTGGTCTTTGATCCATTTGAAGTTTATTTCTGTACAGGGTGAGGGGTAGGGGATTAATTTTATCATTCTACAAGTGGTGATCCAGTATTCTCAACACCCTTTGCTGAAGATGCTGCCTTTCCTCCTTCGAATCTTCTTGGCCCCTTTGTCAAATATGAGGTGGCTGAAATTGAGTGTACCTAAGTTTGGGTCTTCAGTTCTGTTCCATTGATCTATGGGTCTGTTTTTATACCAATACCAAGCTGTTTTAATGACTATAGCCCTGTAAATATAGTTTGAAATCTGGGATAGTAATACTTCCCACATCACTCTTTTTGCTCAGGGTTGCTTTACTTATCCAGTTCTTTTGGTTTTCCATATGAACTTTAGGATATTTTTTTTCTAGGTCTGCGAAGAAGCACATGGGGATTTTAATTGGGATTGCATTGAATCTGTATATTACTTTGGTCAGGGTAGTCATTTTTACTATATAAATTCTTCTAATCCATGGACATGAGAAGTCCTTCCATCTTCTGCTGTCTTCCTCAATCTCCTTCTTCAGGGATTTAAAATTTTTCATTATAGAAAATTTTAAATACATTTGATCAGGTTTGTTCCTAGATTTTTTTGAAGTTATTGTGAATGAGAAGATCTCCAGATATTCCTTCTCCAATTGCTTATTATTGGCATAAAGAAAGGCTACTGATTTTTCTAGGTTAATTTTATATCCTGCCACTTTACTGGAACTGTTAATCATTCCCAGAATGATTAACAGGTGGAGTGTTTGCCTCCTGTATTAGTCTCTTTTCTGTTGCTGTGATATAACACCATGACCAAAGGAACTTATAAAAGGGAAGAGTTTATTTTAGCTTACGATTGATGGTTCCAGGGAATTAGATTCCATTGTGGCGGGAGGCATGGCAGCTGGAGCTGGAGCAGCAAGCTGAGGGTCACATCTCGCAATGAGCACAGGAAGCAGAGAGAGCGACTGGAGACCACAAGGCTTGTTAAACTCACTAAGCCTGCCCCCAATAACGTACTTCCTCTAGCATGGCCACACCTTCTAAGACCTCCAAGAACAGTGCCACCAACTGGAGACAAATGTCTGAATACTTAAAGCCTATGGGGGACACTCATTCAAACCACCACACCTCCTTTAGGTAAACTATCATGTCATTGGCAAAAAAAAGGATAATTTTGTCTCCTCTTCTCCAATTAGTTCTCACCTTTAATTTCCTTTTCTTGTCTTATTGCTCTAGTGAGCTTTTCAAGCACTATATCGAAAAGGAGTATGGATAAGGGGCAGGCATGCTGAATTCATGACTTTATGGGGAATGCTTCTACTATTTCTATATTTAGAATAATTTTGGCTGTGGGTTTGTTTTATACGGCTTTAATTTTGTTGAGGAATGTTACTTCCTGTCCAATTCCCTCTAGGACTTTAAACATGAAGGCATGTTGAATTTTGTTGAAGGCCTTTTCCTCGTCAATTGAGATGATCATGTGGTTTTTGTCTTTCAGTCCAGCTATTTTATTTTTCCTATGACATTTATTGACTTACGTAGGGTAAACCATCCCTGCATCTCTGGTATGAAGCTCACTTGGTCATGGTGAAAGATCTTTTCTATGTGTGCGTAAATGCAGTTTACTATTATTTTGTAGAGAATTTCTGCATCTATATTCATTAATGAAATGAACCTATAGTTTTCTTTTTTGGTTGTATCTTTGCTTCATGTTATTAGAGTGATGCTGGCTTCATAGAAGGAATTTGGGAGATGACCTTCTGTTTCTATCCTTTTGAATATTTTGAGTAATAATGGCTGTAGGTCCTTTTTAAATGCCCTATAGAATTCTGCCATGAATCCATCTTGGCCTGGGCATTTTTTTAGTTGGGAGAATTTTTTATTACAGTTTCAACTTCCTCATATATTATGGCTCTATTTAAGCTGTAAATCTCGGGGCTGGAGAGATGACTCAGCAGTTAAGAGTGCCGATTGCTCTTGCAGAGGACCCGGGTTTGATTCCCAGCAACCACATGGCAGCTAAGAACTGTCTTTAACTCCAGTTCCAGGGAAAGTCCGACACCCTCTTCTGACCTCCACACCATTGCACAACATGGGTGCACAAACCTACATGCAGACACTACATTCATACACATAAAAAAGAAAAGCATGTCGATCTCTTCTTGGTTAAGCTTTGGTGATTTCCATGATTTCAGATATTCATCCATTTCTCTTAGGTTTTCAAATTTAATAGAGTATATGTTTTTAAAGTATTCGCATATGATTATCTGGATCTTTTTGTTATCTGTTGTGATGTTTCCCTTTTCATTTCTAATTTTATTGATTTGGAGTTACTCTTTCTTTTGTCACCTGGGCTAGAGGTCTATCTATCTTGTTTATCCTTCAAAGAACTAGCTCTTGGATTCATTGATTCTTTGTATTGTTTACTTTTGTTTTCTATTTCATTGATTTCCACTCTGATTTTTGTTATTTCTTCCTGTTTATTGGGTTTAGGATTCATTTGTTGTTGTCTCTCAAGTGTTTTCAGTTACAGTGCTAGGTCATTTATTTTTGCTCTTTCTGTTTTCTTTATGTAGGCACATAGGGCTATAAATTTCCTCTTAGGACTGCTTTTAAAATGTCCCATAATTTTGGTTGTGTTGTATCATGTTTTTCATTTAGTGCCAGGAGTACTTTTATTTCTTTATTTATTTCTCCTTTGACCCATTCTTTATTCATGAGTGTGTTGTTTAGTCTCCATGAGTTCTTGTATCGAGTAGGGCTCTTTTTGGTGTTGATTTTAAGATTTACTGCAGTGTAGTCTGATTGAATGAATGGAATTATTTCAACTTTTTGTATTTTTTGAGGTTTTCTCTGTGTCCCAGTACACAGTCAGTTTTGGAGAATGACCCATGGGGTACCAAGCAGAAAGTATATTCTTTGGTATTTGGGTGGAATACTAGGTAGATGTCTCTTGGGTCCATTTGTTGTATTATATTGCTCCAGTTGACTGTCCAATGGGTTCAGTTGGGTATTGAAGTCTCCCACTATTAGTGTGCTGGGACTAATCTGTGCCTTGAAGTCCTGTAGAATTATATTTATGAAGTTTGCTGCACCAGAGTTTGGTGCATATATATTTATGACTGTGAAATCTTCATGATCAATTGTTCCTTTCAGAAGGATGTAGTGACATTCTTCATCTCTTCTGATTAGTTTTGATTTGAAATCTATTTTGTCTGATATTAGAATAGCAATTCCTGCTTGCTTTTTGGTACCTTTTACTTAGAATACTTTTTCTGTCCTTTCACCCTAACATGGTGTCTGTCCTTGAAGGTGAGGTGGGTTTCTTGCAGATAACAAAAAGTTAGATTCAACTTGTTAATCCATTATCCCAGTCTGTGTCTCTTGATTGGATAGTTCATGCCATTGTTATTTAAGGTTATTATTGAGAGATGTATATTTCTTCCCATCAACTTACTTTCTTTTTGGATTTTTAATGTAGGTTTTTATTTCCACAGTTATACCTTCATTAAATATTTCATTTTGCCACTTGGAAACAGTTGCTCCTTTCCTCTCTCCTTTGGAATGCTTTGAGTATTTTCTGAAGGGTTGGTTTTCTGGACATGTATTCATTCATGGTGTTTATGCTACAAAAGATTTTTCTTTCTCCTTCAACTATAATTGACATTTTTGCTGGGTAAACTAACTTGGGTTGGCATCTATAGTCATTTAAAACTGGGAATAGGGACTGGAGAGATGGCCTAGTGGTTAAGAGCGCCGACCGCTCTTACAGAGGACCCGGGTTCGATCCCCAGCACCCACATGGCGGCTGAGAACCGTCTGAAACTCCAATTCCAGGAGAACTCCAGTTCCAGGGGAATCCGAGACCCTCTTCTGACCTCCGCGGCATTGCACGACACGGGTGCACAAACTTGCATGCAGACAGTACATTCATACACATACGGAAATAAATAAATAAAAAATAAATAAAAATAAAAAATAAAACTGGGAATACTTTGGCTCAAGCTCCTCTGGATTTCATCATTTGCATTGAAAAGTTAGCTGTAAATATGATGAATTTTCCTTTATATGTAACTTGTTTTCCTCTTGTGGCTTTCAGTATTCTGTCTTTGTTTTGAGCATCTAGTGTTTTTACTATGTTATGCTGTGGGAAATTTCTTTTCCGGTCTTGTCTAATTGGTGTTCTATGTGCTTCTTATATTTGTATAGATATGTCTTTTTTCAATGTGGGGAAATTTTCTTTTATATTTCTGTTGAAGATCTGGTCAAGACCTTTATCCTAGGATTTTTCTCCTTCCTCTATATCTATGATGCAGAGGTTTGGTCTTTCATGGTGTCCAACATTTCCTGATTATTCTACTCTTCTGTTTTTTTTTTTTTTTAAATTTTTCATAATCTTCACTTGAGCCTTCCAGTTCTTCCATGTTATCTGTCTTGACATTTTATTTTCTGCTTCATCCAATCTGTTATTGAGGCTTTCTCCCATCTTTTCCTGTGAGTGTTTGATTTATATTTTTTTTATTTCAGCCTAAGATTTCTTTAGTATTTCCTCTTTCTTCCAGAGTTTGTTATTCACTCCTTCTAGTTCTTCGATTAATTTGTCTGTGTGTTGTTTAAGTTTATTGTTCTCTCCTTCTAGTTCATTGATTTGTCTGTATGTTCAGTTTCCTTTTTTCATTTCAGCCTGAGATTTCTTCAGTATTTCCACTTCCTTCTGGAGTTTGTCATTCTCTCCTTCTACTTCTTTGATTTGTTTGTCTGTGTGTTCTTTATATTTCTTGATTTCTTTGAGTATGTCTATGATAAATCTTTTAAGATCCATCCTGGGTCATTTCCAGGAAGTTCTCATTGTAGGAGTCTTTTGTAGGTCTGATAGAATTTAGCCAGGATTTATTATATGGTTTTCCCATGTAATTGTTTTTATGCTGTGCTTTTGGCATGTGGATTTGTTTTGTTATTTGTATTCTGTTACAGAGCTCAAGGCCATGCACTCAGGCCCTGCCTCTGGATGCCTCCTCAGGTCACTGACCTGTAGGCCTGCATGTGTCCTCAAGCCAGAAAAGACTGTCTATGTATGTCTGCGGGGGGCACTGCAACTGAACAAGCTGGGGCTGCTTATTCTTGGGTGCCTACTAGGGGCCACCACTGTCCACTGTACCAGCTCAAACCAGGCCCACTTGCCTCTAGGTACTTGCTGGGGACCACCACCAAGTGCAAGCTGGGCCTGCCTACCTCTGTGTGCCTGCTGGGGGACATTGCCTTCCATGGGCGTGTGTCCTCAAGCTGGGCCTACCTGCCTCCAGGTG
This sequence comes from Rhizomys pruinosus, assembly GCA_009823505.1. Taxonomy (NCBI): domain Eukaryota; kingdom Metazoa; phylum Chordata; class Mammalia; order Rodentia; family Spalacidae; genus Rhizomys; species Rhizomys pruinosus. Next base: position 169,451 of record VZQC01004706.1, read on the forward strand.
TCTGCTGGGGGTTGCTGCACAGGTGCAAGCCAATCCTGCCTACCCCTGGGTGCCTTCTGGGGGTCACCACAATCCTACAGGTGTGCGTGTGTGTGTGTGCTCAAGCCAGGCCTGACTGCTTCCAGGTATCTGCTGGGGGCTGCCACACTGGCTCAAGCTGGGCCCACCTAACCCTGGGTGCCTGCAGGGGGCCACTGCTGTCCACAGGCATGTGTGTTAAAGCCAGGCCCACCTCCCTTTGGGTGCCTATTTGGGGCTGCTGCTATATGACATGTATGCACTCAAGTGTATTTTTCTAAAACATTTTTTTTCTAATTTTTTTTTTTTTGTATTGAGAAGTTAGTTTGATCTTTCACTCATTAATCCTGTTTTAGAAGTCTTCACTATGATTCAGGGCCAAATAGGGAGTATTTCTTTCTGCCCAGTTACTTGCTGAAATACTTTCTCAAATACAGGCTTCCACGGGCATGCATGCAAATCTTTTCAACGCTCTTGCCTGCTACATTCTCTACATAGATCATTGTCCAAATTTGTTTGTTTCCTTCATCCTGTTCATTTCCATTCAAATGACAGCATTCCTCAGAAGCTCAGACTTTCCACATCAGTTGGAAGAGACAAATCCTACACACCCCTCATGTATTGTGACACATGATCCAACAGGGGGCTGGAGATACCGCTTTGCAGTTGACCCAAGCCAAGTTCAGTTCCCACTACCCAAGTTGGGTGGTTCCCAACTGCCTGTAACTCTGGCTCCAGGTATCTCATGTTCTCACCTAGCCTTCACAGCACCCTCTCACACAGAGACACACACAAAGAGAAACAACATTTTTTTAAAATGACCTGATAGGTATTAAGGTTGGAGATCAGTTCTATCCTCCTGAGGGAAAGATAAATCAGGTAAAATCATATACAATTAATGTGAGGCTACTTGTCTTTTGTTGTGAAGACTTTTTATACTATGTTGAGATTTCCTGCTATGTAAGAATCACTATGTGATTCTTATGGCAAGTATTTTGCCAGCCTGTGGCACAGGCAGCCTTTCTTGAATTCATGTGCCTCTGTCTTGGGCACATCATATTCCTGTAGTCTACCTGCATCAGCAGCTGACACCTCAGACTGACACACTAGAACACTCTGGAACTCAGTCTGCATTCTATCAGCCTGTCTTAAGTGAATGAATAAATCATTCCTCCTTCTTTTATATTCACATCACCAAGGGCTGAACTCAAATCCTCTATTTAGCACACTATATTTATGGCAGCTCCATAATAAGATAGTATTTTATTTACTATTTTATTAATAGGTAATTTAAGGAAAGTGATATTTGAATCTAACACAGAAACCATAGAAATTATACAATGGTGGGGAACTGAGGGGAAATGTGTGGAAGAGGGTACAGGAGCACTTTAGATACCCACAGCTCTAAAGTGATGATATGCAACTTCCTCATTTGAAAGTTCATCCTGAGCCAAATGAAAGAATTTATTACCATATGAAAAGTAAGTTTTATGATTTAGAGCATCATAATTAATGTTCTAGGAATATCACCTGTGTGTGCATTTAAATCTCATTCCATTAAGTCCTTATGTTCTACAGCAGAGACTGGTTATATACAGCTTCCTCTTTGCCAAGTTTAGAAGTGGACATGTACAATTATTTTTGCCATCTTGGTGTTTAAGGTACTCAACTATCCTTCTTCACTTAGAAGATTCTGATCAGGCATAGGGTACCAGCTTGGTGAGTTAAGTGTTTGTTGTGCAGGTTCAGAAGCCAAGCATTCACATAAGGCAGATACAGAAGCACACACCTATAACCCCAGCGCTGGACAGGACAGACAATCACATCAAGGACTTGCTGGCCAGCCAAGTCTAGCTCAACCATGGAAATCCAGGTTCAGTTGCAGATTCTGTTTAAAAAGTAGAAAACAGTTTAACAGAAGATACCCACTATTGACCACTGGTTTCCACATGCACTCAGGGAAGCTCACTCATATACAAATGCATGCATGTAGGAAAACCCAGCTTGAATTGCAAACTAGCTGGCATGCCTCAGGGAGCTGCATGGCCAAGAATGGCTCTGCCACAGGGAGGGAACAGGCAGTATGGGCTAACTACATACATAATGCTGGGTGGAGCAAGGTGTGCAATGGCGCGGAATTGGGGGACCTATGATTCGCTCTGAGAGGTGATGTCATTTATTTTATAAAAGCAGGCTATAACAAGGAATAAATTGGATTCCAAATTAACATTGTTACAGAATTCCCAGCCAATATTTTTATTAATTATTGCGCGAGTACAGGCTAAGTTAAGCCTGCATTTCGTTTGGGTGGCCAGAGTGGTTGGAAAGAGACCACTTTGAGGATCACAAACCTGGGTAGCTAGTGTTGTGGGTAAAATTCCTGTCCTGGCTCTGGGCAGGTCTCGTGGGTCCAGGCCAAGGGCACAAGTTGAGAGTTGAGAATATCACTCGGGCTAGGCTGCAGGAAGCAGCCAGCTGGTCTCATTGCAGGCAGGTGCTGAGCCCCTCCCCCCAAGCAGGGTCTCTAGGTTCTGCTCAGCACAAAAGAGAGATTAACCAACACATGAACATGTATACAATCGCCATGAGAGAGGGAAACTGGAGAGAGAGAGAGACAGAGAGAGAGAGAATATCTACCATTAGAAAGAGAGAGAGTGAACATATCTGCCATTCTAGTTTAGGTCCTAGCTTGTAGGTGAATAGATGAAATAAATCTGAGATTATCTGTCAATCAGCCTGTATATGAGTCTCAACATTCTCCTCTGTACATTTTATTTTAAGAGATTAAGCCATTTATCTCTGAACTTCATTCATATAGATTATCTTCACTTCCATTGTATCATTTTGTTAGTATTTGGCTATTACCGTCATAATTTTCATTGAAAGGAAGGAAGACCCTGAGATCTCTTGATAGCTAGCATCAACTTCACACATCCTCTGCTAATCTCTGCCAAATCAGCTGCTTCTTTTCCTATTCTCCATTCCCAGGAACTCTGGGCATCTGATTTACCCCTTCCCAAACAAGCAAAGGGATTCCTGGGCCATGTCTTTTGTTGTTGCTGTTGCTTATCTTACAATATTATGGGAAATTTTTCATTAAGTGATTCAATGTCTATTTGGGTATTCTGACTCTATGAAAAGTCATGTGAACATGAACTGCCTAAAAACAAAACATTCTGAGTTCATTCCCCTCTACTTGTAAGTATGTTATGCATAGAGAATGGATGAAGATTTGCTGCCATGAAGGACAAATCAGGAAGCAAACAAGAACACACTCATATTAAAACCAATGTGCTTAGGGAGTGGAGAGATGGTTCAGTTGGTAAAACACAAAAGCTGGAAGACTTGCCTTCAGATCTGCAGCATCCACATAGAAAACCAGACAAGGTGGCATGTGCTTAAAATCCCAGTGCTGGGGAAGCAGGGACAGGAGGATCCCAGGATGTCACTGCCAGGCAACGTTGCCAAATAATTGAGCTAAGGTTCAGTGAAAATCCCTGTCTCAAAAGCTAAGATGAGTCATGGGTGTGGTAGCACTCGCCTTTAATTGCAGCCTTCCAGAGGCAGAGGCAGGTAGATCTTTATGAGATCTAGTCCAACCTGATCTATATAAAGATTTCCAGGCACACTGGGACTAGAAAGACCATGCCAGAAAAACAAAACAAACAAACAAAAACGAAGATGAAGAAGCAATAGATAAAATCACTCCATAATTTCCTCTGGCCTCCACACAGATGCATATGCACATGTGCTCCCAAATGAACACACACACCTAATGTTTTCTGCCGTCCGTAAGAATTCCTCAGTATTACAAGTTTGGTATTTTGATAGTTAAATGCTTAACTCTTGTGGATAGGCATTCCTGAAGCAGCCTCCGTGCCCAGTCTGATGTACCTTTACATTGCCACAGAAAGGCAGAGGTAAGTTGGGGACTCTTGTTTAAAGTTTCACTAACTCTGTGTGGAAGAACTCCACTGTGCAAACACAAAAGAACACAGTGGTAACTTAACTAATTAAATATTCATTTACAGGGATACAATTAGATGGATTGCAATAATAACAGTAAGGCTAAATTCTTAGGGTTTCCTTTCATTTGTCTGCTGATATGAAAGAACAAATGCAACTATATGCTATTAAAGATTATTAAGTATGACAAGTATAAAATGTCTTCTGTCATACCTGTTTTCCTTTAAATTCTCTGAGCCATCTTGAAGGCACAGGACTTGGGACTGTGGCTAAAATGCATCAATCTTGAGGTACCAGCTGTCAAATAAGGCTGCTTCATAGCAGTGCTTAACAAAAAAAGAAGACTGTCGCCCACAGCAGTGCACACAGGCACAGGGAAGGGCAACACTCATTAGATGAAAGCTCACATTGATCCAGCTGTCTTCAAGGTTTGAGAAGAGCCTAAGGGAGTGCCCCAAAAGGTTGTAGGAGACAAACTTGATGTGTTTTAATTACTTCAAAGAGGATATGGAATTTTTGGATGGTCCACTGTGGCCATAACTTGTCTTATCATGAAAGGTAAGCAAAACAACCCTCTATCTGAAGAGGATAGTGCTCCAGCCATGTGCTTACCTGTACTCTTTATTTTAGAGGTAGAGGACAAAAGGAATTCTACCCACTCAGGATAAATTCTTCAAGGGGAATGGGTTCTGGGAGAATAGAAAATTGTACAAGATTCAAGTTGAGTGTATCCACAGAATCACATAATGCATGGCCAGAGCAAGGACAGGATTTTGCTGACTTAGCCCCATTTTTGTTTTTCCAGAAGCTGCCAACATGTGATATCTGCAAGGTACACAGTTTAGGAAGGACTCCCAAGTGAACATATACATATTTGTGAGTCACTGGAAGGTGTGCATTAGAAAATTCAGAGATTCTTAATCAATAGAAACATTAGGGTCAGGCAAAGTAAGGATTCAAAACAACTCTGGCCAGGTACAAAGCCATCAGGCAGTTTTCTTTCTCAAGTAATATCGACAGTCAGACTCAGTGGTAAATATTATCCTTTTTGTTATAAGTGAGCAGACTGAATGAAGCACAGAAAGATGACACCACATACTTAAGTTTGCACAGTGAATAAAAGGAAATTTGAAGCTAACTCTTTTAGATTTTAGTTTCCACTTTTTCCCAACTTCACAGAAATGAAAGAATTAGGCAGAAGTAAGACTATCATGAGCAAACTGGTTCCCTGCCCTTGGGGGTATATGGCTACTTTTATATCATTACTCTGAAACCAAGGTATGAAGACGCTCAGCACTTCATCACAAATTGCACATGTACATGTTTGGTATTTGAGATTTTGCTCCTGGATCTGTGCACCTTTTTGCTGTGAATCCCACCATATGCAGACACAGAGACTTCTCTAGTCTTTCTTTTGTAGGTCAAGCTCTGTCTTCACCTGCTATTTATTAGATGTATTAAAGAGCCAGTGGGGAGGAGAGAGCCTGAGATGTTCACTCTATTCTACCATATGAGGCATAAATTTGACTCCTACATTCCTCATCCTTTCAGTGCCTCTCCTCCCAAATTTCCCACACACTTACAACTCAGCTTAAGCTGCCAACTTTCTCTAGTCTCTTCCAAATATGGAAGAAAGTTTCTTTAGCTCTTCATCCAAATCATTTGTTAATCCTGTAGCTAGAGAGTAAAGAAACACAGAAAACTACATCAAGTTTGGCATCTAAAAGAAGCCCGGGGCCAGAAAAATTGATTAGTGATTAAGAGCACTGGCCACTCTGATAGAGGCACTGGGTTCAGTTCCCAACATCCACATGATGGCTAACAACCATCTGTGACTCTGGTTCTAGAAGACCTGATACCATGTTCTGACCTCTGTAGTCATCATATAACACTGGTGCACTTCCATACATGGAAGCAATACACTGTACATATAAAAAAATAAAATATTATTTTTAAAAAGAAGCCTGTGGATAGAGAAATACTGGAAACCTTTCCCCACCTGGGCTTCATACAACAAAGTATGCATGCCATGGGNAGGCACTGGGTTCAGTTCCCAACATCCACATGATGGCTAACAACCATCTGTGACTCTGGTTCTAGAAGACCTGATACCATGTTCTGACCTCTGTAGTCATCATATAACACTGGTGCACTTCCATACATGGAAGCAATACACTGTACATATAAAAAAATAAAATATTATTTTTAAAAAGAAGCCTGTGGATAGAGAAATACTGGAAACCTTTCCCCACCTGGGCTTCATACAACAAAGTATGCATGCCATGGGTTAGAAAAGCCCACTGTATACAAACAGTAGTAGAAGGCCCCATAACTATGCAAATGACTTCAAGGACCGAGGCTTGTTTGAGATTTTTCTTAAAGCAGAACAACCATCTCCCATTCTCAAGAGTGATTCTCTTCCCCAATAAATTGTCTTGAGAAATTCCATTGGAAAGATCTATGGATTACAACATCATCAAATGCACCCTCTGTAAAATTACAGACTAATGTATTTTATAAAGTTTTTCCAATATGCTCATCCTTTTAAAAGCTATAATACATGAGATGTAATAAACAATAATCACATATATAAGAATTAATCCTTTATGCTATTTCCTTCTTGTGACTACAGTTCTACCTAGTTAATAATTTTTGAATATGTAGATTGTTTCTGAAATAGCCCCAAGCAACTTATTTCATGATAAATTATTCACTTTTCCTTTATATACTAAGGCTAGGTTCTGTGGGTGGGCTAAAGAGTGACTGCATAGGGAATAGTCAGCCCACAAACTCAACTTTGCTATAAAACTAGCAGTACGGGTACAATTGACAATGCATAAAACTAAAAGAGTTAAGGACAAAGACCATATAGGTCTGTCTAATCAAGGAAACTCTTTATACAATGCCTTGAGAGGCTCAAGTGCAAACACATTTTAAACACATATTTGTAGTTATACAAAATGACTCCATGTGTTCCTAATAAAAACATAGAGTGGTCTTTAAAATTTGTTTTGATTTCTCCTTCTGCATATGAACTGTATGCATGAAACTCCTGCCCATTTCTTGGGCTATAAATTTTCTCCAAAGTACATGTTTCTTGGATAAATCTGAATCCAACACAAACAATGTTAGAATAGCATATAGTCAAAGTTCCCCATAAAATTACCAAATAAGCACAGAAAATCTCTAGTGTGACTGTTAAAAAAATCCACCTTTCCAACTTCACTTATGGGACTACCCCTAGGAAGGCAGGTTCACCTTAATTCATGCTCAATACATGGATGAAATACATAATGTGTTAATAAGATCGTGAAGTTTTTGTGGACCTGGAACCCCACTTCCCAGGGCGGTGCTTCTGGATCCAGCCACAGGCACATAGGTCTCTGTAATCTCTCCTTTTCTTCTCCATAGCCCTTTCTAAACATGCTTTCTTTAATGCTTTGGGCTGCCCTGGCATCTCGTGTTTCTTTACTTTTCCTCTAAACTTCTTTCTCCCTGCCATGTGGCTGCCAGTTGGCCATGCCTCATGTTTGTGTTTTCTTCTCACCTCTATTCTCCTTCTCAAGCACCTTCTATGATTCTCAGCTGCCCTGACCTGAGGATTATTTTTAACTTGAATAAAATTGACCTACAGCTTCTGTTTGAGTCCATTCTTAATTTCTTTTGTGAATGAGACTAAGAACCATCTAGGGGATGCTCTCCATTTCACCATCAACATTTTAAAATTCAAAAATAATCATACCAGTCAAGGGAGGCAGCTCAGTTGGAAAGGGCAAAGTATTTGATGCATAGACATCAGGGTCTGTGTTAGCGCACCAGCAAGCTTATAAAAATCCATATAGAATTCCCACTTGTGCCGGAATGTGGAAAGAAGGAAAAAAAAATACTATCTCTATTTCTATTTATAACCATATGTACCTAATCCTATTCTTTTCCCTGGGACATAAGAGCTTTGAAAACTCCAACGGATGTTCTCTGAACTCAGATCTGGCCCTGTAACAATCTATGGCTGCAGTTTTGGATGTGTTTACAATATGGAAGTAGGCACACCCTCACTTATTTTCTGTTTTATAACAGTGACTCTATGTGCTGTATGAATTAGCAAGGGTGTGATGGGAGCCAGGAGGACATGTGCAGATCATTTCAACACTTCAAAAGAAGAAACGAGCATCTAAGTTGATTTTCTAGTCCACCATCTGTCCTCAGATAACTGCTAGAAGCTTATGAAAATCGAGTATTTTCTCTGTCCTGTAGGCTATCCCTCACTCTCCTAGATGGGACAAAGCTCAGTAGAGGTCAGTGTACTAATACCCATGACCAGAACAGGCCCTTGTGTGAAGAGAAATTGGAAAGAGATTGAAATCTGGACATAGAGGTTGTCACTGAGAGAAAGTCATGAAAATAGAGACAAGTTTACTCCCATCAAGACAGATGGAGTTAAAAACAAGACAAGTAAAAAGTAGAAAAGGTTCAGGGCATCAAAACACATGTTAGATCTGGTGGGAGGCAGGCATGGTAAAGAGACAGCATAATAACGGAGAAAGTAAGCACAATCCTCACAAGAAAGCAAGAGGAACACCAAAGTATCAATATCAGAAGATGAAGCCAAAGCCAAAACAGGAGTACTATTAAAGAGGGTGTTCCCTGTGCATATAAGTGCTGCCATTTTGCAGTAGAGATGAACTTCTCCAGATAGCCATGGCAATCAATGATCTGAACAATACAGTGACATCCAGGTCTACGGTAATAGCAATGCAGCTACTGACAAGCCCTGAAAAAAAGTCACTAGGGGAAGTTCATAAGACCCTCACCTAAGAGTCCAGCCATTGGCCACTTCTGCCCTCTCCCAGCATCAAATGATCTGGGGAAAGGCTAGGAAGTGGAAAGTTAACTAAAAGGGGGATTTCATAACACAGCTTCCACTAGCTATTTATGGTGTGAACTCTGCAGTGAGACAGCTGTGTTAGGGTCACCATTGCTCCTGTAAATAAGCCCCAAAGATTCACTGGTTTGCTAAGGTGGACTTGGGTGAAATTGTACTTTGGTCTCATGTTGACACCTTATCTAAGGTGAATAGATTTTCATTCATGTCTCCTTAAGAATAGTTAACATTACAGGGTAAAATAAATTCCATGACAAAGGCAACTTAAGAGAGAAAGGCATATTTGGCTTTAAATTCCAGTTATATCCCATCACTTTGATGAAGTCAAGGCAGAAACTTGAAGCAGCTGGTCAAGTCCACAATCAAGAGAAGAGAGAGAAGAATGTGTACCTGCCTGTGCTCAGCTCGCATCTCTATTTTGATGTTTCATGTATGAGTTTCTTGCCTGCATTATTCTTGGTGCCCATGGAGGCCAGTAGAGGTCATCCAATATTCCTGAAAAGAGTTAAAGATGTCCATGGGTGCTGGGAGTCAAACCTAGGTACTTGTGAGAGTAGCAAGTATTCGTAACCCCTGAGCAAACTCTCCTGCCCCACTCACCTCTTTATAGTTCAGGGCAAAAATCACAGGGAACAGTGCCACTCACAGTGGTCTGGGTCTTCCCATATCCATTAACATAGTCAAAACACTCCCCTCGGACATGCAGACATCCTAACCTGATATAGACAATTCCTTGTTCTGATTCTCTTCTCAGGCGATACTAAACTGTTTCAAGTTAACAATTAGTACTACTGCTACAAACAATAAGTGCTTATAATATGTTCTGACCTCCCATCAGCAATTTTACTGCCTCCTTTACATATTCACACCTCTTTAGGGAATATTTCTCAGGCATCAGAGTGAAGGTTTGCAAAGCAGCATGGTAACCTGAGAAAATACACTTGCTTGGATTTAATTTTTGCTACAATGTTAATATAATAATAATAATAATAATAATAATAATAATAATAATCTCTACAAGTTGTACATAATGGCTTGGTCCAATTTTGTTGATAAGATAGAATAATACTGACTAGATGGTTCATAAGGAAATGTGGTTTATGTAGCTTATTCCTATGGAGGGTTGGGAGGTCAGTGGCATAGTAGGATGTCTTTTGGGGTCCTTCGTGTCAGGTCATAACTCAGTGGAAATTAAAAAGACAAAAGAGCTTGCAAGAGCTAAAATGCCATATAAGGACTGGTATGTTAACACCCTGCTTTTTAGATGATAAACCCATTCCACACATAGCAATGCTAAAACATTCCCAAGAGATCTATATATTGGCATAAATATAGGGTTCAAAGTGACACAGAGAGGGAACTTTTCCCAGAAGAAAGGGATCAGGATTGTGTCAGCACATAAAGAGGAGTAAGAAGGTAGACACAAGAATGGAGAGATGGCTCAGCAGTCAAGAACAGTAGCTGTTCTTGCAGAAGACCCAGTTCAAATCCCACTATTCTCTTTATGGCTAACAACAATCAGTAATCAGTAATTCCAGTTCTGGGGAATCAGATGCCTTTTTTAACATGTTTTTTTTTTTTTTTTTTTTTTTGTAATTGCTGTTGAATTTATTACGGGAAGTTGACTGCCAAGTGCTGTATGATATTCCCAACTTGTTATGTAGGTGAAGTCAAATGAGAAGAAACACCCATGGATTCTGCACCCAAGGTTCAAAGGTTCTTACATGCCTTTACAGGCCAAGCCAAGCAGGTGGCCAGGAGATGCCATTCCTTACCATTAAGTCCAGGCACCCAAGTCACAGCTAACTGCAAACACTCAGGGTGGGCTGAGCAGACTGCCACTGTACAGAGTCCTCTGTGGCATTAGCCCACTCTTTTCCTTTCTTGTGGCACTACTGCTGTCAGATTACAGCATTCTAAGCAGGACTTGTGCACCTCGGGGAAGCACTATGTTGCAAACATTTCCCAATGCCTAATTATTTCAAGATACTTTATTTTTAAAACGGGTCACAATACTAAGCTTTTGGCCCATTCTGCTTTTGTACAAGCTACAAATGCTTGCTCAGCAGCTGAGGGGCACACATTAATATCATATCTGAAAAGTGAATAAAAATCCATGAATATTCAGTTTCCTTAGGAATACAGGTAGGTGTGATCCTCATCTTCTAGCTTTCCATATTGCTGCATCTGTGCCAACCCTATTCTTAGACATTTCAAAACTAGCAGTAATTAAGTTAAATGGTCCCCCCACCCAGATCCGTTAATTGACACTACACTTGCAGGTAACAGCTACAATAATGGCATCAACACATTGATACTAGTGGAAGCACAGGCTGCTGGGTCCATCCCACTCAGTCTTAAGCACAAGACATAGGCAGAGTGCTGATGTCCCGTTCTTCCACTTCCAGTGGGAAGCCATGGCTCTGGATTTGCTTCATGAGTTGCCACATTGGTCGTGACATCACATCACGTAGTAGATAGTGGGCCTCGCGGTTAAGAGCGCTGACTGCTCTTGCAGAGGACCCGGGTTTGATCCCCAGCACCCACATGGTGGCTGAAAACCGTCTTTAACTCCAGTTCCAGGGGAATCCGACTCCCTCTTCTGACCTCCGCAGCATTGCATGACACGGATGCACCAACCTACATGCAGACAGTACACTCATACACATAACAAAAATAAATAAATAAATAAATAAATAAATAAATAAATAAATAACCTTCAAAAGAAAGAAGCAGCAGCAACAGTGTATGCACCCGTGTTTTCAAAGTGCATCCAATCACCCATGTGCATTTCAGGCAAGTTCTAGCGCTCAGTGAATGATCTGATTGAGGCCATCACATGTTGGTCCCCATATGCTGGATGAGTAATTCTTCTCATCTGGTTCGGGTCTCTTCTGTAGCACGGTCTTTACATGTGCATGATCGTAAAGGATGCAATTAAATGATCCATATACTCCATCATTCACGTAATACATAAAGGTTTGCTGGTTTGACTCATCTTCATCATCAGAGCCGGTGTGCATCTTCAATATGAATTTTTTAGCAATGATATTGACTGCAAACGTGAAATCTGATGCAACATAATATCTGCCTAGCTCAGCTATGAGTCTCACTCCAGAATCTGATGGAAAATACGTGTCCGGTGAGTGCTGGGTTGATCACACTGGTGATCTCTTCAAATTTAAGATTCATATATTCAGAGCCAGGAAAGCCACCACCAATATCAAGCCTTCTTTTTTTTTTTTTTTTTATTGATGCTTTGTGCATTTCGCGTACTCTTTGCCTTCAGATCACATTTTTCCCATAGATAGTGAAGGTGAAAGGAGTCTGGATAAGTGATACTGGCCTAAAGGAAATTGGTCTATGGATGGTTAGGGGTGAATTCAACAGGTAGATATTAATTTTGTTGAAGGTTAGTGATAGAATGATTAGACGTGAGAGGTGGATGGGGATTTAAGTAGTGTTAGTGTATTGTACGGATTTGGTTTTTCTTTCCCTTCCCCCCCACCCCCACCCCATCCCAGATCATGTATTCTGCCATAACTGCTTGCATCTTCTCTGTTTTTTTTTTTTTTCCTTTTTTAGCTTAAGTGATAATCCATGAGTACAAGCATCCTTCGGCAAAACCAATCTACAGGCTGTTGTGTCCAAACCCCCACACCCCACATCCCAGTGGGGGGGTGACATATTGTTTGTTCAATCAAGTTGATCAAGTGATCAAATGTGTCCAGACTACATCGCTGTAGTTTCACCATCACCCCAATCGAAGCCGTTTACATTCTACCACGCCCCTCTTCCGCAGTTGTTCCCTAGGCTTAGAAAAGGGGCCAAGGTGGATGAGAAGTAAAACAGTCCCTCTCTCTCTGGAGTTTGTTGACTTGGACTCGGTCAATTCTGGTTGTTCCTTTCATGGGCTGACAGTTTGTCCAGGGGGTAACCTTTTGATCTACTAATGAAGCACAAGCAGTTAGATATAAGTATTTAAGCAGCACTAATAGTATGGTAGGTTCTTTGATGGACACTATGATTTGGATATGGTTGTAATCCATGAATACATTTTTCCCCCCCTTTTAAATACAGGTCTTACGTGGCTTCTAACATCTCCTAATCTGTAAAGGATGTAGCTTGTGGCATCAGCCATGGGTTATTCCTCCAAGAAGAGAGCAATAGGCAATTAGATTTGGGATATACAGGCACATGGCTGCCTCTGCTGCACAGTATTTCCAGGCAGGTGAGGTGTAGCTGGTGCTGGATGGGTGAGTTCTTGCTGACTCAGGGAGACCGTATCTTTATTGGTTTAGTGCTCTTTGTAACACTCTCTGGCATTCCAGAGGCCATCTGTACACTTGCGTCTGTGCGTCTCAATACAACCTCCCGGTTAACGTCAGGTCTTCAGCAGCAGGGTCTTATCGCCTCTCCTCCTCCTCCAACTTAGGGGCAAGGAGCCTTACCTTTTTGTGGGGCCTTGGATCCCCGGACCAACATCCCCCTGGTAGAACAATCCATTGCTGATGTTAGAGCTCCTGCATTATATACTTTGCCTAAGTGAATAGCCTAAGGAAATGATATATTATATTTGGTTCTGAACAGAGTATAATCCTTTTCACAGTTCTTATGTCTATTAGTCAATTAAAGAAGGCATTTTTACCAGTTTTATAAGAGATTACCTCTATAATAGTTGTCTCCAATTTACAGTTGGAGAACGACCTCATCATCGTCATATTTCTCCTTGTTCTATGGGGGGGAAGGCAAGAAAGCCTCTCACATCAAAACCTTTGTGGCACCTAGAAGGTATAAGTTTCATTAGGACTCATTGTAAATAGTTGTTACATGTAGGATCCACAGAAGGGTTCGATGTTTATGGCAATCTGTGGCTTTTCTTCTTTTCAATGTTCAGACGGGTCAACCTTTCAGTTGCCACTTTTTGGTACATCCTACTCAATGCAAAGCTGTATCTTTTCTTTCTCAGCCATTAAGTTGGTGACATTTTGTCCTGTTGGAACAAACATATCTTTCTTCTTATGGCCTCCATGAGCACTACATGTAAGTGGTAGGCTTTTAAACATGCTGGCAAAACACTCATATGCATAGAATAAAAATAAATTAATTAAAAGAAGATAGAGACACAGAAGGAAAGAATAAGAAGTCCTTTTGCCCCTGAAAACTTCACATTTAGTATCTTCTTAAAATTCTCAGCAGGAAAATATTTATTACTTATATAAAAATGACAGTTACATAAGCATTGCTTATAATATCATAACTTTGAGCATTAATCTTCAGGTAAAGCCATGGGTAACTTAATTGTGTTATAGAACAGAATCCAGACTGTCAACTTATTCACATACCTTCATAATACACAATTTAAGGCAAAGGGGAGATGCACTGTAGAGTCTCAGGTGCTAGAAATTATGGAAACCTGAAGGATTCCATGTGTGGATTCTGAAATCAAGCAACACAGTTAAAGGCCCAGAAAATCATGATTATGTTATCTGAATTATGTAGTTGATCAAACTAAAAAATGGTAAGATAATTTTAAAAAAATCAGGACAGCATAAAGAAAGGGATGGATGCACAGACAGGGTTAAATTTGCCATTGTTGTTTCAGAGCAATGTACAAGCTAGCAGCTAGCCTGTAGTGTTGGGGTTTGTAAGTCATATGGGGAAGTAATAAGTACACTTCTAAGCATGTGTTGGGAACAACAGTTTTGTTTCATCTTAGGATTTTTTTTATTTAAATTGTGTGTATTGGGGGAAGGTATGTTTATGTGTGTTAGTGCCTGCAGAGCCCAGAAGAGGGCATCATAGCTCCTGAAGCTGGGGTTACAGTGATTGTGAGTCACCCAGTATGGGTTTTGTGAACTCTATTTGGGTCCCCCGCAAAAGCGATACATGCTCTTTCCTGATAAGCCATCTCTCCAGCCGCATAACTACACTTTAAAAAACAAGCAACAACTTTGCTCAATTTAGATACAAGCAGAGATGGTTGCCTTTGGGTTGCTTGAGGATTCAAATTCTATTTTCTGATCTACATCAATTTAGCAACAAGGAAAACAAAATCCAGAATTCCCTAGTCCTATTTCTGTACTCTGTGACACACATACAGCCTCCCATTGTGCTAGAATTATATTATTTTGGGAAGTGACCCAAGTGCTTTTGATATGCATGATTAACATTTAAATAATAATGTCAACTCATTTTGTAACTCATAACCCGGTGGCTCTCCCCTACACACTGTGACCTGCTTGGCAGAAGGATGTCTGGGTGTCCCAGACTGAATGAGGACAAATGATCAGCTGCCTCTTGTCTGCATGTGGAATGACTGTCCATTAAGCTCATTAATTACTGAGCACTCTTTATTTTAATACTCCGAGGGGGCCGTGGCATTTAAGTCACCTTTGGTTTTAAGCTGACATTTACCTCACACCAAAAATTAATGAACATTCAGGGACAGTTGAATAAATGCATGAATCCCTGGAAACAAGAAGCATGCTAGAGTCCAGAGCAGGGTTACATTATTTTTGGCACAATAGGTCTGAATTAAGAAATCTACATTCAATCAAACAAATAACAACTTGTCAAAGAATCATTGTGGTCTGATTGCTTGGGGTAGGAGCCTGTCCCTTCTCACACAATGGCCTTTTTTGTTTTTTTATAACTTTCAGGCTCAGGGCCTGAAACACAATATCTAAATATAAGCCAAGAAGCATTCTATTTCTCAGTCCTCAAATACATGGAATATAAAAACAATAAAGGGCAATATTAAAACTAGAATAATTACAGTGATAAAAATGGTTCACTTGATAAAAACTTAATTGGGTTGAGCATGACAATGCCCATCTTTAATCCCAGAACAGGAGAGGCAAAAGCAGGCAGATTTCTGTGATTTAGAGGCTGCCCTGGTCTACACAGTCAATGCCAGTCCAGCTGGATTTACATGGAGATCTTGTCTCAAAACAAAAACAAAAACAAAATTGTGTTAAATATCAACATTAGAAGAAATACATTCCATAATCAAAGGGATCTAGTGTGTGATTTTTTCCTGCAAAAATGTGAACAACTGTTTACTCACCTTAGCTGTGGCACTGATGATGGGTCAAAGAAATAATTGCATCCAAGTCTATTACTAACCCAGTGATTTTATTGGAGCTGCTTATGGGAGTATGGTTGGATGATTAATTATTGAATCATAGGACTCAGAGGAAGCTGATTCACTTAAACTCATCCCCACCATTGGTGATGCTGACAAAAGTTGCATCATTTCAGGTCTGTTCTTCATAGCAGCTTGAGAATCTCCAACCTTGTAAGCTCCCCCTACTTCCTAGGTCCTGTATGTTTCTTTCTGAAAATTAGGAACCTCTCTCCTGCCTTCAGGAGCTAACATTTCGATTTGGAGAAAATAGTTACACACTGCCTATATTTTGTGTGTATCTCATTCTGAGCCTCATAACAATTCACCAAATTTAATAAATGTCTTAGTCTATTTTCAGTATTATAACAAAAATGCAATAATCTAGTGCTAGTCAGTTTTCTCTTGCTGTGACAAAATGACTTAATTTAGAAGAAGAAAATATTGCTTTTGAACTACAGATTCAGAGGTTTCAGTTGACAGTTGACTGTTTCCTTCATTGTTATGTGGTATGTGATAAGATAGAACATCATGATGGTATGTATGGTCATATGCCAGAGGAGGCTGCTGGGTTCATGATGGCCAAAAAGCAAGGTATGAGAGAGAAAGAGGCAGGGGATAAGCCCTTCAAAGTGATGTACCCAATGACTTCCAAAAAGGCCCCACCTCTGAATATGCCATAAAGTTATGAATCCACCAGAGGATTAATGCGTTGATGAGGTTGGGACATAATAATCCAATTGAGGGAGAGTTTGGGGAAATTTAGGCAAAGCAGGGATGTACCCCTTTAAGAGGGGGCTCTTTAATGCCCCAGGGGCTTTCTGTCCCTTAGACTTTGCAACTTGGCTGGAAGAATTGTTGCTAACATTCATAAGGTCAGAAGAAAAAGCTTGCCCAAGGGAAAGTACCTCAGCAACACCAGTGAGGAAGAAAAGGGAGTCAGGAAAGGACAGAGCCCAAGATCCTATGAAAGGTCTGACTCAGAACTCCGAGTGGGACTCAGCTCTGGGCCCCTTCCTATCTAGACGGGAGCTGTTTGTCCTAATAAAGCTTGTCCTTTCCTTCCTTTTTCTGTGGCAATTCCTTCTCAATTCTTTGTTGCTGAGGCTTTCTGGCTCATCCTGCCTGTCATTTTCACTTTGGGATCCTGCTAGTAGCTTCTGGGGTCTTCATAGAAGCCGCTTCCTTGCTCTTTCTATCATTCACTCCTCACTCCCAGTGGCTGACTTTCCAGCTCCCTGTTGCTTGTTACTTCATCTTTCTTGGTGGGCAGAGTCTAACATTCAACTGTCATCCTTTTGGCTATTTTCACTGTCCTTGTGCTTTAGAGTTCTGCTCTTCCCAGAACTCTACCCCTAGTGGATCACCCTTCCAGAACCTCATAACACAGTCACCTCTCAGTTTCCAGGACCAGCGCTGCTCCCTTGGGTACTGCAATGGTTCATTTTGATTATCAACTTGACATATTCTGGGATCACCTAGAAGACAAACCTCTTGACATATCAGTGAAGGATTTTCTAGATTGAGTTAATTTACGTAGAATAACCAACCTCAATATTGGTTTTACTCTCCTGTGGACAAGGGTCTCAAGCTACATAAAAGGGAGGAAATAAGCTTATCACGAGCATTCATTTCTCTCTGCTTCCTGACTACAGACAGGATGTGATCAGCTGCCTCACAGTCCTGCTCTTGTCTTCCCTACTAGTTGGCCCCTTCAAACTGTGAGCCCAAATCAAAAGTTCTTTTGTCAGGTGCTTATTACAGAAATGATAATAGCAACAAACTCAGAGAACAAGATTTTCATATATGAGTCTCTATGAGATGTTAAACAAAAATGACTAAGTAGATTGTAAAGAATGTGTGCCATTGCCCATGGAGCTGGAGTTTGGGGAGCCTGTAATCAAGGTGGTTTGGTATCTATGGAGGACCTGCTTTGTGGATCAAATATGACATTTTCCACTGGGCTCTTCCTTCATGGGAGGGATGGGGCTGAACTCTGATGCAGTAATCCCATTTATTGGAGCTCCTCCTCATGATCTCATGACCTCGTGACTGCACAAAACCCAGTCCATGTACCATTCCACTGTGTGTGGGGGGGTGTAGGATTTTTAACAAAGTAATCTTGAAAGGAACACAAATATTATGAATACAGCAAGGTGTACTCCATTTTAGAGGCAAGGAAACGGGAATTTTGACAATTCTGAGATTATGGCGAGAATGCTCATAAAAAATTCTCTCATCTTTTGAAATCAAGCCAATTATTGGGAAATTAACATAAATACTAGTGCTTGCTGTATGGCAAGGAGTCTGACAGGGTTATATTTTTCTGACATTGGCTTTATACCTTCAACTATTAGGAGGGCAGCTTTTCTTCTACTTACGTGCATTTGAGAGCCTATTTAAGGAGGTGTTAATAATCTCATGTATTTGGGCCATGGGTTCCAAAGGAAGTAGGCATGTTTAGAGTGTGCCATCTCTATATATGTCAATTTGTAGCAAAGATTATTTTAAACTCTGTGTTTTTAAAGAATAAAGCAGGTGGGCTGGAGAGATGGCATAGTGATTTTCACTGGCTGCTCTTGAGAAGGACCCAGGTTCAATTCCCAAAAGCCACATGGGATCATGAGGAGGAACTCCAATAAACAGCTAACAGCTATCTATAACTCAAGTTCCAGGAGAATCCAATGCCCACGTCTGACCTCCATGGGCATTGTACAGCATGGGTCCACTTATACACATGCAGGCAATATACTCATACACATAAAATAAAAATAATAAAATAGGGTTTTTTGTCTTCTTTTGTCTTTTTGAAATGGGGTCTCCCTTTAGTCCCAGCTGGCCTGGAGCTTGCTATGTAGACCAGGCTGGCCTTGAACTCACAGAGATCCATCTACCTGCCTCTGCCTCCCGAGTGCTAGGATTAAAAACATGCACCACCATGCCCAGCATAAAATAGGTTTGTTTTTTTTTTTAAATAATAAAGCAGTAAAAAACAAGTGAGAAAACAAATTACTCACTCAAAAGATGGAGTAAAGAGACAAACAGAGACTTCACAAGCGGGGCAATAAAAATGGCTGAAAAACACCTTAAAAAGTGTTCAGCTTCTCACTAAAAATTAAGGAAATGCAAATTAAAACCACTTTAAGGTATTATCTCACTCCATTAAGACTGGCTAGGATCAAGGAAACAAATTATACCAAATGCTGGAAAGGTTGTGGGGAAAGGAGAACACTCATCCACTGCTGGTGTGAATGTAAACTCATACAACCCCTATGGAAAGCAGTGTGGAGAAGTCTGAAAAGACTCAAAATGAGCCTACCACCTGACCCAGTCATACCACTCCTGGGTATATACCCAGAACATTCATCCTACTGCAGAAATACATGCACATCCATGTTTATTACAGCTCTCTTCACAATAGCAAAGAGCTGGGACCAAACCAAGTACCCCAACTAATGGATAAAAAAAATGTGGTACATCTACAAAATGGAATTTTGTGCAGGGGTAAAGAACAATGACATCAAGAACTTTGCAGGTAAATTGATAGAACTAGAAGATATTATGCTAAGTGAAGTAACAGAGTCCCAGAAAAACAAAGGACAAATGGTATCCCTCACTGTGGATGCTAGCACCAAGTACCTAGTTGTAAGGCAAACTAAATAACATTAACGTTATATTTCTTTTTATCTGACACACCTGTGCTCTTATAATGTGAATCCATTAACAGGCTCTAGAACTAACCTACCACTTATTTTCAGACTTTGTAATCTTGGTATGTGGGTGGAAGATATGTATGCATACTTTAGAATATTACAAAAATAAAAGGGAAAAATTTGAATCTTGAAAAATGATTTGGAAATAACATACATATTATTTTCAGACCATATAATGGTAGTATAGGTGATAATTATATATATGCATATATTGAGCAATTAAGACTGAGAAGTAGCTACACAAATATTGTACATATGATAGCATATTCCATGTGTGGGTATGTGTGCTTATATGAGCTAATGTGGATGTAATTTAATGCAATGTATGTGGAGGTCAAGGGACAATCTTGGATGGAATTCCTACTCAGGCACCACATTCCTTGTTTTTGAGAGAGGGTCCCTCATTAAGACCTGGTGCTGTGCTCAGTGACTGAGCTAGGTTGACTGGCCAGTGAGCCTCAGGAATCTACATGATTTTACTTCCCCAGTGCTGAGATTACAGGCACATATCCCCACATCCAACTTTCGACAGGAATGTTAGGGATCAAATTCAAATCCTCATGCTTGTGTAGAAAGTACTTTACCAAATCAGCAGCCTTCCCAGCCACTGTGCAAGCATACCATATTAAAAGAATTATCTTTCTTTAGCCTCTCCACATAGTTACTTTTTCCAAAGTTCCCTACCATTTAGCTTCATAGAATAGCGTTTGCCATTTCCCTTCCTTCCATGGTTTTCATAACCCATGAAACTTACATTAATGAAATGTGCATGAACACATGTTTTATTCCTGATAATCCATCTCATGTTGATTTATTTCCTGGGTATTCATAGAAACCATGGCATATTAGTAGAAAAGATTCACATTCTGCACAGTAGGGAACATGGAAACCATTCCCTTGACACTGGTTGGGGAACGACATTGATCAGTGGAGTCAGGAGGACCAGAATATTCCCTGGGGTGAGGCAGGATGATGGCTATCCCAGGCCTTGGCTTGCAGAGCAACACTGGGAAGGAATGTTCTTCTTCCTTCTCTACTGAATTAACTTTAATAGTGAACTCTTGAGTGCCAGTTAGATGGAATACTGTGTGTGAACATGACTGGCTAAGAGCACAAGTGTTGAATAAATGTACAATTTTTCCTTCCAAACTGAATGTAATTCAACTGCATGTTTATTTAAAATGTGGTGCTGGGAAAGTAGCTCAGTTTGGAGCGTGCTTACCTAGAATGCAGCAAGCCCTAGGTTCTATTCCCAGCACCATGGAGGGACAGCATAATGGCTCATGCCTGTGATCCTATGACTATCGAGGTGGAGGCCAAAGGGTCACGAGTTTAATATCACATGGTCATCCTCAGCTATACAGTGAGTTTGAGGCCAGGCTGAGTTACATGAAAGGCTGTCCATTAACTGCTTCACTGATAATGAGGTGTGTGTGTGTGTGCCTGTGTGTGCAAGGGCACTTGTTTTAGAGACAAGAGGAAAACTCTTTGACCTCAAGAACATCCATCTTGTTTTTTGAGGTAAAGACTCTCACTGGCTTGCAAATGACATATTAGGTTAGACTGGCCAGTCAGATCCAAGGATCCATATGCCTTGCCTGCACTGATTATAAGCCTATGCCACCAGACTAGTTTTTTAAAGATAGGCTCTAGGATTTTATTGAAAGCATCAGGTCTTGATGCTTTCAAGGCAAGCAGTTTACCAATTGACTTATATCCCCAGAACCATATGTGATATTTTTAAAACAATCAGCTGAGACTTCTGACCTGAGCAGCTATATTTGAACTCCTGCCCATGGCCTGGGTCACAATTTGGACTTCAGAAATAGCAGGCATTTTCTATTTGAAGGAAAACAATTATCCTCTTCATCTCTAGTAAATGGCAGCACCTGCATTTATAATTCAGAAGGGGAAATGGCACACCCATGGCTGTCAGTAAAGGGGAAGTGTTTTCCAGCAGGCTTTTGTAAAATATTATGCCCTCTGCTCCTGTACCTTATCATGGCAGAGGGAAAAGACGTTTCTTTTGATCAAAGCAAGACAGGGAGCACATCTAAATCAACACATAGGGAGTTTAATCCTCAGAGCTGTCAGAATCACAAACAGAACGTGAATTTAATGGCAGTCAGACAAGCACGTTTATTGTACAAAGGTTACTAGTGAAAGGCCTGCTCAGTTCTCCACGAAAGGCCAGGGAAAACGTGCTATCTTCCAATTTTTCTCCAAAAAATTCAAATATGATATATAATACATCAGGTTTCTAAGTCAGAACAAGCAGCATATGCTTGTGTTTATATTCAACAAGTGTAGCAGGCTCACACCTATGAAAATATATTTAAACACATATACATATTTATATATACACACTCACATATTTATATAAGTATATTTAATTATTTAAATATTGGTAAACACAGACAAGTGTGAAGAAGGTGACACAATGAATCTCTACAAGCTATTAATGAAATATGAGATAAAATTCACAATGCTAGCCACATTTGTTTTATCTCTTCCTAATTATTTTAATAAAGATTCTTAAAAATAAGTATTCTCTGGGCTGGAGAGATGACCTAGTGGTTAAGAGTGCCAACTGCTCTTGCAGAAGACCTGGGTTCGATCCCCAGCACCCACATGGCAGCTGAGAACTCTCTTTACCTCCAGTTCCAGGGGTATCTGACACCTTCTTCTGACTTCCATGGCATTGCACAGCACGGGTGCACAAACCTACATGCAGACAGTACATTCATACACATAAAAAAATTAAAAAAAAAAAGGATTCCCTTTGTAAACTGCAGTGTCACTATTTTTCCTGACATACTTAAATATCTGTTTCTGGACAAATTCTTGTTTATTCAATGAACTCTATCTTTCAAGTGTTATTTTTATTTTTAATAAAGTTTTAATTCATTCTTTGAGAATTTCATACATTGTGTTTTGATCATACTCAACTGTCTCCCCCAATGTCCAATTCTCTACCCTCACCTTGGTGACCCCCTCACTTCATGTCCTCTATTGTTTCTTAAAGCTTATTGAGTATAATTTGTATGTCTGAAATACTCTTGCATGTGGATCCATTGTCTGTAGAATGACAACCTACCCAGCATCACACCCTTAAGGAAGCCTGACTTACTTTATCTCAGGAGTTATCAATTTCTAGTGGATCCTCAGCTAAGGATGAGGTTTCTTACGCCCCTTCCCCTCTATACTGAGATTTTGCCAAGCTTGGGCCTCCACATATCTTTTGAAAGCTGTCACAAGGGCTCTGGGTTTATGTGCAACTTCTGTGTTGTGTACAGAAAACAGCTGACTACACTTTTATTGTATTTATCCACTATGTCTGGTTCATAGAATCTCTCTGCCCCCTGTTCTGTCATGCTCCCTGAGCCTCTGGAGGAGGGATGTGATATAGCTGTGCCATGTAGGGAGAAGCAGCCTAAAGTCTCTCTTTTTTTTCTGTTACTTTTTAATTTTTTTATCATTTTTAAGAATAAGTAATAATTTATGAGTACAAGAATCCTTCATGTAAAACCAATTTGCAAGCAGTTGTGCACAAACCCACACAGCCCAAGTGTCCCACCATCCAGATGGGGGGGGGCTTTTATGTTCAACCAAGTTGATCAAATAAGTGTCCAGACTATATTGCTGTAGTTTCACCATTCACTCCAATCACAGCCTTTACATTCTACCATGACCCCCTTCTGCAGATTGATCCCTAGGCTTAGAAAAGGGGCACAGGTGAACAAGAAGCAGAACAGTCTACTTTCTCTGGAGATGTCGTTTTGGACTCTGGTCAATTCTGGCTGTTTCCTTTCATGGGCTGACAGTTTGTCCAGGAATAACCTTTCAACCCTACTAATGAAGCACAAGCAATTAGATATATACGTATTTAAACAGTAATAATTGTTATGGTAGGTTAGTTTGGTATAGACACAGATGTTTGGATGGTATGTTAATCCATGAATTATGTTTTTTTCTATAAAATATGTCAGGGTCTTACTGTGACTTATAACATCTCCTAACCACTAGAGGATGTAAGCTTGTGGGCATCAGCCATGGGTTATTCCTCCAAGGAGAGAGCCAATAGCCAATTAGATTTGGGATATAAAGGCATAAGGCTGCCACTACTGCACAGTATTTCCAGGCAGGTGAGGTGTAGCTGGTGCTGACGGAGGAGTCTTGCTTGACTCAAAGAGACCAGTATTTACTTTATTGGTTTAGCAGCCTTTAGTACTACTCTCTGGTATTCCATACTGTACACTTGCAAGTAAGGTCTCGATACATCTTTCCCATGCTTACATCAGGTCTTCGACAGCAGGGCCTTACCACATCTCTTCTTGCAGGTATCCCAGTTTGCACGCAAGAATCCTTTACCTTTGGGGGGGGGGGGCTTGTATCCCCTGGCCAATATCTCCTTGGTAGAATAATCCATTGCTGATATCAGAGCTCTCCTGTATTAATATATTTTGCTTAAGTGCATAGCTTAAGGAGACTTTAGTATTATATTTGCATCTGAATAGAGAATAATCTTTTGCACAGTTCCTGTGTCTTTTAGTCAATTAAAGAAGGCAGTTTTACCAGTTTTATAACAGTTGGCTCCAATTTACAGTTATAGAATGAAATCATCATCATCATATTCCTCCTTGTTCTATGAAGGGGAGGTAAGAAAATCTCTCGTTTAAAACGTTGCAGCACCTAGAAGGTAAGTTTTATTAGGACTCCTAAACAGTTGTTGCAAGTAGGATCCACAGAGGGGTTTGATGTCTGTAGCAGTCTGAGGCTTTTCTTCCTTTCAATGTTCAGATGGGCCAACCTTTCTGCTGGCACTTCCTGGTACATCCTACACAATGCAAAGCTATATCTTTTCTTTCTCAGCTATTAAGTTGGTGACATTTTGACCTGTTGGAACATACAAATCTTTTCCCGTAGTTAGTTTTAAGATTTGAATTGCTAAGTTTTTGACAAAAAGGTTTCATATATATCTGTATCCCCCCTTTTTATTTTATGTTTTTGTTTTTTGACCCATGAGTCTCAAAAAGGCAGTTGTAGTACACATACCTATGGGCAGGAATCAAGGCACAGATTTCATCAAATTCACCAAGCTGTTTTGGGTGACTGTATGTCATTAAATTGGGAAGCAAACTTACTTCCTAAGTTAAATCATCCTACAGGTAAAAAAGAATGCTACAAGATGATACTGTACAACACAAAAATTATAGAGAACATTTGTATGTGCCAATCCCAAAGTTATTTTTATACAGATTTTAAGTGAAACAAATGTGGACAACAATTTATATTTCCAATTATCTCAGATGCATTACCGTTTTTATAAGAACCTTTAAAACAATGTTGTCTAATATACACATATTTACTTTTACTAAGTCCTAAAACACCATGTAACCTGTAGACAGAGTCTGGGCAAACGTGCATACTTGTTGAACTCACGCCAATTAAATATACATTAATCCAATATACAACAATGTCCCTCTCTCGCCCCGCCCACCCTTCCCGATTCACCATTTCAGTCAGTTTTCTGATGCAGTCTTTCTGTTGTTCTTCTTTCAATATGCATCCCTCTCCACAAGAAATATTTACAACTGGATTATTGATTCTAGCATCCACAGATGAGGGATACCATTCATCCTTTGTTTTTCTGGGACTGTGTTACTTCACTTAATATAATATCTTCTCCCTCCATCCATTTACCTGCAAAGTACATGATGTTCTCTTTCTTTACCGCTGCATAGAACTCCATTGTGTGCATGTACATTTTCTCTATCCACTTGTCAGTTGAAGGAAATTTGGGTTGGTTCCAGCTTTTTGCTATTGCGAACAGAACTGCAATAAATATAGCTGTGCATGTATTTCTGCAGTAAGATGAGTCTTGTGGGTATATACCCAGGAGTGGCATGCCTGAGTCAAATGGCAAGCTCATTTTGAGTCTTCCAAGGGTTCTCCACACTGCTTTCCATAGTGGCTGTACAAATTTACATTTCGACCAGCAATGGATGAGTGTTCCCCCTTCCTCACAACCGCTCCAGCACTTGATATTGTTTGTTTTCTTGATCCTGGCCAGTCTTATTGGAGTGAGATGATATCTTAGAGTGGTCTTAATTTGCATTTCCCTAATTATTAATGATGTTGAACAGTTTTTAAGATGTTTCTCAGCCATCT